>ML793661.1:746867-769169 GCA_009831015.1 Picea engelmannii | reverse complement strand
TTGGGCTATTTTTATAGGGGCTTCCGTAAAAATCTTTGCTCAAGGGTCTTTTCCTTGTAGTGGATAAAACATTTTTACATAGTTTGTATCGTTATTGATATAGAATTATATTTTGAACATCCTTGTACACTTTCAATAGGAAAATAAAGGGAATCCAACAATAGAGGATTCACAATTTACAATAACAATTTTGGACATGAGCACAAGAATGAGGTAAATGTGCAATATAATCAATAATAAAACTAAGGATAAATTGCAAGAACAAAATAGTGTACTTGTCAAAGGAGATCATACTAAGAGAAGTGTTTATAACAAGGAATAACAACCAATCTTTATATTTTCATACATTGATAACACCTTGAGGATAACACATATAATTGGGAGAAATATAAGGCATGTTGTTGGGAAAGGATGTACATAATAACATCAATCCCAATCATTGGACCAATCCACCTCCATTCATTCTTAATGATTATGAGGGAGATGGACCAACACAATAAGATTGAGTGTAGGCGGCTAACGAATGGGATTTTGGGCCACACATTTAAGCTTAATATTTTCTCAATATAAGATATCATCGAAGTATGTTGAAAATCTATAAATAACGAGCTTACTAAATTTTGGTACTATAGGAGGCTAACTAGTACAATAACATTTTATCAAAGGAAGTTGATGTAAATTTCCATTTAGGAAAAAATATGAACAATGGGTTATCGGGCCTTGCATAGGAGCCCTTTTATTCCTAGAGTGTGAATAGACAAGGTTGCACATGCACAATTTTATACACATGTTGAGACAATAGAAACTCAATGTTTTTGCAACCTCTTCACCCCAACCTTATTATTTATCCATTTTTTAGTAAGGGAAAACATAACTTATTGGATTTTTCTTTTGGAAAACCACCTCGATCTAATGAAGAGTTTTCTCCTATGCCATAGTTTAATTTTCAAAAGATTGAAAAACATGAATAGTTTGAAGACTATGCAAGGCATGTCTATTCACCCAATCCACCCCTCCACCCCAACTTGAAGTTAATGAAGCCAAAAAATATTACCAACAACCTCTCTTGGGCCCAAAAGGTAATCTTGCACCCCATGGTAATTGTTCAACAACGACTATTAAAGAATAGTTAGGCGTGACAATGAGTTGTTTTTGGGTCCACTTGTCATCTTTATCATGTATCATTTATTACTATAATCTACTACCATTTTTTTGTGCAAGTTGAACTTAGTTTGATGCAGAAGAAAGAGAATAAAAATGTAGAATTTTCGGCTAAGTTTGGAATTTAGGCTACTTTGGGTTATTCTATGTCACTTTATGATGCTTTGCTTCACGCTACAACCTAGACTCAATATTTAATTTGTTTTTTACATTTTGGAACTCCACTAATTTCATGTTAGGTTGTAACTTCAAGCTACCTCACAATAAGTTCACTATGCACTACTCTAGGCTCTACCTTAAATTTGAACTCTCTAGGAATCCACACTACTATAAGACTTTAAGAAAATTTCGGTTATGATATATTTTGTCTAATTATCCACTCAACTATGAGTTAACACTATGGGATGCATCTTAAATCACCCTCATGTGAGACTCAAGATTCATGTAGAATCTGCTTTTATGTTAGCTTCCACTCTGTTTCAATGTGTATTCATTGAAACTTAATTTCATTATTTTGCAACCCACACACACTACCAAGAAAATAAGGTTTAACAAAGGTGTTAGTGCCCCTCCATTAAAACATTTGCAAATTATCACATAAGTTTTTGCAAAGTTATTGTGAAGGATTTCTAGATGTTTTTGTAGATGAATTTGTTGATGTTTTTGTTCACTGTGTAGAATTTTTTGTGCAGGTTTTCCCTTAAGAGCATGATTTCCATCTGACCCTAGAAAAGGAAAAACTCAACTACTTCCTCAATAAATTAAGGGAAAAGGACTAGATTGAGTAGTCCTAGGGTGGTGTACAAGTTTGATTTGAGCTCACATATCATGAATGCTTAGTCCTTTAGCCTCCCAATGGGTATAATAAAGCATATGGTTCAACATTGGAGCTCCAATTTTTCCTATAAAAGAAATTTAGAGGGTTTCATTTGAAGAAGGAGAATAATTTCAAGGTTATGTTGGAGGAATGGACTTGGAGAACATACATCTATCTATTTCATCTCCATCCATTGGCCTCATGCTCTTTCACTAATAACCAAGGTTTCTTCATTCACCGTAGTTAAAGAGAGCATTGAAGGAGGAAAAGGACCCATCCCAAGGCAAGTGTTGGAGCCCACTTGAAACCATTCAATCTTATCAAGGTGATATAACTTCTTCATGCTTTTCCATTGGACTAATATATAATTATTGTTGTTTCCCTCATTTTGTATTTTGAATAACATTTTTGTGTTAAATCCTTAATATAATTGCACTTATACTTTCTTGTTGTTTAGTTCATGTTTTAATACTATTATTATTGTCCCACAACTAACAACTGTCTTATTTAGCTCACAAGGTAGCTTCAATCAAAGGTTTTTCTCACCAATGTAACAAAACCCACACTTCAAATTGGTGACTCTACTTTAGTGTTAGATCATCATATCTCATTCCTTAGGTTATTTTTTGTTGATATCTAACTTCTTGTGGCTTGTGGATTCTTTAGTATATCTGTAGTTTTACTCTTCACCCATCAGAAGAGACAAAATTTCCAAAAAAAATCTTTTTTTGAAGACCCGACATCTCTCGCACTTGTTAGCCTTTGTTTCAGGAGACTTGCATGGAAAAACCTTCAATGCCCACATGAGTTGTATAGCTTGATTATGTTACAACTGAACCACTTTCCCACACACATAATTTTGTTATCTATGTGTACACATCACACATCTATCTCCATGATATCCCATTTTTCTATGTCTAAATTTAGTATTTTGGAAATAGGTAATGTTAGCACCTAGATATGCTATCCAATTTTTTTCCATTTTCCTAAGCCTATGCATTCCTAAAGGCCCTCTTCCAAGCTCAATCTATAACATTGGTCTAAACTCATGCATGCCCTGTTCATTTCTGAGTTTTTTTTTTGTCCTATGATGCAATAACTTGATCTACTAGTCCAGACCCCCTTCTCTCCTAAGGGTTGCGCGACCTCCCAGTCAGGATCTTCGATTTTAGATTCGAACAACCCTCTAAAACCTTGTTGGTATTATTATTTATTAACCACAAGTCCTCTCGGCTCCCTGCACAGGCTTCACGATACTCACGACCTTCCCTTTCGCGCTCTGTGAAACCTCGGAGTTGGTGTTAACGCCTTTTCTCTTGGCCCCTTCTCATATGTGACCTTGGGATATGACCTCACGCCTACGCGTGATTGCGGGCGCACTCAAGAGTGGTTTGGTGTCAAATCGCTTTTCGCCCTGCAATTCACCCTGAGCCTCCACGTGTCTTTTCCCTAAAACCGTGGTCTCGATTGTGGCCCGCCCTCAATCTCATAAATATCGAGCACTTTCTATCCCCACAATGCGAGATGACCATCGATCTCATGATCTTGACAGTTCTTTCTAACGGATGACCGAGATCTATTTCTTGGGATCAACGGTTCATACCTCCTTTTCTCAGATCGATGACTGTGGTCGATTCAAAATTCCTAACTTTGAAATTCTCAAATCTCAAACCTTGGCTTCCTTTGTAGGGAAATATTCCAGAGCGGAAGATTTGCGGACACTTGTCCTCACAATCAACGGTCATGCCTTCACTTTGGGTGTTTGACCTTTCAACTCAGATCAACGGTCCTCTGGCCCTCCTCTCGATCAACGGTCGAGATCTCCTTCGGGTCTTCAGATTTTTGAGATCTCAAATCTCAAACTTCGCCCTTTTCCAAATGGATTTTATCCGAAGGCTGTGATCCACTGATGCGTGTCCTCCTGATCTGACGATCGAGGATTACTTCAGGTCTTTACCCGGAGTACATGGATTTATGCCATGTCTCTCTTAGATATGATGGCTATGAATCACTTCAGGACTTTACTCGTAATCCACAGATTCACGCCACGTCTCCTCTAGATCTGTCGGCCCAGATTCACTTCGGGTCTTCGGGATTCGATAGTCTCAGTTCTCAAACTGAAACCCCGCTACAATTTTCCCGGAGCTTGCGATCTGCTAACAAGTGTCCACTTATAGATTGATGACTCTCGACTCTTCGACTCTTCGGGCTTCGGGTGTTTCAACGCTTCACCTTTGCCTTCCTCTAGATCTCACGACCCACCGACACATACTCTTCTAGATTTAACGGTCCAGATTCGCTTCGGTTCTCCAGCTCTTTTCACTTCGGGAATCTCAAGTTTCAAACTCGCTCCCTCCTGAGCTCACGATATCTGACGGCTCAAATTCACTTGATTGATCTGACACCCGAGGTTCACTTCGGACAATATGATGACTTGGGTCTACTTCAGATGATTGAATGACTGCGATTTCACTTCGGCTTTCCGGCTCTTCAGGCTTTGAAAATCTCAAGTCTCAAAACTTGATGAGTTCTCTCTCCTGTGCATACGAAGCGTTAAATCTCGTGCACCTTGTTCTGATCAGACGGTTGTTGATCCTTTGCGCTATGATCCAACGACCACTGTCGCTCCTCCTCTTGAGCTTCTGGTTTCATTCAACTTAGAAGATTTTATAAGTATTCAAAGGTCTTCACCTTTGAACCTCCTACGAGTTTGTCTCTCAGATCTCAACTACACTTCTGAAAAGTGATATCCCTCCTAAGCTTGGCCTTCGTGAAGGTTTCTAATTCCCGCACACTCCTTATGTTTCAGGAATTTTCGATAACTCATATCCGAAGGATTTCTTGAAAATAAGTTCTTCTCGCCCTCCTGGAATTATTCTTTTTCTCGATGCACACCTTGAAATTGATTCTTATGCAAGGTTTGAGTTCTTGAGAATGACTGTGCACGCCTTGCAGTAGTCACTTTTCACTCCTTGCAAAGGGGAAAGTTTTGTGCTATCTCTTCTGAGCTTCAGAACCAAAACAGATCCCGTCAACGCACTCCTTGCGTTCTGTGTGCACACCTTGCACCGATTCGATAGAAGAGAAACAATTGAAACTTATACTAACATTCATAGTTCCATCTACTGAACGAAATTAATTTATTTATGAAAACAAAATAACAGGGAATTGCAAAAAATTTCCACACCATGCATTGGGTCAATTTTCCTCTGTTATCTTCATTCAAAAGTAAAAGTGGCTACAACTATAATCAAAACAACAACTAAAATCTAGAAATATCCTACTAACTTGCAACAACCTCATTTGGGCGTACAAAACCTCTATTTATCTCAGAGGGTCCTTAGGGTTCCCCTTGACTACTTGTCTACTCCAAAACCTAACATAACGACTATCTTAGTTCAATCATATTCCAGAGCAGGAGTGGAAACTCCCACTTCACTTACGATAGTTCAAACGTGCTTCAAAATATTTCCTGGCACTGAGTTCAAGCGTGCTTCAAAATATTCGTCGTGACTACCAACGTTGAGATTCCAAAAATATTCGCAGGCACTGAGTGGTCCTGCTCTGTGTGCTCTCTAATGGTGGTCCTGCATCATACTCCCCTTGAAAAAAATTCATGAACTCCTGTCCATGAGCTCCTACACGGACTTTCCATGCTTCTGGATATCAGATTCATTTTCCCAACTGGCATATTCTATTGGGTGTCCCTTTCACTTCACCAGATATTCAAAATAGGTCTTCCTCTTGGTTTGTTTGCCAATCTTCTGATCAACAATCTTCTCCATCTGTGGTTTTTCTACTATGGGCATTTTTTTCTCCCATTGAATCTTCTCTTGATCTTCTCATCCCTCTATGTCATCTTTCTTGTAAGGATACATGTCTTAAACATTGAATATGGGCAATATTCCCACATCATCTAGCAACTCAATCTCATAGGCGTTTGCATCAAACTTCCTCAAGATCTTACATGGTCCTATCTTCTTCATCTTTAACTTGTTATATGTTCCCCTAGGGAACCTTTCTTTCCTAAGATGTGCCAGAACCTAATATCCTACTTCAAATTGAAGTTCCCTGCGATGTTTATAAGCTCTGCACTTGTACTCTTGGTTAGAAATCTACAACTGTCCTCTGATTTGGCTATGGAGATTCTGCATTTTTGCAGCAAAATCTTCTGCTCCAGCGCTCCTAATATCACTCTGTCCCAAGTCTATCAACTCAGATACTCCCCTGGGTTGCATTCCATACAATATTTGGAATGGGATCTTTCCAATGCTCTTGTTTGTTGAGTCATTGTATGCAAATTTTTCTTGCGGCATAATCTGATCCCACTGGTTATGATGCTTAGTGACCAGACTCCTCAATAAATTTCCCAAAAATTTGCTTACCACTTCAATCTACCCATCTGTCTGAGGGTGATAAGATGAGTTGAAGGACAAATCTATCCCCAATTTATTCCACAACATTCTCCAAAAGTGACAGGTAAATGTAGTGTCCCTATCTTAGACAATGCTTCTGGGTAGTCCGTGAAGTCTCACAACTTCCTTGAAAAAAATATTTGCAACATGTGGTGCATCACTGTTCTTTTGGCATGGGATAAAGTGTGCCATATTTGAAAATCTATCCATCACCACAAATATGAAATCAAATCCTCTTTGTGTTCTTGGTAGTCCCAACACAAAATCCATGCTTATTGCATCCCAAGGCCTCTTTGGTATTGGAAATGGTTGACACAATCCAGTGTTTTGTTTTTTTCCTTTTGCATGTTGGCAGATTCTACATCTGTTCACAAAATTTATCAATTATGTTCTCATACCTGGAAAATAGTATGAACTGCTCAACTGTGCAAATGTTTTATAATGGCCGAAATGTCCAACCAATCCTCCACTATGATTTTCCTTCACGAGGTTATCCCTCATTGAGAATTTTGGTATGCACAACTAATTGCCTTTGAACAACAATCCCTCTTGAATCATATACTCTGTCCATTGGTATTATAACCCTAATTTTCACCAGACATGCTTACATGGCATCAAGCCATCTCAGATTCCTTTTTTTCTAAAGCACTACTGAACAACTCTTCTTAAAAACCTCTTTTATAAGGGCCTACACGCCCTACTCCATTACTGTACGCGTGTACACGCTAGCTGACCCAAAACAACCCGTGTGTACTTACAAAAGCACGAAAAAAGGAAAGTTGTCGATGGAACACACAACTTTGGGTAATTTAACTAAACCTTCTAGCCATGCATGGCCGAGGGTTTGTCCAAATACCCAACTTCTTCTAGCCTATAAAATAAGGGTTAGGGGTCCCATTTGGAGGAGGAGAATAATAGTAAAGAAACTCTACCCAATTGCACATTCCCATTGTCCCAACCCTTTATCCATCCTTGTGCAAGAAGAGATACAGAGAAAAGAAGTTGGAGGACAATTGAAGAGGAGCCCAGGATCAGGTTCGCAGAGTGGTGGTCGGTCTCGACATTGTAAGTTGATTAATTAAAATTAATAAAGAAATGCTTTTCTCGTCCCACTATATGAGTTCTTCATAGTTTATTGAATATATGTTTGAATCTCTAACCCATTAATCTGTAGGTAAAATGAATGTATAGTTTTTTCCTTGTTTTGTATGTAGGTCAGCCTTGGAGGAGAGCTTCCAACAAGCGATCAAGCGTGAAGAAGGATCGACATCGAACTTCCGAAACAAGGTATGTTCGTATAACCATGTATTTTCTTAAAAGAAATGGGGATTAGGTCTGGGACGAGGGTAGAAAGTAGGATTCTTTTGGTCTCATCTGCATGCATAATATAACCCTAAATGCTAGTCTGTAGGGGGATTTCCCACCACAACAAAATTGGCAACCATACTGGGGAAGTCTCTAGGATTCCAGGGAATATTTTTGGGTATTTAAAAAAAAAAAAAAAAAAAAAAACTAGTTTTCTTTCCTGTTTTTGAAGTTTCTGCAAAGCCTGAGCTAACAGAGATTCTAGTCTTCCATACCAATCATCTCTGTTTCTTTGTTGGACTGTAATTTTTTTTCCGAGACCCACAAAGGTAAACACAACATGTATAAGGTATGCACGCATGTACCTGCGCCCTACATTCTTACAACCCGCGTGTGAACGCTAGCTGGAGAAGTAACAGTAGCGTGTATGATTCCAGAAAATTTTTGAGGCAGTCATCCTCTTCTCTGTCAGAATTAGTCATTCTTAGGGGTTTTCTGGAACTCTTTCTAGTCTTTGTTGTTTGCAGTCTATAGCTTAGGTTTCACCTCACATTGTTTTGTTCTACGGATTTTTCCTTGCATTGTTTTCTTTTTTATTGTTAAAGAAAGTGTCTGAGCCTTCAAGAGATCTCGATTCTCAGTGTCAGTGGTCTCTGCCTGGTTTAGATTACTATCTTTTATTTGTCTCAGAGTTTTAGAGATACACGTGAACTGTACACACGTGTACATGCCCTCTGACTCTACACAGTGCACGTTCACACGCTTGTTGTGGAACTGTCAGCAGTGTGCTTGTAGAGGATAGTTTTTGTTGAAGGTGAGGAAGCCATCCTTTCCCTTGACAAGAGTCATACCTCTCAGGTTTTTTGAGTCTCTATCATAGCAGTCAGTAGCTTAGGTTTGATCTCAGCCATAGCTTTCTTTTTCATTTAGAAGTTTTCACGAAAATTTTCTTTTGAAGGGTTTTTAGACAAGTGTGAGAGTCCATTTTTAAGTTACTGGTGTGTGATTTTTAAATAGATTCTTTGCGATCTACGCTTAGGCCAAAAAAATTTCTTGGTTTTGACTTGTTGATATTTTTCCTTTTTACTTTGTGAGCATTCAAATTAAAAAAAAAAAATAACAATCTTTTATGTCTTTGATTGATTGAAAAGTGTTGTTTGGCATTAGTAACTAGGGAAAATTCTTTGCTTTCATAAGTTCTTGGCAGTTTACTTAGATCGTAAGTAGCTCATGGTCGAGTGAAATCCTGCTTTGAGTTTGTTGTTCAAAGATTTTAGAAAAAAATTTAAAATTTGAAAAGTTGTTTAAAATTTGCGTTAAGTGAAGGTTTTTGTTTCCATCTTTCTATTTATTTTTTACTTTCGTCTTTCAAACATCACTAGTTTCACTTTCATACCCTTTGACATAAGACAAGCCATAAAATTAATGTTAAATCTAAAATTTATTAGACTTTTATGTTTGTAGGGTTAACCAACTAGTTCAGGATTAGGGCCTTGGATTAGGTTGGAGAGGAAACTCTTCGAGGCCATTAAAATAAAACATTGGAGTCTGAGTTAGGGAGTGTCCAAGTCCAGTATCGTGAAATTTATCCAGGACCCCCCTCCAACATAGGGGATAAACACGAGGTCACGTGTGGAAAGGTAGCGGAGATAACCCCTCCAAAGCTGGACCAATCATAGTGGAGAACACATATAGAGGGCTTGTCTTGGGATTATGTCGATTGCATTTGCCATGGAGCTTCGTGGGTCTTGAATCCGTTCGAGGTCCTTAGTTGTATTTTAGAACATTTTCTCTTGATACCCTTGACAGGTTTCGAGCTCGATACCCTGCTCATTGTGGTCTACTCGACTTTCGACTGTACCCGCCTGGTGACTGTTCGCGTGCTGGCAACCTAGTTGCCTATCTTTTTTAGGGACATACACAGGTGACTGCGAGAGTATACCATGGTACCTAGGACATGCATCGGGCCACGCTTTGCAGAGTATACCCGGAGGGTGATTCCGTGTTCGAGTTGCACTTGCACCGGTAAGTTGCTCTAGTGTTGGTTGTTGTAACTGTTCTTCCAATTAATTTCATGTTTGCATGTCTTATCTTATAAGGACTTTTTTAGTGTATGTTGTTTTTGAATGAATAGAATGCCCTATAGTTTCTTTTATCTTCTCACACAGTGGAGGATCACGAGCTCCGCCAGTCACAAAGGCTTCTTGGCCTACCACCGGTTACACTGGAGCCACCCCCGCCACCACTAAGGCAAAAGCTAGACCAACAAGGGTCTTTTGAAGTGACCGGGTCACAAGAAATTATGCCCGACCAACATCCGGAGGAATCGACCGTTTTAGACCTTGGAGAGAAATATTTTGGTCTAGTTGAATCCTCCACCACTGATCTTTCGGCACCCACCATCGTACTGGTTCATCCTTACAAGTGCCAGACAATGTCACACGTAGAAATGGAAACAAATGTTGTTACTCCTTCTGGGAATTCTTTAATTCCAACTACGGTTGTCACCACAGGAGAGTTTCCACCTCCTAACCCACCGTCACCGGTCCGAGCCACCATAGTCTCGACCGCCTCTACATCGCACAGTGGTCTGATCCCGTCTCTGGCGGCGGCCACAACCCCTTTCCAACCAAGTGCGACAGGCCCTTCGTTCTCATATGGGATGCCTAGTTCAGGTACAAGTCCTATATTTTCCTACTCCACTTCACAGACTTCAGGTCTGGGGGTAGGGAGCTCTAACGCTCCTCTGTAAGGCCACATGGGGGGCACTTCCACTCCCTTTAACGCTTTCCCTTACGGAGCCTTCCGTCGGGCCGCCTGCACACCATAGTTTATTTGGAGTAGGGAGTCAAGGACCACCTTCGCATAATATGTCGGTAGGTTTGACATCGTTTTCTTTGTTTGGTGCATTTGGTAACAACGTCTTCTCGTCCGCTACTTTCCCGACTGGGGGCAATCCCGGTTGCGGACAACCTGTTCCTATGCAGGGTACTATTCTTGCATAGGGGGCACACCCATGAACTTATTCCACATCAGGGCCTTGGAATTCTTGGTAGGGATCTGTTCCCTCGTCAGGAATGCCGATCTGTGGTAATTATTTTCACAATCAATGGAACCCCGAACAAAGTACTATGCCTATCCCCACAGGACTGACATGGGGCAACCCTTCCCAAATTCCTTCGAATGTAATGCATGCCCAACCATCTATGTCCTATTTTGGAAATCAGTCGATGATGTCTCCTCACACGCAAAATCCATATGCTGGCCATGGCCATGGTTTTTATCAGAACCCAGGCTAGCAGCCGAACTTTTCCTGGCAACCTGGTGCCAGTCAAACTCCGGGCCCCTTTTTCCCAGGTTATCACCAACAACCCAAACTACCCTTCCTGGCAACCTTGCATTTGCCAGACTTGACAAGGTTTTTGAATAACCCTATCTGTCACGATCTGCATTGGTCTCCTATGCTGACGAAGTTGCCTTCGGACATCCCAAAGTTCGAAGCCAAGCCTAACGAAGATCCAGGAGATCATGTGACTACCTTCCATCTTTGGTTCTCATCTAACTCGTTGAAAGACGGATTCGTACAGTTGTGATTGTTTCAATGTACTCTCATTGGGAGTGCCGTGAAATGATACATTGAGCTCGATCGCTCAAGATACTCTTCCTTCGACGAACTGGCGATGGCTTTCCTAAATCATTTCCAATTACCTGTGAGATATGATGCTGGCACTGAATTGCTGGCCAATTTCTCAGAAAAAAAAGCGGACCATATCTCTGATCATATCCGAGAATGGAGACACTGAAAGAGTTTAATTAAGGTACCAGTCCCACGAACATTCCTTCTCGAGTGGTTCCTTAAGTATTTGGTCCCACAGTTATCCAAAGACATCGCGACGTTGGGAGTATTTTCTGAAGAAGACGCCATCATGAGAGCTCAACAACTTGAGCTAATCTATTCTCAGTCTATTTTATTATACACGATCTTGCCAGATGCTCCATGCTCAATACTTGATAAAACCAGGCAGAGAGTTGGACCACATGCCGATGGTATTGTTGGTTCAGCACAAACAAAGCTCGCTGAGCAATTGACAAAGCAGTTGCAACAATTGTCTATACAACACACAACGGCCAGCCAAACTACAACTTTGGCTGCTCCCCCTGCCAAAATGTCAGATGTACACACAGTGCAATCGACTAATCCAAATGCCACCCAGCAGCCTGAAGGAAATAAAAAACAACGAAAGAAGGGTAAGGGGGATAAAAAACCTATCGATAATGTCGTTGGGGAAAACACTGAGAAACAGAAGGTGAGGTATCCATGAAACTTGTGTGCGGAAGACCACCCGACCCATCTATGTCCTCGGCTTGCAGAAGCCCAAAAGTTTGTGACGTAGCAACAACCTATTGTGTTAACCAATCCATTTCAACATGGGAAAAATCTAACCCAAGCCTCTGTAAGCACGGAAGGGGGCATCCAAGGACCCTCTCCGTCTTCAAACAAACTCACATTCGCGAATGTATATATGGTGAAGGGTGATGCTTTTATATCGACTAGAGTGCATGACTATAGTAAACCAAGCACTTCTGAGAAGGTTAAATAAGCCGAACTCCCATCTCTTCCTCTACAGATTGAGAAGATGTTGGGCAAAACAATGACACACATCCCCAAAGGCGCGTTCAAAAAATATTCTCACAACCCAAATGCAAGGGCTGCCCAGAACTATTCTGTGGTGGAAGATTTATCACAAACCCCTTGTGCGATGCCCTCTTTGGAGGTCCTCCAAAGCTGCCCTTCCCAGAGAAAAGTCTTGTTAACTGCTTTAGGATCTACCGAGACTTGTAATCTAGGTACAATCATGTTGGATACAACCGACTTAAAACCTCGTCTGCCTTACCACGTAGCGTTTCAGATAGTAGTGGCTTATCCCACGAAAACATTTACTCGAAATATCTTCCGCACGGTGGTTGATGAGGGCGCCTCGACATGCGTTATGTCGTTGGCATGTTGGAAGGCCATTGGCCAGCCTGTTTTGTCTCTGTCACCTACTCTCCTCACTGCTTTTGACGGTCATTCGTTCCGACCACATGGTATCATTCCCTCTTTCCCCGTGCAGTTAGGAGGGAAGACCGTGTGCGTCGAGGTAGAAGTAGTCGACGCGCCCCTCGAATATAACCTCTTGTTAGGGAGGAGTTGGACTTATGCCATGCAAGCTGTGGTTGCTACAGTTTTTCGGGTCTTGTTGTTTCCACACGAGGGCCATATTGTGACCATCGATCAATTGTATTTCTCTAGACCTGACCCTTCATTGGGGGCATACACGGTCCCGATGATTGATAATCCTCAACCAGGTGTGGTCAACTTAGGGGTTGGTTTGTGCCCATCTTTGATGGGTACCTTTGATTACCCGCCCCCTCAAGGTGATATCAAGTTTATATCCAATCACCATAAAGTTGAGATTTTTCAAGTTTCGTTGTTCCACACGACTTACTTCGATGATCCATGGATACTTCCTTCCCCATCGACCACGATGGATGGGACAGGGCACCTGGGCATGTCCATGCCCTTGTTCGCAGCTGAAGTAGCATACTCTTTAGTCCAACAAGCTTCAACCAACATTGATCCAACTCCTGCACAAGAGTTTGATCCACTTCTAGAGCCTATTTGGGCTCAGGGTTCTCTCGTTGACACCAATTCATTAGACTTAGTCTTGCCCTCTGATGAAGTTGTCATTGAAGCAATGACTAGTCTGGACAAACCCTGGGAACATCTTCATCACAGATCATACTTCCTCCCAGAGTTAAGTAGAATCGAAGCCAGAGAATTCACCTTGACTATGATGGGAGATAGGTCTTGTCCTATTAATCCCTTAGCTACACACGAGGTTTATGCTGAGGCTAATATGGAAACTATTGCTAAAACCTTTCCGATCAATATCTCCTGAAACCCTGGCATCGTGGAGAATGTTTTCGTCGAAGATGACTGCTCCCTCGGAGAGATTCAAATCTACACAAATCTTTTTAAATAATTGTGTGACGTTTTTGCCTGGTCTTATGAGGAAATGTCAGGCATTGATCCAAAAATAGTTGAACATGAAATCACAAATTATCCAGATGCCAAGCCTGTCCGACAGAAGCTTCATCCAGTTAACCCCAAGAAAGCAGCATCCATTAAGGTTGAGGTTGAGAAACTGCTAAAAGCCAGTTTTATCTATCCTATCCATTTGACCCAATGGGTGTCAAACCCCGTGCCGGTCAATAAAAAACAAGGCACAATTCGGGCATGTACAAACTTCCATGATTTGAACAAGGCTTGTCCCAAAGATAATTTTCCCACACCATTAATCAAATGGATAATTGATGAATGTGCGGGTTGCGAGGCCTTCTCTTTCATGGACAGTTTTTCGGGATATAACCAAATACAAATCAAACCCGAAGACCAGCACAAAACAACATTCATCTGTCCATGGGGTACATTCGCGTATCGTAAGATGCCTTTTGGTCTAAAAAATGTTGGAGCCACCTTTCAGTGGGCCATGTATTTTTCTTTCCATGACCTCAAGCATATAGTCGAGGCCTATTTAGATGATTTAGCATCTCGATCTCACAAGAGAACGGATCATCCCACACACCTCTGACTTATCTTTGAGCGTTGTTGCTACTTTCGGATTCGCTTGAATCCAAACAAGTGAAACTTTTGCATAACATCAGGACGTTTGTTAGGTTTCATAGTGTCAACAACAGGGATCATGGTCGATCCTCTCAAGGTTGAGGCAATAATTCAGTTTCCCACCCCCACACACAATCCTTCAACTTCAGAGTCTACAGGGCAAGGCGAATTTTTTAAGACGCTTCATTGCTAACTATGCCGAGATCACCAAGTGCTTTATGCGCTTACTTAAGAAAGGTGTTCCTTTTTATTGGGATGATGTCACTCAATGCTCTTTCACGGCGTTGAAACATGCCCTCACAACTGCCCCTCTGCTTTGGCCACCTAACTATAACAAGGATTTCTTATTATATCTGGCTACAACAGAGTCAACCATTGGCATGATCTTAGTTCAGGAAGATGACTTGTTCTCAGAATATGTCATCTATTACCTGAGCCGAGGCCTCGTAGGACCGGAACTCAATTATTCTCATATCGAAAAACTTGCGTTGGCAACAGTCCATGATGTTCAACAGTTCCGTCATTATGTTCTGTTTCTCAACACCACCGTTATTGTTGTTGTGAATCCATTTCAGTACATGTTGACACGATGGGTAATAGGCGGAAATTTCAGTAGATGGATAGTCGCCCTCCAAGAGTTTGAATTAGAGTTCGTTTCAGCGAAATACAAAAAGTCACTGGTCTTCGCAGAACTTATTTCGGAACTTGCGGTTGAGTCAGGTGATCTTGTGCTCGAAGAGTCGCCTATCAGAGGAGATATGTTTTTGATCACCTCTTTGGATCCCTGGTACGGAGATATACTTATCTATCTCCAGAATTTGAAATTCCCCACCTCTACTTTTCGTGATGAGCGTCGACACATACGCCATCAGGCTAAGAATTATCTCATACTCGATGATACATTGTATCGAAGAGGTGTAGACTGCATCCTGCGCCGATGTCTCACTCACGAAGAAGCCGTTATCGTGCTTAACGATTTCCATACCGAAGCTTGTGGCGGTCATTTTTGGGGGTTGGCAACAGCCCAAAAGATTCTACGAGCAGGATACTTCTGGTCGACACTTATCAAAGATTGTATCGAATCGGTCAAGAAGTGCCACCCGTGCCAAATCTTCTCTCGAAAAATGAGGGCACATCCTTCTCCCATGTTTTTTGTCATCACAGTTGGTCCCTTCACCAAGTGGGGGATTGATTATACTACATGCAACCCTCCTTCAGCAAGGGGGCATTGTTACATCATCATAGCAGTAGACTACTTCACGAAGTGGGTCGAAGCTATGCCAACATTTAAAGATGATGGAGAGACTACAACTCTCTTTTTATTCAACCAGATAATAGCAAGGTTCGGCGTCCCAAGGGAGATTGTCACTGACCATGGCAGTCACTTTCAAAACCAGATGATGACTGAGTTAACATCAAAGCTTGGGTTACAGAAGGAACATTCATCACCCTACTACCCCCAACCAAATGGTCAGGTGGAAGCTGTGAACAAAACTCTTAAGACCATTCTACAGTGAACGATCAACTCAGCCAAGTCAAATTGGCATTTGATGTTAAACTCGACATTATGGGCTTACCAAACGTCTGTTAAGACTGCAACCAGTTTCTCACCTTTCCAAATCGTTTACAGGCTGGAGGCAGTCTTGCCTATCGAATGTCAGATCCTGTCTCTAAAGTTGGCAATAGAATTATTGCCAGACACTTCTCCACTTGAAGAGCGATTATTATACCTGGAGTAGCTCAGTGAGAAGCGTCGTGATGTGGCCTTGGCCAACGAGGCTCACAAACATAAATTCAAGTTTCAGTATGATAGGTTCGTTCGCCCTCGGATTTCCACTGAAGACGACCTTGTTCGGTCTACGATCAAGATAAGGACCCCCTGGGGGCAGGAAAATTCAAACCCATGTGGTTCAAACCTTTCATCATAAAAGAGGTTCTAAAGAAGGGTGCTTATCACCTGGTTGAATTTGAAGGGAATGATTTGGCAGAGCCTAGAAACAGACTCTACCTCAAGAAGTATTACTCATAAGCAGGTCACCATGGGTAACTTTTTGTAACATATGTATAGTCTTTGTACTATTACTTTCTAGTTTCTTTTAGTGTTATGGACGTGTCGTTGATGTTATCTTTCTTCACTGTGGCAGATTTCAAGTGAATCCAAGATGTTCATTGGGTACGCAGACGGTGCTAGCCGACACACTCGGAGGCTTGCCTCTGTAGCTTGGGTAATTTTTACACCTCAAGGATAGTTATTATCTTCCGGAGGTATATACTTAGGTGACACCACAAACAATCTCGCCAAGTATAGTGCAGTTATTGAGTTGCTTCATGACGCCTTTTCATTTGGTATCTCTCATCTCTGGGTATATCTCGACGCTGAGCCGGTTGTGTCTCAGTTAAATAGAATCTACCATGTTCATGATCCGACTTTACACCGACGATTCATTAGGGTACGTCTCTTAGAACGAAACTTTGATTATATTACATATTTTCATGTTCCTAGGATATTAATTCAAATTACAGATACTCTAGCTAATCAAATTTTAGATTGGCATCTTGCACACATATGAAAAGACATACACATAAACATGTAAATACATTTTTTGCAAAAATTATCCATAAGCCATGAAAAAACATAAAAATCCATATATAATATCATAAGTAACCAGAGTACACAGATGGATGCAAGCACCTCAAAAATATGACCAGTAATGAGTCAAGGGGCTTATGCCCTCAAAAAATATATACAAGTAGTTCTCTCGGCACGCAAAAAGCCTAACTAAAGTCAGGGCCTATGTGCCCTGCTGTACTGATCTACAGCGTTGGCTAAATGCCGAAATAATCGGACCCACGTCCGTGGTGGCCCCACTACATGAGGCTGCATGGATGGTGGCAGATCCTCAATCTCTGCCATAGGGACCGTGCGAGTGAGCGCAGTAAAGATCCGCTCGACTCGTCTCAACACCCTCTCAGCCTCCTCGGCTGGAAGATCTCATGCTACTGTTGGTCCCCTGATGGCGGCAGGTGTAGCCCCTGGCCGAGGACGACGCCTGTTCCTCGCATAGTCAACAGGTCGCACTGGTCCCACATCTGCACACAACAAACACATATATGTCAAACACTCTAGTATATAAAAAAAAATGATATATAACAAAAACGACATAAAAATTACATATGCTTCACAAAAAAAAAACTAAAAAAAAAAAAACTACAAAGATGGAGACTTACCCATCTCTCCTCGCTCCTCACCAGGAGGCATTGGTATCTCAGGATCCCTTGAAAAATCAATCCCTGCATATGGGTAATCCTCGATAATTGGGAATGCTCGTGATAGCGAGGCAAAGAAATCATCATCGAAGGACTCATTAGTCCTTCCACCACCCTATCGTGGCAACAATATTGCCCATTTACACATAGCAGGAAGAGAGGCCTGATGTCGTCGTACCACTACTTGAGGACTAAAGCTCAGAACTCTCTCAAAGAAGAACGAGAACAGAACAGTCTCGAACCCGAAGTTCCTTTGTGTCCGCAATCGACAATCTGTCAACTACCTCTTCATACACTCTAACAATGTGGTGCTCCAATAAAAAAATTGTGCATTTAAGCACTGGACTACACAGTTCATCTGTGCCCGGGACTTCTGATGCAAAGCCGTAGAACCAATGATTTGCCCAATAAGCAACACTATCCCCTATAGTGATAAGTCAATAATATTTCTTATGGGCACCTAGGAGCTCGAGTGGTCTGTGTCAGCCGCACAGTAAAGACCTATAAATTCCACTATGTTATGCGGCGCCAAAGGAAAAGTCCGAAAGTTGACTGGTTCCCCTCTCCGAGAGAGGCCAGTCAAAAAATAAATGTCCTCGATCGTGGGCACCAGTGACTGCCAATCTAACATGAATGCCTCTGCATCCGGATGCCAATATTCAACCAAGGCATTCAATAGCCTAGGTTGTGCCCGCATAAAAGGACATAAGAAGAATTTGAGTAACCCACATTGCATCAAGGCAACCACAACATTGGAGTCTTCCCCGACCAACTCACTAACCTCTTCATGCTCTCTTTCTCTCCTGTGGACATACATCCTGCAAAACACTAAGGTTCAGGAGGGTTAACCCTTGTTTTTTAAGCTTTTTTCATTCAAAAAGGGGGTCCATGCAGGCTGTAATACTGATAGTCGTATGTACACGTGTGCAGGGTTTACTCTGCCCGAATGTACACGCGGTCTGTCCTAAGATAACCCGCGTGGACCTAGGGCCGACCTTTTGAAAGTCGACACCCCCCCCAAAAATGAAACCTAAAGCAAAAAGAAAGAATTAAAATGCAAGATAAGAGAGTTTATACTTACTTGGTCTAGACAGAAGTTTGTTTCGTCCACTATAGCTCCCGAAATCACCACTTTTGACAAAGGGGGTTTTTTGGCTCCAGAGTCAATTTCCAAATCAGCAATGGTGATAATGAGCTTCCAGCTTCTATTTATAGACTTTTTGGCCTCTTTTTGTCACTTTTTTGGCCTTCCTTATCATTTTCTTTAAACCAAAAACCATTTAGAGAGATTCAAGAATTGAATGGGAAGGATATGATCGGGTATCAGGACAATTTTTTAGAGTTTTGGGTAATTTTCGACGGTCTGTGAAATTTGTTTTTTCCAAGGATCAACTTGAGCATGTAGGTTAGGTTTCTACCCTGACTTTTGTATCTTGTTGTTTTTTTCCTTTGCCATAGGATCGATCCCATCGGGTTGCAACACAGAACCATCATAGTTGCTTTAGAAGTGTCACGACTTGGTGGTAGAGCTTACCGGAACATGGATGCCCTAGGTAGATCATGGTTTCATTATGGTATCCATGTTGTCTCTAATCACTGTAGGCTCGGGAGTCCTTGTTGTTTTTCCTGATTACGAGTTTGAGCCTCATTTGCATGATTCATTTTCACTCTTGACTTCACCCTCAGGACTCCCAAAAGATATAATGGGTCTTCTTTTAATCCCTTTTCAAACCCTCTAAACATGAAAATATTGTCGAGCAATCTTGTGGCCTTTCACGCTCGTTAAACTGAAATTTGAAGTCACGTCTGTCCAACGGTAGTTTACCCCTTTTTCAGTCTGGATGGTCAACTATACGAACAAAGGTATACTCTATGGAACTTCAGTTCTCTAGAAGAGTACTCTCAGGTATCATTTTAACCCTTTTTCGAGCCTGAGGGACTAAATTTATGAAAAAGGAACCCCCACGGAGTCCATAGTTAATCTCTTTTCAGAATCCCTAAAATTGAAAAGATCGTCGAGTGAGCTTATTCTCTCACACTCATTAAACTGGTCCAGAAGAACATTCCTGATGGAGTCCATAGTTAAGCTTTTTTAGGACTCCTTAAAAATGAAAAAATGGTCGAGTGATCTTGTCTTTCTCACACTCGTTAAAATGGTTTTGAATAGACGACTTGTCAGTGCTAGTATACCCCTTTTTCGAACCGACTAGACTATCTTTGAAAAAGGTACCCCAATGGAGTCTCCTTTTATGTTTTTTCAGACTCTCTAAATATGAAAAACCACCGAGCTTACCTTCTTTGGGCTCATTAAACTTACATTGAAGGATGTTACTGTTATCCCCGATATCTAGGGATAACTAGGAGATCATGTCTCGAGGCCCACAGGTCCTAGACATGGAGTACCGAGAGCAGGATTGACCTGAGCGTGGCCCTGGAGGGCCCATCTTTCTTCTTCTTCGCCATATTTGTCCTGTCAGCAACAGCAGCTTCCATCACCACCGGCCTGGGCTTGCATTGGAGATGACTCTTTCTCCATGAGGTAATTGGTCCGAGGTATCATGGTATGTATCATATTTGATCATTATGACCCTCTTATATGGGCATTAGGTTCCTTTCATTTCTGATGACTGCTTGGATCTTACACTAATCCACTTGACCATTGTTGGGGTGATTGCTGGGGTAACTTAGCAAGTTGATATTCATGGGTTTTGGTTAGCCACCAAAGGGGATTTGTAGAGTCATCGTCCGCTCCCACCATTTTTGTCATTTTACATATTGTACCCCTCTCATCTATCCCATTCCCCTAGTCCAGCCATTAGGATGACCTTTTAGGGTTACACTTTGTCTTGTGGGAAGAAGGGGCTAAAGGCCCAGGGGGTAAAAGCAACTGGTAAAAGATAAAATCCATAGGAAATAAAACCTTGAGATGCTTCGCCCAAGTGATCCCCGAGAAGGAAATAAAAAGCCTCTCGATAAGAAACTAAAGGGACCCTAAGAAAAATAATAAAAAAGAAACAAGACTTAACCAAGAGGATGGGAGGTCTCATCATGAGCCGACCCATTATGTTCATAGGTATTCAACAGTATGACATTGCCACTATCTGGTCACCAAGCCAGGGCAATGACCTTTGGTTGCATGGCTAAGGGAAAGGGGGTCTCATCACGAGCCAGCCTTATCATTTCTGCGAAGATACCAGTGGGTAACGCTGTCAGCTCTGGCCAACAAGCTAAGGCAGTGTCCTCTGGTCAGACCTTGAAATAAAAAGAAAGAAAAGCAATAAAATAAAAAAAGATAAAGGCAATAGAGGGCTTGGAAAAAATGCATCCATGACAGGTACAACTCGCCTCCTACAAAGGCACCCACAGACAATACCTTCCCTTGTTCTTACTGTGACTGGACATCCCTAAAATCATATCACCTCATAAAACATGGCTTGAATGATTTTCTGAGGGAACTTTCCATCTCTTGTGGGTGTTAGCCCAATAGGTTGTTCTATCGGTTTCCTTAGCTTTGTATAGTAGATCTGTGTAATATATTTGAGCTCTTAGATGATATGTTAGGGATTTCATGCATATATTTGATAACTTTAATGATGAGATATGATTTACATTGCTATGATCTCTAGGACTGATGAGCCCATGGAGGGCGTAGTCTTTGATGTGCAGGACCATACCCGGGGGAAAGGTACCAGAGGACCGGTACACATGGGGAGATGATTAGCTCGGACCTCCATGGGGATGAAGAGCCCATCAGATGGTTGTTGGGATGGCAGAGGCAGGACAACGTCATGATGAGCCCTTGCATGAAGAAGACAGAAGGACGCCCTCACCAGGACACTTTGGCAGAGATTGACCTAAGGGGGATCACCCCCTGCAGATGAGATGATGGATTTGATGGACAGGACGCCACCCAGGGTAGGCTGGACGTTTTCTAGAGGATGTGGCAGTGTGCTTGGATCGTTTGGCACGTGTGGAAGCCTGCTGGATCCCTAGAGGGGCCAACGTTTTTCCTTCTGGATGTTGATGATGCCCAAAAAGGGCCAACTTCTCCCTCAGAGGGGCCTGACGTCTCCTTTTTTAGCTCTTACTTTGACATTTTAGCATTTAATG
Source organism: Picea engelmannii (assembly GCA_009831015.1). Classification (NCBI taxonomy): domain Eukaryota; kingdom Viridiplantae; phylum Streptophyta; class Pinopsida; order Pinales; family Pinaceae; genus Picea; species Picea engelmannii. The sequence continues at coordinate 747,427 of ML793661.1, read as the reverse complement.
TGACAAATAATGGAATATTGTTAAGTCAGCCTTGTCCGTTGTTTTTAATGACCTATTTTGTAATTAAAGTTCATTTGGATGATATAAATTGAGGACGTTGAGCCTCATTTTAGCATAACATAACTTGCTTTCTTGTGAGAGAACTTTTTTTTAGTCTTTTGTCTTGGATTATTGGCTCTTGGAGTTGAGGCGCTACACTTGGGAGGATTATCTTTGGCATATGTATGGTGTTTTTATCATTTGAAGGTGTTACAACTAGGGTTTGATAAGTTCTTCATGAATTTGTAAGTGTATTTTTCATACAAAACTTCTTGATTGAATGGTTGTAGGTCTAATATCTTACATGTATGGTTACATTGTCATTATTTTGCTTAATCATTGAAATCCTAGGGTGAAAGCACACATGTAGGTCATTGGTTCATGTCCCCATGATAAAAACTTGTTTAGCCATTTGATTAAGAAGAATATAGCCTAGCCATTGCTACACTATTTCTCCTTTTTCTTGAGTTAGTTTGAAACATAAATTGAAGAAAGAAGACGTCCTAGGCCTAATTAACTTT
>ML793661.1:724850-739645 GCA_009831015.1 Picea engelmannii | reverse complement strand
TTTTATTCTTTTTTCAAAATCATTGAAAAAGACAAAAAAAAAAATCAAATATACCCCAAAAAGAGGAAGGGAAAAGTATTTTCTTTATTAGCAGCATAATGAGTCGCCCTTGGATAAATCACATCTGTTCGTTTGTTCATCAAACCCTGGGATGTAATACGACTTTAGGAATTTGTTCTCGCTACATAGAGCTATGTCCTCCTCCATTTGGTTATTCTTCCAAACATATGGAGAGTTTGTGTTGCTTCCTGCCTCGTAAACTTATGTCAATGACATGCTGCCTGAGTCTCATCATTTGTCGTGTTGTTGTCCAAGGGAAGTTTGTCACCAAGCCTGAGTCGGCCCCTCTGTAGTTTGTCTCTTGCCCTCATACCCGACCATCCTGAATTTCCAATCAAATCCTTGTTCGGAATTAATGAATCCTTCAGTCTAATCATCAAGATTATCTAGTCTATGACTGACGAGCCATTGAAGATCTCTGGGTAGTAAAGTCGTACACTCATATTACACTCCTACCTGAGTTTTGAAGATTTTTTTTGAAGTTGTTGCTCAAGCTCTGAAGATATCATCTCCAGCCATCAAGTCATATCAGCTTTTAGAGGATGGATAATCTATATGTATATATTTTTGATTTCGAGATGTAGCTCCATTGTGTATTGTTCGCGGCTACACTTTATATAGTTATTTGACATGGATATACAGTTTATTTTATTGGTATGCCCGCCTCAGTGAGACATTTTTTATTTTGTAGATGGCGCCTCCCGGTTCCTGGTCCCTAGGCTCACCTGTTCGGCACATCAGTAAATATTGGTAATGTATTTCGGCCATCAGATGCTCTTTTGACCTCACACATTAGGGGGCATCTATTATAACCCTAATTTGCACCATACATGCTTACCTGGCATCAAGCCATCTTAGATTCCTTTTTTTCCAAAGCACTGTTGAACAACTCTTCTTAAAAACCTCTTTTATAAGGGCCCACGTGCCCTAATCTATTACTGCACGCGTGTACACACTAGCTGACCCAAAACAACCCGTGTGTACTTACATAAGCACGAAAAAAGGAAAGTTGCAGACAGAACACACAACTTTGGGTAAGTTAACTAAACATTCCAACCATGCATGGTCGAGGGTTCGTCCAAATACCTAGCTTCTTCTAGCCTATAAAAGAAGGGTTAGGGGTCCCATTTGGAGGAGGAGAATAATAGTAGAGAAACTCTACCCAATTGCACATTCCCATTGTCCCAACCCTTTAGCCATCCTTGTGCAAGAAGAGATACATAGAAAAGAAGTTGGAGGACAGTTGAAGAGGAGCCCAAGATCAGGTTCGCGGAGGGGTGGCCAGTCTCGACATTGTAAGTTGATTCATTAAAATTAATAAAGAAATGTTTTTCCCATCCCACTATATGAGTTCTTCATAGTTTACTGAATATATGTTTGAATCTCTAACCCATTAATCTATAGGTAAAATGCATGTATAGTTTGTTGCTTGTTTTGTATGCAGGTCAGCCTTGGAGGAGAGCTGCCAATAAGCGATCAAGCGTGAGGAAGGATCGACATCGAATGCGCGAATAAAGGTATGTTTGTATAACCATGTATTTGCTTAAAAGAAATGGGGATTAGGTCTGGGACGATGGTAGAAAGTAGGATTCTTTTGGTCTCATATGCATGCATAATATAACCCTAAATGCTAATCTATAGGGGAATTTCCCACCACAGCAACTGGATTCTATCGCCTAGCACAAGATTTACACATGCTTCATATGCTTCCTCGAAATATGGATAATCACAATTCATATCCTTAAGGTGTTCAAACGCCAAGGTCTTCACCTGAAATTCTTGCAGAATCAAATCTCCTGCTTAATGCATCAACAACTTTGTTAGCATTCCCAACAATATGTTTTATGACAAAAGTAAAATTCTACATAAACTCAACCCATTTTTTATGCCTCTGATTCAATTTTTCTTGTCTGGTTATGAATTGTAAATCCCAGTTATCTCTATACAAGACAAATTCTTGTGGGACAAGGAAATGTCTCCATTTCTTCAAGGCTTGAATTATGGCATAAAACTCCTTATCATATGTGGAGTATTTTCTCTTGGTCTCATTCATTTTCTCACTGAAATAGGCAATAGGTCTATTATCCTAACTCAAAACTACTCCAATTGCAACTCCACTTGCATCACATCTCACCTGAAATGTCTTTTCAAAATTTGGCAAGACCAGAATTGGTCGTTCTATTATTTTCTCCTTCAGTATATTCAAGCTCCTCTCGGCCTCCTCTGTCCATTTAAAAGACTTGTGCTTCTTCTTCACTGTATCCATCATTGGTGCAAAAATTCCACTAAAGTCTCTGATGAACTTCCTATAGAAACTTGCTAATCCATGGAAGCTCCTTACCTCAAAAATACTCTTCGGTGATGACCATTCTTTGATTGCTTTCACCTTCTCTGGATCCATCTTTAGTTCATTTGAAGAGATCACAAAACCCAAGTAAATGAGTTATGTCTTCATAAAAGAGGACTTCTTCAGATTTATCAACAACTTCTCCTGCTATAGTCTCCTCATCACTAGTGTCAGGTGTCTCAAATGCTCCTCTTTAGTCCTGCTAAAGATCGGTATATCATCCAGATATACAACCACAAACTTGCCAATGAAATATTTCAGTATTTCATTCATCAACCTCATAAAAGTACTCGGGGAGTTTGTTAAGACAAATGGCATAAAAATCCACGCATACAAACCTTCATTTGCCTTAATGGTTTTCTTCCACTCATCACCTTCTCTCATTCTAATCTGGTGATATCCACTTTTCAAATCTATTTTAGAAAAGAAATTTGCTCCACTTAAATAGTCCATTAAATCATCCATTCTTGGTAAAGGAAATATATACCTGATGGTTATCTTGTTAATGTCTCTTGAGTCTGTACACATCCTCCATCCTCCATGCTTCTTTGGAATCAATACATTCGGTACTGCGCATGGACTCAAGCTCTCTCTGACCAAACTCTTGTCTAACAATTCCTGGACTTGGTTCTTCACTTCCTCATTCTTTTGAGGTGTCAATCTATATGCTTCTTTGTTTGGAAGACTTGCTCATGGTATCAAGTCAATGTGGTGGATGATACTTCTGATGGGTGGCAATGAGTTAGGTAGCTCATCCACCACTATGTCAACAAAATTATCCAACAATTCCTGAACTTCTTCAAGAAAATCATCCATCGAAGTACTTGTAAGGATAACTCTAGGTTTTCTCACCACAATGAACTGCATCTCATGTTCTTTCTTGACTTCTTTCAAGAGTTCCTTCCTGCTCATGAGAAGTATGTTTGTGCTGAATTCCTATTTCACTTTTTTCTCCTCTATTGGCAGCAACATGTGCGTTCTACCACTCTTCTCTAAGGTGTATGCATTCTTCCTCCCACCATGAATGAAATTCCTATCAAACTTCCATGGTCTTCCCAACAAAATATGGCATACATCCATGGGAATTACATCACATATAATTTCATCTCTATATCCTCCTATCTTAAATTCAACCAAGCATTGTTTAGCAACCATTACCTGGTGTTCTTTCTGCAACCATGAGACTTTGTATGGCTTCGTATGTGCAGTTGTCTCCAGCTCCAATTTCTCCACCATCTCTGTGGATACTAAGTTAGCAGTGCTCCCACTGTCAATTATCACCTTGCATACTCTGTCTTTAGTCTTGCAATCTGTCCTGGAGAGACTATTCCTCTGCACTGGATTTTCAACTTCTACCTCTAGTTTTAAGAGAACCTTTCTCAACATCAGGGATGTTCCATCCTCTGCTCCTTCTGCTTCAAAATTCCTTCTATGTGCTTCTAAAATGTGAGCTTCACCTCCTCCTTCTTTATTTTTCTCGGGACATTCCCAAGACATGTGCCCTATCTTTCCACATGCATAGCATCTTACTTCTCCTCCTCTGCTTCTTCCTCTTCCTCTAGAGGAACTTCTTCCACCACCCTGTCTTCTTCGGGAACTTCCTCCTCTTTCCAAGTGACTATGTGGTTTCTTAGCCTCGTCTTTAGACTTATGTGCCTTTTCATGGGTAACTCCCTTGCCTTTGTTTGGGTCTGGGATTTTACCTCATCCTCGCTGGCTTTGTTTTTCGGCCAACTTCTCCTCTGCCTTCAGTGCAAACTGATAAGCATCCTCCACTGTCCTTACTGAAATCATGCTGAGCTCATCCTGGATTTCATATCTCGAGCCATTTATATAACTGGAAACTTTTTCTTCATCTTTCTCCCTTTGTCCAGTTCTGATGTTCAGTCTGTAGAACTCCTCTGTGTACTCCTTAACTGTCATACCCTTTTGTCTCAGGTTCTGCAACTTCCTGAACAAATTGATCTAAAAATATTTGGGCATGAACTTAGCCTTCAACTTGGCTACCATTCTATCCCAATTATTTATCTTATGTTTTCCTTTCCTTCTCCTCTCAGCCTACAGTTCATCCCACCACAGTGTTTCATGTCCTCTTAGCATGGTGACAACATGTTTCACCATTTTCTCTTCATCGACATCTTCATAGTCAAAATGTTTGTCCATGGATCTTATCCAATCCAACAACTCTTCAAAATCTAAATTGCCTTCATACATTGGGACCTCTATCTTGGCTCTGGCTCCCAATCTAACAACTGCTCTTAGCAAACATTCTTTGGCAACATCCTCTCCTACAGCTTCTTCAACTTCTACTTCTTCATTCTCTGCATCGCTGATGTCTCCAACATGAGGTGATCTTCTCTGTGCCACCTCCATCGCCTCTAATCTTGCATGAAGTTCTCACATTTCCATTTATATAGCCCAATTGGCTAAAGGTGGTTCCACTCGTCTCCTTGGTCGCATTGTGTTGACTCTCTCTCACACACATAGTAAAAATTCGATTTCTTTTGCCTCCTCTCCTTTGCCTATTGTTTGTAAGCAAAAATTTAGCTTCGATACCACTTGGTGCAGACCCCCTTCTCTCCTAAAGGCTGTGTGACCTCCCAGTTAGGATCTTTGATTATGGATTTGAACGACCCTCTGAAACCTTGCTAGTCTTGTTCTATATTAACCACAGGTCCTCTCGGCTCCCTACGCAGGCTTCACGATACCCACGACCTTCCCTTTCATGTTCTACGAAACCTCAGAGTTGGCATTAGCACCTTTTCTCTCGGCCCCTTCTCAGATGTGACCTTGGGCGATGACCTCACACCTACACGCGATTGTGGGAGCACTCAAGCATGGTTTGGTGTTAAACCACTTTTCACCCCACAATTCACCCTGAGCCTCCACATGTCTTTTTCCTAAAACCGTGGTCCTGATTGTGGCCTGCCCTCAATCTTGTAAAGATCGAGCACTTTCTATCCCCGCAATGCGAGATGACCGTCGATCTCATGATCTTGACGGTACTTTCAAACGGACGACCGAGATCTATTTCTTGGGATCAATGGTTCAAACCTCCTTTTCTCATATCGACGACTGTGGTTGATTCGAAATTCTGGACTTCAGATTTCTCAAATCTCAAACCTTGGTTTCCTTTGCAGGGAAATCTTCCGGAGCGAAAGATCTGCGGACACTTGTCCTCAATATCAACAACCCTGCCTTCACTTCGGATGTTTGACCTTTCAACTCGGATCAACGGTCTTGTGGTCCTCCTCTCGATCAATGGTCGATATCTCCTTCGGGTCTTCGGACTTCTGAGATCTCAAATCTCAAACTTCGCCCTTTTGCAAATGGATTTTATCTGAAGGTTGTGATCCATTGACGTGTTTCCTCCTGATCTGATGATCGAGGATTACTTCGGGTCTTTAACCGGAGTACATGTATTTATGCCATGTCTCTCTTAGATCTGATGGCTATGAATCACTTTGGGACTTTACCCGTAGTCCACGGATTCACGCCACATATCCTCTAGATCTGTCAGCCCAGATTCGCTTTGGGTCTTCGGGATTCGACAATCTCAGTTCTCAAACTGAAACCCCACTACAATTTTCCCGGAGCTTACGATCTGCTGACAAGTGTCCACTTACAGATCAATGACTATCGGCTCTTCGGGCTTCAAGTGTTTCAACGCTTCACCTTTTCCTTCCTCTAGATCTCACAACCCATCGACACGTACCCTTCTGGATTTAATGGTCCAGATTCGCTTTGGTTCTCCGACTCTTCATGCTTCGGGAATCTCAAGTTTCAAACTCGCTCCCTCCTGAGCTCACGATATCTGACGACTCAAATTCACTTGATTGATCAAACACATGAGGTTCACTTCGGACGATCTGACGACTCATGTCTGCTTCGGATGATCAAACGAATGAGATTTCACTTCGGCTTTCCGACTCTTCAAACTTCAGAAATATCAAGTCTCAAACCTTGATGAGTTCTCTCTCCTATGCGTGCGAAGCATTAAAGCTCGTGCACCTTGTTATGATCAAACGAATGTTGATCCTTTGTGTTGTGATCCAACGACCATTGTCTCTCCTCCTCCTGAGCTTCTGGTTTCTTCCGACTTAGAATATTTTCTAAGTATTCAAAGGTCTTCACCTTTGAACCTCTTGTGAGTCCATCTCTTGGATCTCGACTACACTTGTAACAACCCTACTTAATTAATTTAATATTTTTTTAATGAATATTAGTTTAATTAATTAATTAACTAATTTCATGATTAAATATTTGTTTAATGAATTTTAGTTTAATAAATTATTAATTTTTATTTTGGAGACTTAGTGTATTGGTAGATGGACCCATTTATGGAAGGGGGGATAAGGTGGTTGAGGTTTAATGGGGGGGTAAAGTGGTTGAGTTTTAATGGGAGGAGAAGGTGGTGAATAATGAGGGAAAGGAGGATAAGGCAAGGGGAAACACTCGGGAAGGGGATCTTCTTTTGTTGGGGAGTAATATTTTCAGAGGGGAGAAGGAGAAGGTGAAGGAGGGAACAATTTTTGACTACATCTGTATTTCTGGATTTACTGGCAGATTGCTTGAGGAGATTGCTTGAGGACTTTTACAGGGGGCACCTATTGCTGGGAATTTTGGGCCCGGGGGCCAGGAAACCGTAAGGAATCCTGGGGCTAGGGAGCCGGATAGGCTATTCCTAGTTGGTTGGGAGGTTAGTCAGTTTTGGGCAGAGCTTTAGCTTGCGGCAGAGTTTTGCAGAGTTTCAGAACAACATCAGTTTGAAGTATTTATCATCATTATGATGATGTGTTAATTATTGTTATATTGTTCATTATTATTTTTTATGCTGAATATGTTATTCATTATCATGTTGCTAAATTTTAAATTATGTTGAACAATGAATTGTTATATGTTGAATAATGAACTGTAAAGAATTGAGGATAACATTTCTATACTTAAACTCGGACTAGGGCCTACCCACCTACCCACATGTCAGAAGGAAATTTTAGGAATGGAACTGTTCTAACCCAGAAATTTAAACAACCCCTAAATAAGTTATGTTGAAAACCCTTAAATCAATTTAGAAAAAGCAGCCCTGAAACCCTAATTAATATGTATATATATATATATATATATATGTGTGTGTGTGTGTGTGTGTGTGTGTGTGTGTGTGTAAATATAAATCTGGGCCTGAGGGCCAAGCTCCAACTCCACCTCCACCTAACTTGCAAGCCAAGCAAACATTTTTTTTTTAACACAGATATAAATAAAAATAAAAATATGCATACTGAAATTTTTTACACAGATAAAGACATAAATATAAAATAATATATATATTATATATATCTATTATTATGCACAAAAGAAAGATAACGAAGCTCCCTCATAAATAATGGTTTCAGTCATTAGATTTCAGCCAAGGCTAAAACAAAAGTTAATTATAATCATTGGGAGTATCACGTTTTATTCCAGCAAAACAGAAAAAAAAAAATACAAAGCACCTGCGTACCTAATACAACTATATATATATATATATATATATATATATATATATATATATACAAAAAGAAAATCAAAGGCCCAAAAGTAAAGAGACAACCACCAGGTAATACAAGCCCTTATCTTAGTTCAAACAAATGATTTAATCTCTTAGATTGAATTATATTTTTTTAAAGAAGAGAGCGAGGGCTCAAGCATTCAACCAAAAAGAAAAAAGCACAAAAATAATCACTTATACAAAAGCTAATATATCCCCAATATGCACAAAGAAAAAAAAACAACTTTAACAAAAACTCCAAATCCAACTACTTTCAAATATGTTAGGTATCAACAAAATCCATATAGTTGAAACATAAAAAAAAAATGGGATAAAAACACAAACTAAACGTAGACAAGCAACAATGAGAACCGACAATGATAACAAGGTCTGGTTTTGCTGGAAAAATGCATCATAAGAATGATGCATCGCCTGAAACATAAAGAAGCCTGCATTTTTCATGCCATTTGATCGAGTAGTGTTGAACAAGGAAAATAAAAGCAATGCCTTCCAATTGACTCCAGAGAGAAAGTAGTAGACACCAGCAAATAATAGAAGAGAGAATAAGCTTTCCGAATATCTGTCAAATCATAACAATAATTTTGAAGAATAAAATATTGAAGCCGGGTTGAAATAGAAAGAGTTGTTGCACGCAAGAGCCCAATGCACAAGCACCTACACCCACACGAGTTAGCACATGCATCGCAACACACAAGTCAGAGATAGCACCCAAGCGCAAAGCCACCATGGACTAGCCCACAAGGTAGAAACCACACAAGCTCAACGCTGAGCGATAAGCCCGATACCATTCCATATCTCGTCTCAGCGCTAACATCAAGCCTGTGAGGCCTTGCCTCACTTAATTCCGAAATCCACAGGCTAGCCAACAAACTTCATCCCACAAAGTGCCAAACCATGGACAAGGGATAAACCGCGAGGAAAAGCCATGGGTATCTAGCAGTCGGCGGGAATAGAACCTCGACCTGATATATATATCATCAACAACTTAACTGTTCCACCAAGGGCACCATCCATAAAGCACCAAGCCAAGAACCTGCAACACAACACAAAACGACCGAAACCAAGAGCCCACGGGTCGAGTGTTGTACACAACGCGGCCGACCGAGACTAAGCACCCAAGTCACGAGCCAAGAGACAAGAGGATCCTCGCCGAGCCAAGTAGGCGGTAGTAGCCAAACATCAAGGATGGCCTTGAGGAGTGCAAAAGTAATCTTTTCCTTATCGGAAAAATTGTGGACGGAAAAATACCCTTCGAGCAGATTCAACCATTTATCTACAACATTCACATCTATCAGTCCTTCAAATAATGGAATATCAAAATTTACTTGTACCTTTAATGGGGTTTCATGGCCGCTTGATGAATATGCTTCTACTGCAGACAACCGCCGAAGGATCTGTGCAAAATTTTCCATCATTTCGTTCCTTTGTCGCGCAAGGGCTTCCTTGAGAAATTTTTTAAAAGGATCTCCTCCTCCATAATCTTTATTTTAGTCCCCCATGTGTTTTTGTCAAGCTCAACACGACCGATATTACAAAGGATCGACTGGTTCCAATCCCAAATTCTTGTACCCAGATCTTGTCGAGGACATGCACGAAGAAAAATAAATGAAGAGTAGACCTCTCTAATACCACTGATCTGGATTCATGAGTAGAATGAACTGACTAACAAATTGAATACAATAACACAGAGATACGGAGAACAAAAACATATATCTAGTGAACAATAAATTCTATTGAATAAATGAAATAGGCTGAAACTATAAAATTGTAGAACTGAAAACAACGTGCTTGAATGGTGTAGCTATGTGCATTTGTATGAGAAGAATGATTACAATGAGGCATCTGTAGAGATGTGGCTGTTATGTGCATATGTCTGAGAAAGATGATTACAATGAGGCTCCAAAGGCCTTTTTAACATTACTCATGAACTCAAAAACCCTATAAATCCAAAAACCTAACCCTAGGAGGTGAAACGCCAAAAGTTATGTGGGCCTTGCTAGGTAAGTTGGTACCTCAACTTCTCGGGGTCGTAACTTTTGCATACAACCTTCGTTTTAGGTGTGTGATAGCCCGTTGGAAAGGTATTTTTGAGAAATACACATTATTCCATCAAAATCTATCTATGTCTACAATTTGACTGTGGAAAGCCAGAAAAACACTGTTTAGGGCCCCAAAACGACCCTGGAAGTACAAAAAGATGTGCTAACATGAAAACTTCCAAAATAAGCCAGTTGGATTAGGTGGGCGGCCACCAGTCTCCACCTGAAATATGTGTAGGGCTTTAGATATCCCAATAAGTGTATAACCCACAATTACAAAGAAGTACAAAAGAACGTGTTGAACTAAAAACTGTCAAGAGGAGCCAATTGGAATAGGTGGGTGGCCACCAATATCCACTTGGATCAAAGAGTGAGTGAAGTGAGTGTGTACAAATGAGCTCAAGCGCCTCCTATTTATAGTGGTTATTGTCACCTGTCTGGGCCGAATTGTCCTTCTAGAAGCTATTACTTTAATATTAATTATTTTACTGATCCAACTTGTCTTCTATGGTTTTTACACATTCGTTTAGGATTTCTTTGGCTTCTGAAATATTCTATTCTAGTCAAAGATTACACATGGAAGTTAATACCTCCCACAGCTACCATAATATCAATAAGACATTCACCCTCAGTTAGTTGGTTGGTTGCCTTTTTATACTGGAACATATAAGTGCTCTTTGTAAAGCGCCTTGTAAGTAAATGTTATTCCTTGCATTTTTTGTTGTGAAGTTTTGAATGTGATGAAGGAATGTTTTACATATGCAAAATGGTTTATTTGTTGAGAACAATATTAGAAAGGTGACCACCTATTGTATTGTATGTGTGAGAAACTGGAATAATGGGACTCGTGACTTTGTGAAGTCTTTGTTCTCTGAAATGGAAATCTTGCAGGATATCAAATCTTGTTTTTCGGGTTGTTGGTGGGCATTACCCTTTTTTTGCTTAGAGTGTGGGCATACAACATGTAACCCTTACCTAGTGCCCTACTGAAAGTGGAGGAGAGGTGGAGAGTTTATTCATTTGGGAGTGACCTGGTTCCCCTGAGTTCTTCATTTTCTAGGCCATGGTGGATCCACGTTGGGATTTGAAGTCCACCCTTTTTAACCATATGTATCAATTAGAAGAAATCCAGACCATGGATTGGATGTCAAGAGAAAATATAGACCATTCGTTGGAAGGATTCATATATGAATTAAGGCGTAGCCACGTACATGATCTTGAAAGGATGCAGTTTATTGATCTGAGGTGATCTCGACTATTCATCGAAGATCAATGTTCGAAAGGAGATGATTGGAGAAGTGTGTTAAGGGAGAATACAAAGTGTGAGAACCTAAGTTGGCATGGACCATTGATCTGTTGGAGAACCATCTTGAATAGATATGATCCATATATTTGTTGTGAACTTAGTCCACCAAAATCCTATCGGAGTATTGTTGACCTGTTAACCATCACACGGATTTGAAAACCCGTTGAGACTTGGACCAATGGATCGGAGGACCAATAGTCATTGGATCCATTAGAAATCCTCTACTCGGGGGGATCCAATCGGAAATCCAGTTGGAGTAGTGATGTGATTATGAGCGAGTGTGACCGACTGACTAAAAGGTTGTGCACCTTTCTAGTGGGAAGAGATCCAAACTATCTGATTTATTCAATCGTGACCGTCAAATCAGTCAAGGCTAGGAGGCTCCATTACGATCTGAGTGGTTTGGGAAACCAAAGTGAATATGTACCCTAGATCATAGTCGACTATGTCCGTTGGATCATTCGATCCATAGGAGCGTCTATTAACGACCATGCGATTCGGTAAGACCGCAAAGATCCCATTTGTTGTTTTGGTTCGATTATGACTGTTAGATCCGTCGAAAGTGGGGTCTTTCGAAAGAAACCGATTAGAGGTTTGGTGGAGGACAAGTGACTTGAGTCTCGAGAAGGATAGTTCAACCGACTATCCATCATCGATCTCCAAGCCCAAAATTATTGAGGTCGTTGATATTGATCGAATTTCTACTGTTCGAGGTCGTTGAGGTTGTTTCTCTTTTGTTGAGTCCCTCATTGAGTTTCTGTCGAGGTATGCCTTGGCTTCAAACTTGGCTCGTTCCATGTCAGATGACATGTCACAGTCACATCTACACACTCATCCTTACCCTTTCAACTATCTTAGATGATGGGGATCCACGTGACGGTGAAGTGGATAGAGAGCAGATTGACCTAGATGCTTTAAGGGACCATAACTTTTGATCACGAACTCAAATTTTAGCATATTTATAGTCGTTGAAAATATCTTGAGGAGAAGATTCCATATAAGGGCATAAACCTGAGAAATAAGATTGGTAGTGAAAGAGGAATTTTGACATCCCATCAACCTAAGTGTGGTTTAGGGGGTTGGGTGTGCTACACTCACTACTTTTGTCTTTACCAGATATGCTCACTATTTCTACCTTCACCAGATCTGTTCATTATTTCTTCCTTCACTAGTTTTTTTCGCTACTTCTACCTTTCACCAAATCTGTTCGCTAGATCGTCACATATATATTCTTCTTCGTCACATACTTCGTCACTCTCTTCTTTTGGAATGATATTCAATCTTGATATCCTATCATATTCTCCTCCTTAAATATTACATTCTCTCTCATCTCACACTCTCCTCTTCAAATATTTCATTTATTTATATACATTATCATGACCCATTTTGAAGAGATGTGTTGATTCATTAATTAAATAATTAATTCTTTTTATTTCACCTTTGAAAATACTATGGGACTCCAAAAACATGGGTTTGAACCCACCACTAGTAAAACCAATTGTAAAATATTTCTTTGACTTCTAGTAAAATTCATTTTGTACTTTTTTACATGCACCCTATATATATATATATATCTTGAGACGCTCCCCCTTGCTTGCAAATGCCTTAGCATAACATCAATGACAACATGTTCAACAGTCAATTGTCATGTTTTTCCATTGGACTAATATATGAGTATTATTGTTTCCCTCCATTATTTTATATTTTGATAGTATTATTGTGGTTAAATTCTTGATCTAATGCATTTATACTTTCCTACTATTTAGTTGATGTTATAATATTCTTGTGCTTGTCCCACTACTAAAAATTGTCTATTGTTTATCTCACAACTCACTTAAATCAAGGGTTTTTCTCTATATGCAACAAAACTCACTACAATAAGAAACACTTCATCATTATCCTCTCAAACTAGACACTTTGGGGATCGATAGAAGGACCCGCGAGAACATACAATGACAAGTGACTCCTTGAAATTCTTGAATATAGTCTATAAGAGCAATGAATGAGATGTTGAAGGAGGAAGAAGAGGTGGAGGACACTTGCAAAATTAGGAATACAATAGTAGAATAGTGGCCAACAAATGAGCATTCTAGAAAGAGAAGATCAAACCCTTTCTTTGATGAGAAACTCTAATAAAATCTAAAATTTATAGTCAGATTCTTATGAGATTTGTAACTGCAAAAAGAATCATGTTGTTACAAAATTAGCTTACTCTTAAAATATATTGATTATGTATATAACTTTAAATTTAAACATTAATGATATACCATTTTGTTGATTATGTACATTATTTAATATATATCTTATACTTAATCTTCTTTTATTTTCTACATTTAAATTTATTTTATTTTTCAAAATTTAATTCTATTTTAAATATTTGTAATCAATTACTTATATAGTTATAATAATATAATAATAATAACTAATAAAATAAATAAATTATAGTTTAATATATTAATTTATCCACCAATCATATTTATTTTACCTGTGAGTGGCATCTTGTCGTCTTCAACCTTAGGTATGCCCATATGGTTCAAAGAGATGCCATCACATGATCTAAGAGAAGAAGAGTAAGATTGTCAATGCTAGGATGACATGCATGCTAAGGAGATGGAATGGAGGAGCGTTTTCGTGGGAGATTAACTAGGCTTGAAGATGCATTGGAGTAAAGTTAATGCATTGGATATAGAAAATCCATGGAAATATTGTTACCAAAGATCCTGAAATTTACTCCAGTTGGCAAGGTTTAAGAGTAAGATACATTATAGTCTGGATGATGAGGTGACAAGCAAATACTAAGCTCTAAGCATTCTTTGTGAAGCATTTTGACTTTTAAATTGTGCACATGTGGATTTTTGTATTTATGTAGGTTGTTAGTTTTTAATGCAATATTATTTATCTCATAGTAATCTTAATATCTCAAGTGTATCTAGATATTGATTTGTTGATTTGTTAAGGATGAAATGGAGATAATCATGTTCTAGAGTTTGTATGTTGTATGTATGGCATCCATTTAAAATTAATATAAAATATAGTTGTTTATGTTTATATAAAATAAATTAATACATTATATTAATTATAATAACATTAGTTTTAAGGGTTAGTCTAAGTGGTCATGATTCAAACGTGAGATCTCTCTACTTAAAGTTAGGGAGGTCTCTTCATCTCTCGAAGTTAAGCTCTGTAATAAAAACCGCATTTACAATTCATGAATCATAAAAAAATACTTAAAAGGTTTCACTTTCAATATAAAATATAGCAAATTTTATATAATGTTCCATGCATTATTACATATATTATTCTATAGATATTTCCCTACATTTTTTTATTCTTACAAAAAGTTTTCTTTTAATAAAAAAAATTTGTAAGTTTTTCCTACAAATTTTGGAACATATATTTGTAACTAATTTTAATTATATTTTTGTAATAAATATTGTAAAATATTTTGTTGCATATTTTACATTTTTTTTTTAATTCCTTTAAATATGTTTACAAATC
>ML793661.1:704009-724813 GCA_009831015.1 Picea engelmannii | reverse complement strand
TATATATATATATATATATATATATATATATATTCTAATGAGAATTTCATGAGATTTCCTACTCTTTCTTAGAAGTTAGAATACTAAAATGGATGTTGACTCAACTACTAATCACAATAGCAATGATTACCCAACGAAATTTAGCTAAACTAAAAACATAGATTAGAGTTTAGAACAAAATACTAATAATTAATATAATGAAATTAAAACCCATTCTAACCCTAGATTTTAATTATGTATTTATATTAATTTAAAAAAACACCATTAAACAAACTATTAGATTTTCTTCCTTAGAATACTAAAATGGATGTTGACTCAACTACTAATCACAATAGCAATGATAACCCAACGAGATTTAGCTAAACTAAAAACATATATTAAAGTTTAGAACAAAATACTAATAATTAATATAATGAAATTAAAACCCATTCTAACCCTAGATTTTAATTATGTATTTATATTAATTTTAAAAACACCATTAAACAGACTATTAGATTTTAAACTATATATATATATATATATATCAACACTAAGAATTAGTTACGATAGAAATTGTTTTTAATTTTTATTTAGCTTTGCAAATAGGGTTTATAGATAGCTGATCTGGTTATCTTATATTGTCCTACATATACATTATTAATGGATGAAGATCAACAAGCTCTCAAATTGACGATTAGTCCCAGTGACGAATCTCGATTCGGATTCGAAACAACGATGACAAAATGACACCAACTGTGGATTCTCCGACAAATAGCTTCGAAGCTCCTCACCACAGAAATCTGAAAATAGGCATCTTTGTAAACTCGACTTTGAAATACTTTGTTCAAACCAATTAAACTAACCCATTGCACTAAAATATATGAATTACTTATAAAATTGTTTACAAACCTAAAATAAAGTGAAAATTTGGATGAGTTTGTCTTTTTAAAGTTTTTCATAGTCAATTTAAGCTAGACAAAAGAAGAAGAGGAATTTTTTTGTAGTAAATAAGTGGAATATTAGGTTGAAAATGTTTATTTTTTATTTTTAACAGAAATTGGGAGAATTTGTATTATACAAAAACTATTGCCAAAACTAAACAATGAGCTTACAAAAATTGATAGCCGTAGATTTTCAAAATGGCCAACTCCTTATTTGTTGAAAACGAAGAATGCATATGTCCACAAAAACTACATCCCAACAATTTTTACACGTATATATTCTTAGGAAGACTCCTAAGATCATAATTACATTGTTTAATATGAAATTTAATGGAAAACAAGGTGATTATTTTCCCTTCCAACCCCAGGTTAGTTGGATGAGATTACTTATTTCTAATGTCCACGTCTTCAAACATCATGTACATCCCCCTTGATTTCCGAGTGAACAGAGTTTGTGAAAACCATGTAGTTGGAGGTTGTTGACTGAGGCCTTTTGTTTAAATTCAAAAAGAAATTCTTGAGCATGTTCCACTTTGCTTCCAGAGTGTCAATATGTTGTTTTTGCTATGTTAATGTATTCATGATTGTGGAGTTTTGAGACGTGCAATGGTGTTCATTCTCATGCACTTTAGTTGTCATGGAGAAAATAGAGGTCTGATTGCATTGGATTGTTTCCTCATGTCGACAAAGGACTCTTTGAATGTCTTGAACCTCCTTGTAATCCATGAGAAATATACACATAATAGGATTAGAGTTGCCAATTCTTGATAGAAATGTTCTCACAATTTAACTTAAAATCGTAATCATAAAGCGCTAAAAAGGTCCCACTATGCACCCAACCAGAAAGGAGCACAAAGCTGCTTAACACACATATGGGCCTCGAGAAATATAAATCATGTAGACTGAAAGGAATAGACCCCAAAAATTAACCCCCAATAGATAAATAACATAGGAATCGAAAGTAGCTCCAGACACTGAACTTGTGGGATTTGATAAATAGAGTAATTCCAAGAACCAAAGCATTGGAATGCCAAAACTCCAAACCCAAATTCCAAAATACAGAAGATTCCAGAGACCAACACAACCTAAACCCAAATCATTTAAACACAAGTTCCATACAATAATCCACAAACTAAGATTCTTACCAGTCTGCTGTCAAGGAGAGAAACATTTCTCCAACCATCAATAGTCAATTCCAACTCAAATTTGTAGTGTCCCCAACTAGGCTAGGATGGGATATTATTTTTACTATCCAAAAATTGTTGTTTCTCTTTATGTAATTTTGTCAAACACTTTGCATTAATGTTGCTAGTAACTTCTTACAAACAATTTGCATATATTTCAAGGATAGGAATATTGTCAAACATATTGCATGCATCCATCACACAAAAAATGAGAAGATAACCATGGAATATTATTATGGTTTGAAACCCCAAATCACAACAATACCAATATCTCTAATGGTTGTAATAACAACTAAAAAATGGTCCTAAACACACAGGTCTAATGGTTGCAAGCCAGTTGCAATGTCCACTAACATAAAACAATTCAAGAAAAACCTAGTAATGATGCCAAAGAATCCTCCATATATGTTGTCGGTTGTTCCAAGACTCTCCTAGCCTCACTAGATCTCCTGCAAACCCCACGTCTCTGTCAAAGAACCCCTTTAAGACCTCATGGGTCCTACCAACCGCCCATATTTGTAAAGAGTGGGGATCGACCCCTTCAAAAGACTCAAGTATGTCTACACCAAGCCCACAGACCTCCCAAACCCTCGATGTGTTGTCAAATGGGAATAACGACCCTCACAATGGCTCCACATCTCCTTTAATTCCCCCATATCTGTAATGGAGAGGGTTCGACCCTGAAAAATAGCCTCCACAACTCTCTTACCAACTCAGATCTGTAGAGAAAGGGGTGGGATGGCCTCCCTAAACCCCATAATCCTCTCGGCCCGCTACAACAATCCTCACGACTCTGTTAGGAAGAGGACCGACCCTCCAAATGTACACATATTTGAAAAAAGTAGGTAGATCGACCACTCAAAAATTGACAAATCCTCCAAGATAAATCATTGTGCTAATAATTTGCAGATAAATCTCAAGAAGAAGAAGTTCCAAAGAAGACCCTATTTGGATCCTACTATTTGTCCAACTAGGGTGGATATCTCACCACTGAAACCAAACATCAAATGATGGAAGGGTTTTGTCAAAACCCTAACGAAAACCTTGGCTCCAAGAGCACATCAATAAGAGATCAAATCATAATGCTAAAGTGAAGAGTTACCCCTCTATTTATTCTTCCTCCAAGCCTTCTAGATCTTTCCCCTTTTTTGACCAAATCAAACCTCACCCTTATTTCTTCGTTAATTTTCACTTAAACATTAAAAAACACTTTTTAATGTTTAAGTGATTAATAATTTATCTTTTTATTTAATGTCACTTTAAAAACAAGACACTTTCTAACCTAATGACACTAAATAAATCCTTGTGACTCACTTTTTCCACTGACTATATCCTATGGGAATTGTATAGGCTACTAAGTCATCCTCCGTCATGATTAATTGGAAGGGGACATTACAGTCTTCCCTTCCCAATATTGCTTGTCCTCAAGCAACTACAAATCAGGATGCTTTAATATGTGCTCTCACTCCCAATAAGTGTCCTCTGTGGGAAAACCTCTCCAAATGACCAAGTACTCCTGAATGACTCTTCTCCTCATCCTCCTCTCTCTGACATCAACAATCTTCTCTGGAGTTAGAACCAACTTCCCTTCCTCATCTAGTGGAGGAAAATCTGTCGAGGCGGTGACATGCTGCCACCGCTCCTTCTTGAGGAAAGATACATGAAAGACATTATGGATCATGCTACCCTCCAATAGCTCCAACTCATATGCTACCTCTCTGAATCTATGATCACTTTGTAGGGTCCATAGAAGTGAGGCTTCAACTTTTTTGTGCCACTCTTCTTCAAGAAAGATTGTCTCTAAGGTTGCAACCTAAGAAAAAATAAGTCCCCAACCTCGAAGTTGTGCTCCACTCTGTGACTGTTTGCATACATCTTCTATTGATTCTGGGTGACCTATAAGTTGTCCTTTAGAACCCTTAAGATGTACTGACTCTCCCGCAACCAATCTTTGGCCTTGGGGGCCCTGCTCTTCCCAAACGCCAAATCAACAAATGATGGGGCATCGTAGCCATACAATGCATTGAATGGACTCATCTCGATGGACATGTGGTAAGTGGTATTATAATAGTTCTCCCCTAGATGAAACTTCTTTACCCACGCTCTATGTTGTCCTGACACATAGTTCCATAGATATCACTCAATCCATTTGTTCATGATCTATGTCTACCCATCTATCCGAGGATGATAGTTGGTGCTAGGTATCAACTCCATCCCTGATAACTGGAACAACTCCTGCCAAAATGCATTGAGAAACCTGTTGTCTCTATCATTGACGATGTATCTTGGAAGACCATGTAGCCTAAACACCTCCTTGAATAATGTTTTTTCCACCTGAGATGCGTTATACTATGAAGGAATGGAGAAAACATGTGCATACTTGGTCAATCTTTCCATCACCACATAGATACATTCCATGTCATGTACCTTTGGCAACCCTGTAATGAAGTCCATGGAGATGCTCTCCCACTTATGCTCTGGAATAGGTAGTCACCAAAGTAAACATGTGGGGTGTGCTCCAAATTGTTTTGTTGACAAGTCATGCACTCCCTCACATATCGTAGTACATCCTCCTTGAGACCCTTCCAAGAGAATCTCTCCCTCACCCACCTATAAGTCTTCAAATACACTGGGTTCACTGCTAGTGGTGTGTCATGAACTGCTCTCAGAATATTATCCTTGAGCATGGACTCAGGAACAAGATAGATCCTCTCCTTGTAGTAGATGATGGCATTCACTACCTTATACCTGTCATCCTGGATAATACCCTCCAACTCACAAGCGAAGGTGTTCTTGGAGTACTACACCAAGAGAATTGACTTCCAATTTGTTGATATATTTGTCATGGAAAAAGCTGCAGGTCTCCTAGAAAGGGCGTTAACAACTACATTCTTCTTGCCCTTTACATATTTAATGTCAAAGTTATATGCCTACAACTTGATCACCCATTTTTGTTTCCTCTCGATCAAATCTCTCTGCCCCAAGAAATACCTTAGGCTGTTGTGGTCAGTCCTCACCACAAAGCGTCCTCCCACCAGGTATTGTTTGAATTTGGCCAATGCATGCATGATGGCCAACATCTCCTTATCATAGATTGATTAGATATTTTCTGGCTCCCTCAGCGTCCTTCTCTTAAAGGCTATGGGATGTCAATTTTGCATCAACACTGCTCCTATCCCCTCTCCTAATGCATCACAATCCAACATGAATGGCTGAGAGAAGTCTGGAAGTGCTAACACTAGACAAGTGCTCATCACCTTCTTGATCCTGTCAAATGTTGCTTGCACCTCCTCTGACCATTTGAAATCCCCCTTTTTGGTGAGATATGTCAATGGTGCATCAAGTTGTGAAAATCCTTTCACAAAGCGCCTGTAATAGTTTCATATCTCTAAGAACCCCCACAGATATGTAAGTGACCTGGGTGTGGGCCAGTCCAAAATCGTCTAGATCTTTTCTTGGTGTACTTGTACCCCTTTAACTCCAATTACATGCCCCGGGTAGAGAATCTATGTCAACCCGAACTCGCACTTTGCCTCTTTGGAAAATAGTGACTGCTCCCCCATGATGTTAAGAATATCATCAATATGCCTCAGATGATCCTCCCACGTCATGTTGTAGATCAATAGATCATCGAAGAAAACTAGTAAGAAATTCCTCAATTGCTTGTTGAAGATATGGTTCATACATGACTAGAAGGTAGTTGGTGCATTGGTCAACCCAAAGGGCATGACCAAAAAATCACAGTTCCCATAGTGACATCTAAATGTTGTTTTGTGGATGTCCTCCTCTCTTACCTGAATCTAATGGTACCCAAATCAAAGATTAATCTTTGAGAAGTACACTGCCCCATGCAACTGATCTATCAACTCGTCAAGCCTTGGTATCAGGTACCGGTTCTTGATGGTCTTCTTGTCCAACGCGTTGTAGTTGATGCACATCCTCATCATTCCATCCTTCTTCTTCACCAAAACCACTAAAGAAGCGAAGGGAATAGAACTAGGCGTAATGTGCCCCATATCCAACAACTCCTTTATGGCCTTCTCTATCTCGTCCTTGAGCTTCTTTGGATGTTTGTATGGTGTGGTGATCATGGGCTTCACCCCCTCCTCTAATTCAAATGACATGCTCAAATCCCATGTCAGGTGGTCTCATCGATGGTAATGGTCCAAACACCTTGTCATGCTTCCCAAGCAACGCCTGGATGTCCACATGATAGTGTTAATGATCCTATGATGGATTCTCCATGGTGATTAAACATTGTTATGCAAGCCACATCCACGTTTCTAAAAATAGCCTCCATGCGTTTGTTCAACATGATCACGGGGACTCTTTTCGACATACCTCTCAGTATAAATCGTTGACCTTCTTTGTCCCTAAACTCCATCCTCATGTATTGATAGGTCATGTGGATATCCCCCAATGAGTATAGACACTGGACTCCTAATACCACATGGGTGTCTGCCAAGTCTATGACATAAAATTCATAGGTCAACGTATAGTTTCCCAATGTCACCTCTAATCTCCTGATCCTCTGAGTACATGTCATGTTGTACCCATCTGCTACCTCTACGTTGAATCCCTCAAAGTCCTATGTCAGAATGTGTCTTTTGGTGACAAGTGATGTATCAATGAAATTGTGAGTGGGCCCACCATCAATCAGTGTTGTAACTCTCTACCCCTGCAAAATGCCTCTGACACTGAAGGTGTAGTATTTGGGGACCCCTGAAAGTGTGGCAATGGTCACTTTATTGAATCCATCCTGCAACTGCATTTCCTCTACACTTTCAAGATGTGGTGGCTCTTCCTAGCCACTACTCTGTACACCATCTTGAATGGGATTTGACTCATCCTCATCATCATCCTCCTCATCAAAAAGTACCTCTATGTAATGTACTTTCCCTTTGCCCACACACCGGTGACCCAACTCCCAAGGTTCTTTGCAGCTAAAGGAAAGCTTCTTCCTCCTCAACTCTCTCCAAGTCTCTTCATCCATCCTATCCTTCCCTATCCATGGCTTCTGGTGAGGCTTTGTTATTTGACCCTTTTGTGGAATAAAGGGCTTTGTTGATTCCTTCTTGGGCATCGTGTCTACCATGTCCTGCGTCTTCATGATGGCATCATGTAATGTGGTTGGACTAAAATCCTTCGCCCATCCTCTCAAGGGTTCGACTAATCCTTCAATGAATAGCATCGTTGATCTCTGCTCTGAGATGTCTATCACCATGACCACCATCTTTTGAAACTCTATGATGTATTCCTCTGGTGTACCTTTCTGTCTCAACTACGCCAACTCCCTGAAGTGGATTTCAGGGTTCTTTTTATCAAATTTGTCCATCAACCTCTGGGTGAAATCCTCAGACGAGTTGATGTTGGTGTGCCCTAATGTCACTAGTCCATGGTACCGCCACTCACAACCTTCTCTATCCAAGAGTAAGGTGGAAAATTCAATTTCCTCTACATGTCTCATCGGGTTAAGCTGGATGTAAGTGTCCAACTTATGTACCCATGCCCTAGTTGTGCACCTACTAGATCCATCAAAAGGGGGGATAGTCATCTTACCCAACTTGCGCAAAAGATCAAAGTTTTGTTAGCTTTGTGTTGTCCTTGGCTTGTGTATAAGCCTGGTGTTGTAGTAGTCTGTGTAATACATGGCTACCTGGATCTCCTCCCCTAAGGATCGATACTATAAGAAGTAGGTGGTGTATTCATCCACCTTATCCTATTGTCCCTATGCTCCTGTAGGTTGCTCCTCTAGGAGTGGTGGCAATATTGGCCTGGGTATCCTTTGACTCCTTGTCTATTAGGCACTTTATGTAGGAATATGGGTATTGCTACCCTCTTCCTGTGTTCTACCTCCTTTTTGGATGTCTTCTACATTCGGCTTGATCTATCCTCTATGCCCCACCAATTGTATGAGTACCTTAAGGGTCTGTTGTTGGTTCCTCATCATCTTTGCCTCTCTTTGAGCGGCTTTTGCTTGTCTCTGGTTTACCTCATCTTGGCTCCTGGTCATATAACTCAATATCCCGATCACATGATCTTTTGTATGATCTCGGTTGTCTCCCATGTTTCCTTCTTGTTTCAAATTTGGTTGGTTCATTTTTAATTCTTCTTCCTCTGGTGAACCTGGTAAGAGTTGTCCTCCACGCCCCCTTCTTCTAGGCATCAATGCAATCACAGGCTGACAAGATCATCAACTTTGATACCATTGCAATGTCCCCAACTAGGCTAGGTTGGGATATTATGTTTACTGTCCAAAAATTGTTGTTTCTCTTTGTGTAATTTTGTCAAACAATTTGCATTAATGTTGCTCGTAACTTCTTACAAACAATTTTCATATATTTCAAGGATAGGAATACTGTCAAACATATTGCATGCATCCATTACATAGAAAATAGAGAAGATAACCATGACATCTTATTATGGTTTGAAACCCCAAATCACAACAATACAAAGATCTCTAATAATTGTAATAACAACTGCAAAATACTCATAAACGCACAAGTCTAATGGTTGCAAGGCAGTTGCAATGTCCACTAACAGAAAAAAGTTCAAGAAAAACCTAGTAATGATGCCAAAGGATCCGCCAGAGATGTTGTCGGTTATTCCAAGGCCCTCTTAGCCTCACTAGATCTCCTACAAACCCCACAACTCTGTCAAATAACCCCTCTAATACCTCACGGGTCCTACCAACCGCCCAACTCTGCAAAGAGTGGGGATCGACCCCTTCAAAAGACTCCAATCTTTCTACTCCAAGCCCACGGACCTCCCAAACCCTCTCTATGATATCAAATGGGAAGATCGACCCTCACAGTGACTCCACATATCCCTTAATTCCCTCTGTTTTGCAATGGAGAGGGTTCAGCCCTGCAAAATAGCCTCCACGACTCCCTTACCAACTCAGATATGCAGATAAAGGGGTGGGACGACCTCCCTAAATCCCACAATCCTCTAGGCCTGCTACAACAATCCTCACGGCTCTGTTAGGAAGAGGATCGATCCCCCAAATGTCCACAACTTTGCAAAAAGGAGTGATCTAGGAGGATCTCGGTGGCCACCCACCTTGTCCAACTGGCTCAAAACATTTTTTGGGAAACTTATTTTTAGCAGTTTTTTGGTTCCTAAACTTCCGAGGCCATTTTGAGGGCCTAAACGACGTTTTTTCGTGATCAGGGACCTCAATAAGAGTTAGTGAACCCCATAAATGAAGATCCTCGTCAATACCTTTCCAATGATCTATTGTGTGCCCTAAATGGAGATCGTATGCAAAAGTTACGACCCCGAAAAGTTGATGTACTAACTTATCCCAACGAGCCCACATGACTTTTAACACTTCATCTCCTAGGGTTAGGTTTTTGGATGTCTAGGGTTTTGGCATTCATGTTTATTTTAAAAAGATCTTCAAAGCCTCATTGTACTCATCTTCTTGTGAATGAGAGTATGCCTCACATCTCTTCTCAGAGATAAGCTGCCACTATTCTAACAAACTTGTTTTCAGTCTGCATTTTACAGTTTTCATCATATTTCGTATTTAATAGAAGCCAAGTTTTACTGTATATTTGTTATTGTTCACTGTGTCTTTGTGTTAATATTATAAATCTGTGGTTTCATTTCATTTCGCTCATAAATCTGGATCAATGGTATCAAAGAGATTTTCTCCTTGTCATTTTTTTTAATGCATGTCCTCGACGCGGTCAGGGTATAGAGAGTTGGGTCTCGAGCTTGTTTCTCTTGAGGAAAACTGCTCTTTCACGTCCAAGAAACAGTCCATGGCGGGTGAAACAAAAGACGACGGGATAAGAGATCCTTTCAAAATGTTGCTTGAGGAAGCCCTTGAGCGACAAGGGAACGAGATGATGGACAACTTTGCACAAATCCTTCGACCACTGCCAACAAGCGACACATCCACCTCAAGTGGAGGCGCCACCCCCTTCAAGGTACAGATCAATTTTGATATTCCTATATTTGAAGGTCAAATAGATGTCGATGTTGTAGATAAATGGTTAAACCTTCTAGAAGGGTATTTTTCTGTCAACAACTTTTCCAATAGAGAAAATATTACATTTGCACTCCTCAAGGTCGTCCCCCATGTCAAAGATTGATGGGAGACTTTCTATGAGCAAAAGGAAATAGAGGGATCCACATTATTTGCAGTTGCACCCACTTGGGGTTCCTTCAGGGATGCTATTAAGGAACAACACTACCCTGTTGGAAGTTATGATGACTTGTATACAAGATGGACCACACTGCGGCAAGAAAGAGACCAAACATTGTCAAAGTTCACTAATGTCTTCCATACCTTGCACACCAAGATGGGTATCAAAGATTCCAAGCGACATTTGGTGTTCAAGTACCGTGGCGGTCTGAATAGATACATCCAGATAGAAATGGAGTTTTTGGACATTTCAACCTTGGGCGTGGCCTATCGATATGTCGTCAAAATCGAGTAGAAGATGAAACAAAAGACGCAACAGTTTGGGTCTGGGAACCCCTCACAGCAGAAGCAAGGCAAGGGTAGCCCCAACCCGAAGAACAAAGGTCAGAGAGAATATGGGAAACCTTATGACAACCATTCCAAGCTGCAAGCAAAGAAGGACAATGGGAAGATGAAAAAAGATACTGGGAAGTGGTGTGACTTCCATAAGAGCCCCTGGCATAACATTGTTGATTGCCGCTCAAAGCAGTGATTGGTGGCTGAGGTAAAAGCCTCTGAATCAAATGTGGTTTCCAACTCTGAGTTAGAACCATAAAATGGGAGACAGATCATTGATGCGGAACCCAGTGCCACTGTTTCTACCACCAAAATCTAGCCTGGGGAACCTGATGAGCCAAATGAAGGCGAGCACGTCTTTCATTCACAAATGTGGGTAAAAGGCACTCCGTCGCACTTCATCATTGATAGTGGTATCCAGAAGAACCTCATCTTAGCAGAGGTTGTCAAGCGGCTAGCCTTGCCGACAACACCACACCCGCATCCCTACACCATTGGATGGCTTCATCAAGGAAGCAATCTTCACGTCAGCCAACAATGTCGCTTGTTGTATGGAATCAAGCCATTCAAAGATGAGGTATTGTGTGATGTTGCTCCCCTTGAAGTTTTTTATGTTCTTTTGGGCCAACCTTATTTATGGAAACATCATGTTGTATATGAGTCTAGGCCTCATAGTGTTATTATCACTGTGAATAGGAAATTGTATAGGATACCCGAGGTAGTCCCACCTAGTGTTATTTCCTTTATCTCTTCCAAGCAATGCAGGAAGGTCATTTCTCAGACCGAGAAGTTTGTCTTCTTCGTGATTCGCTCGATGCAGAAGAAGCAAGTGGATAAGGTCGTAGAAGAATACAAAGACATCTTCTCATCACCTACTGGGGTACCTCTGCACTGTCAGGTCAAGCATCCCATCGATCTGACCCCTGGCGCACCGCTACCCAATGGGTCAGTCTATCACCGCTCTCTGCTAGAAAATGAGGGATCAAGCGTCAGATCCAAGAACTGCTCCAAAATGGGGCACATTCGACCTAACTCATCACCTTCTGGAATCCCAATCGTGTTGGTGCAGAAGAAAGACGGGACTTGGCGACTTTGCATTGATTATTGAACCCTAAATAAAATCATAGTCAGGAATCAATACCCGATTCCTCGAATCGACGATCTCCTTAATCAGCTCAAGGGGGCCAAATACTTCAGTAAGATTGATATGAATTCTGGCTACCATCAGGTCCCAATAGAACCGATAGATGTATGGAAAACTGCCTTCAAGTCAAAAGGTCTTTTTGAATCGTTGGTCATGCCCTTTGGTTTGACAAATGCCCCAACAACTTTCATGAGGATGATGGACGATATCTTGCAGCCTTTCACTAATTCTTTTGTGGTGGTGTATCTGGATGAAATCCTTGACTACAACAAGACTTGGATAGAACACTTGCAACATATTTAGTAGGTTCTGCACACTCTGGGGCAACACAAACTATATGCCAACTTGGAAAAATGCTCCTTCGGCACGGACATGGTCCAGTACCTAGGCTACATTATTGATGCGCATGTTGTGCATGTTGATCCAGCCAAGATACAAGTCATCTGTGACGAGCCAACCCCAACCATGCTCATTGAGCTTCGAAGATTCTTATGCCTTGCCAATTTCTATCGAAGGTTCGTGTTGGGATTCTCCCATATTGCATGGACCCTCAGCCAAATAACCAGAGGTGGTGGTAAGGTAAAATTTGTGTGGGGCCTGTCCCAACAGAAAGCGTTCGATGATCTGAAGCAGCGCTTGTGCTCTGCCCCAGTGCTTTCATTACCTGACCTGCAACATCCCTTTGAGATCGAGATAGATGCTTCAGACTATGTTGTGGACGCAGTCATCACTCAGCACAGCCACCCCGTGGCCTATCATAGTGAGACACTATAAGATGTCGTCTGTAAGTACCCTACTTACGACAAAGAAATGTACTCCATTGTGCAAGTCTGCCGCCAATGGAGGCATTACATTCTCAGGAAGGAGACAGTCATCCACACTTATCATAAGTCACTGGAGTTCACGCAAACACAAGGCAAATTGCAGAATGACCACCATCAAAAGTGGTCCACATATTTGCAACAGTTCCACCTCAACATCAAGTATAAAACAGGAAGTACCAACCGAATCGTTGATTGCCTCAACTGACCTCCAGTCGTGGCACTCACCACAGTGCTCAATTATTTCATCCATGAGACCTCTGGATGGACCCACCTCTATGAGACAGATCCAAACTTCGCCAACACCTACCAGATGTTGGGTGCAAACACAACTGTCACCAATTTCCATCTTCAGGACAGGCTGTTGTGCCATCTGGGCCATTTATGTGTTCCATCAAGCGAGCGAGCGAAGCTGATTTGGGAATTCCACTACAGTCGGGTGGCAGGACACTTCAGTGTGGAAAAGATAGTGGCAGTGTTGTAGAGACATTTCTACTGGGCGGAACATCGACAAGATTTCAACAAGTATATCTGGTCCTGCACTACCCGTGCTATTGCCAAACCGACCATTAAGAAACAAAGCCTGTGCACTCCTCTGTCTACTCCTAACATGCCTTGGGAATCCATCTCAATGGACTACATGTCGGGCCTTCTGTCCACCAAACAGGGAAATGACTGTGTTTTTTTTGTTCTTGATCGTTTTCCAAGATGGCGATTTTGGCCACCTACAAGAAAAGCATCACAACAGAGGCCATTGCTAAACTCTTCTTTGAATGAGTGTGGGTACACTTTGGGATCCCACAAACCATTATCTCAGATCGGGAAAACTGATTCCTTAGCACATTCTAGTCGAGCCTCTGGTCACTGCTGGACACCAAGCTCACTAAGTTCACTGCCTTCCACCCCCAGATGGATGGCCAAACCAAGGTCATCAACCAAATGATCATGCACATCTTGCGCATGTACAATTCCAAGCACCCTCGCACCTAGGATGAGATTCTTCCCTATGTTCAACATAGTTACAACAGAGCCATACATAGCTCAACCGACCATAACCCCTTTCAGGTGGAGTTGGGATTTCAACCATTGGGTCCCATGGATGTTGCACTGCCCCGTGCAACCACCCAAGCCGACTCGTCGCATGCTCCAACTGGAGCTGACAAAGCCACCAAATTCATTGAGCGGATCCAACACATCCGCCAACAGGTTCAGGATATTTTACAGAAGTCTAATGCCAAGTACAAGCAGTTCCATGATCAATACCGGGTGCTACACCAGTTTCAGGTGGGAGACAGAGTTTGGTTGCACTTGCAGAAATAATGTCTTACAGGGCCTCATCGAAAGCTTCCTCCACTCCCTTATGGACCCTACACCATCACCAAGGTTGTGGGTGACAACGATTTCGAGCTCAACCTTCCCCCATTCCTTGTCTTGCACCCAATATTCAATGTGGACCTCCTTCGACCTTGTTTTCTACCATTATTGGACACCTCGAAGATCGCAGAACAATTGACACCAACAGAGTTTAACCATGACTGCATGGAACATGCATCCACTGATAATATTGTGGACACACAGATCAAGGGCACTCGCTAGCAGAGGATCCAACTTTATCGGGTTGTCAAAGCAGGGCAGCTCCTGCACCAAGGCAAGTGGCTCACCCGAGGCCAAATTCAGCAGAAATTTCCTCATCTGATAGGGGCACTCAACGCAATGGAGACCATTGGTTCCCAAGGGGGGAGGATTGATCTAGGAGGATCTTGATGGCCACCCACCTTGTCCAACTGGCTCAAAACAATTTTTTGGCAACTTACTATTTTTAACATTTTTTGGTTCTTGAACTTCCAGGGCCATTTTGAGGGCCTAAACGATGTTTTTGTTGCGATTAGGCATCTCAATGATAGCCGAAGGATTCTATTGAGCCCCCTAAATGAAGCTCCTCATCAATACCTTTCCAATGAGTTATTGTGCACCATAAACATAGATCATATGCAAAAGTTACGACCTCGGGAAGTTGATGTACTAACTTACCCCAACGGGGCCTAAATGACTTTTGGCGCTTCATCTCCTAGGGTTAGGTTTTTGGATGTCTATGGTTTTGGCATTCATGTTTATTGTAAAAAGGACTTGAGGGTCTCATTGTACTCATCTTCTTGCGAATGGGCGTAGCCGTCACATCTCTTCTCAGAGATAAGCTGCCACCATTCTAACAAGCTTGTTTTTAGTCTGTATTTTACAGTTTTCAACATATTTCTTATTTAATAGAAGCCAAGTTTTACTGTATATTTGTTATTGTTCACTGTGTCTCTGTGTTAATATTATAAATCTGTGCTCTCATTTCGTTCGGCTCATAAATATGGATCAAGGAGGCAAATCAACCACTAGAAAATCCACAATTTTTCCAAGACAAATCATTGTGCTAATAATCTACAGATGAATCTCAAGAAGAAGAAGCTCCAAAGAAGACTCGGGTTGGATCCTCCTATTTGTCCATCTAGGGTGGATATCTCACCACTGAAACCAAACATCAAATGGTGGAAGGGTTTTGCCAAAACCCTAACAAAACCTTGGCTCCAAGAGCACATCAATAAGAGATCAAATCATAATGCTAAAGTGAAGAGGTACCCCTCTATTTATTCTTCCTCCAAGCCTTCTAGATCTTTTCCCTTTTTTACCAAATCAAACCTCACCCTTATTTCTCCATTAATTTTCACTTAAACATTAAAAATCACTTTTTAATGTTCAAGTAATTAATAATTTATCTTTTTATTTAATGTCACTTTAGAAACATGACACTTCCTAACCTAATGACACTAAATAAATCCCCATGACTCCCCTTTTCCACTGACTATAGCCTACGGGAGTCATATAGGCTACTAAGTCATCCTCCATCATGATCAATTGGAAGGGGACATTACAAAATTCCATTATCCCACCACCTTGGTGCTATACTTCGACTCAACATTCAAAGGACAAACTGGATTTAAGTTTAGGCATGCGAACAATTGGAGCACAAGCCCTTTCATATCCTCAAGCATCGTACTGTGCTTGATGTTGGGACATGTGGCTATACATGTCTCCATTTGATTGATAAGATGCATTAAGGTATTGGTTGATAATACATACCCCTTCTTTTCCTAAGCATCCCAATTTTTAATCAAGTTGGCTCATTTGCTAGTGCATTTGCTTTGTGGTTGTGCTCTTGAAGAACCTAATAAAACATTTTTTTGTGAAAATTGTTGGCTTCCTTATAGGAACGAGCTATAGTAGAGGCTATCTTGTTGTCAAAAAAGGGAGATTTTGATTGCATTGGTTTAATAATTGTGCTAGAGTCACCAATGACAATCAAACTCTTGATTCCAGTTTCAAATGTTATTCGTAAGCCTTGAAGTAAGGCATAGACTTCAACTTGATTGTTCGTGGATTCATCTAAACCCTAGGCAAAATACATTTCCATTTTTTCTTCAAGATCTAATATGATCCACCCCGCACTTGCCACCTCTTGAAAATGTCGTTTATCATTGTAGTGTTGGTTTATAACTATTTGAGTCCTTTGTATGGCTTCATGAAATTTATAACTTCCCTTTCAAGCCAACACATATTTTTGTCATGTGAAAATCAAGATTTCCCCTTGTTCTTTAATACTCTTATATAAATAATGATAGAGGGGGGTGTAGATTGTTGGAAAGAAAGAGGAATTGTTCCACATGCTAGAGTTGTTGTGGAACACTTCTTTTTGGAGCATGCTTATCATATGCTACGTGCCTTAATGAACACACCCAACCTCAACAAGTTTTATCAACTCCGATACTAGTGTACTTTAAGGTTACACAACCTATTCAACAAAATACAAATGTACATGTGAATTGGCTAAGTACAACACACCGAGTTCCTTTTTCAAAAATTATAGATTGCATCACGGATGCACTAATTCATAATAAACAACACCCAAGAATGTCAACAAGATCACTGTCTAGGTTTACAATTTTGTCTTATGTTAATGCAAAAATTGTACATACAATAATAATCTTCAACAATCACAAAATGTATCACTTCACCATAGTAAATGACTCCAAACAAGATGTGTAGAAAAGCCAACCTCTCTCAATAAAAAAACTGCAACATATACAATAGAGATACAATACCCACATCAATGCCTTCAAGGGCAATAATAATAAATATCAATTATATTAAGGATAAACATAAATATTAAACACAATCTAAAATAAATATCCTAGGCTCTGGTCAACAGGATTGTAAACTTTGTTGTTGGATTAATGATTAAAAATCCCAATACAACTCACTACATACTAAGGCACAAATCGAATTATGAACACGCAGGAACTCTTGATAACTCTTGATATCCTTCTAGATATAATGGTGAATTTTATTATGGTTATTTCCAGATCCTTCAGTTCAGCTCCTCATGTCCCTATCCCCTGTGACTGCTTCCTCCGTGCCTCTTTGTGCACATGCAAATGGTACACTTTTAGATATGGCTGGGTCGGTGTGTGAATACTAGCACATATTATGCTTTGCTCAAATTATTATGATCATGGCCTGATATAGACATTGCAAAACCCGAGTTTCTCCTCAAGCACCTTCTGTCCAAGAAATTGATTGTCAATTTACACGACATGACCATTGGAGTGGAGTCTCACAATGTTACCTAAAACGAATGAAAAATGGCCAGCCAATCCCAAGGGCATTGGCACTTATAATCTAAGATCATGTATATACAACAGCCCAGTGCCCTGGACGTGATGATTCTCAGCTTAACCAACAAACCTCTCATAAGTTGTGTTGCTTTAGGTTGTCCCTTGTGCATTCTTAAGCTGGAATCCAAGCAGACCAGCAACAGAGATGAAATCGATTGAAAAACAAATATAAATCTATTACATTATAGTGCAGCAGCATTTCCATTTTCTCTTTTTGGCATGTGCAATGGCATCCCTCTGTGGAATGACTACAACTTGTAGCACACGCTCCCCATCTCTAATGTTATTGTCAAATTTATTAGACTGAACCCGATGCCCTGTTATTGCTTGTCTAGACTTGGTCTTCTTTGGCTTAAAAGAAGTATGTGGAGAAGCAGCACTCACAGATAAATTCCTCTGCATTGCTGCAGGCATTGCTAAGAATGTAACATTAGTGCTGGGGTTCCCAACAGCTTTAAGGTTTTCTTTCTCCATTCCAATATTTGCTGCCTTATCTATGAGGTTGTGGACTGTGGTACTGCAGAATAGCACAGTATCTGTAGCTTCTTCCAATGTCAGACTCCTTGAAAGAGATGTCGGTGGTGCATCAGTGTCAACACCGCTATTATCTGTGAAACACAGTAAAAGGTCAGTTAAATCCTCTCTCAAAAGAGTTCATTATACATCTCTCAATAGATTATCATGTTGGATGAGAACTATGAATCCAGATTACAAAGTAAGAATAAATTTCATACATTATTGTAAAAGCTAAAAACTGAAAACTTAATGCAAGACAAGACACTGCGTTAACTTACTTTTCATTTTGAAGTGAAGAAAGATTGCTTTGTATTTAATAATTAGGGTCGATGTTGTATACAAGCCGTGGAGTACTGTATCCTATCTACCGATCGCCTCAGATGTCGTATTACATTGCTCCTTGGTACAAAAGGAAAACTAAGGAACAAATGAGGTTAAGCCTTAAAGAGCCTTTTTCCATATCAGATCAAACTAGGGTCTGTAAAACAAGCATTGCTGCCTTTATACAAGATAGACTCATGAACTTCAGCTTAACTTTCGTAGTGGGCCCCAGTAATTAAAAGTTTAAAACTCTTCAATTTTGTTTGTTTTCTCCGCATTCCTATCAATTCCTTTTTCTTGGTCATTCCAGCTGCAACTGTTGCATAATCAACAAGCTTTTAAACTCTTAAATGTAGTACACATCATCGTTCTGGCTATATTGTGTTGAGTAAGTCAACATTGTTAGTCTTTTGACTTATGCAGACTCGAAAGATTTTTGTTTTTGACTCTCTACGAATGCTTCTTCTTATGCAATTCTTGGGAAGTCAACCTGATATGTTCAAGATGCAAACTTGAGAATCTCATCCACAAGCTCGAGATTCACAATCACAAATGTTCTCTTCACATAATTTGCTAGATTTAAATTTCCTGAGCATTTAGAACTCTGCAGAATACACTCTTATCAATAGTGAATATAAACTTAAAAAATGAAGCATGCAGGGGTAATAATGATCAAACTAGCTTTGATAGCGTTTTTTTTCCTTTTACCCCCCTCTTCTTTTCTTGCAAAATACTCAGTCATCTATTGTACAAGATTAAAAATGGCTCAAGATTAGGAGCTACACAAAGCTTTACTTCCCATCCCTGTCCAGGCAGGGAGAGCAAGCATTTCTGATACGGACCCTAGATTTACAGCTTTGAAAACACTTTCATGGTCATTAGTAAATTTACTATTTGATTCCATTCAAAATTAACCATAGCCCCGAGGTTAATCAGAGTACAGATTCTAGGTCAGCAATTGGACCAGACATGATACAAGACAAAAATTTCTAAAATGATGCAAAGCAGAAATTTCTAAATAGACTGAGGTCATTGCATGTCAAAACTGATGTAATTAAGATAAGATAAGATAATTTTGAAGTCCAACAAATGGCCACAAAGTTGGTCAATGGGACTCAAATGTACAGGTAGTGTGAATACACTGTGGGACCGTGAAAATAATTCCTGTCACTACTCTACCAAAAGCACAGGAAGAGCTAACTAACTAGTTGATAGAAATAAAAATAACACAAAAAGAAGAGGTGCAAATACAAATCCATGTTGAGCATATAATAAAGAGGTCAAGGCATGCTGGAACTAAAAGCAGAATGAAGAGAGAGAGGGAGAAGAGGGCTCTGCATTGGAGTCATCATCATTGTGAAGGGACCACATCAATTAGTTTATTTTGGTAAATTTCGCGATAGACAATTTAGTTCTCTTGATTGAGAAATTTAAGGAATTGGTCAAATTTGCATGTTGGACACTTTCTAGGAGTCTCTTTAAAAAGCAAAAGAATAGGCCAAGTGTAAACTGCTCCTTTTGGAGGAAGGAAGTCTGTTGAGAGAATTGTGAAGAAAAGAGTTCTTTTCAGAAGCTGTGTTAAATTTTCTTGCTGATCTTCCTATTGAGATGAGTATTTGAGTTTTGAGAGAGCATTTTTAACTGGCAAATCATTTTCCTTTCAATTCTCTGTGAGTGTGGAGTTTTATTGCAGGTAACGAGGCGTGGAAAATGAATCAGCAGGGATTCACAGTAGCTGGATGCATTGGTTGGTAAGAGAGCCTGCAGAATGGCCCAAAGGGGAGCCCATGTTAATTCTGGAAGAAGAAATGCCAGAGACAGAAGGAATGTAGAGGAAAAACTTTCCAGAAGAATAGAAGTTGTAGAAGCCAGATTAAGATTGTTGTAAATTTGAGGAAGAAAAGATTATGGAGCAAACCAAGCAACAGTACTTGATTCCTTGGAAAGGCTTATTAAAGCCATATCAAAATAGAACAACATAATGAACATGGAGGTGACTGAATTTAAGGAAGATCTGCAACCTGATGTTCTAATTG
This sequence comes from Picea engelmannii, assembly GCA_009831015.1. Lineage (NCBI taxonomy): Eukaryota > Viridiplantae > Streptophyta > Pinopsida > Pinales > Pinaceae > Picea > Picea engelmannii. Next base: position 704,662 of record ML793661.1, on the reverse strand, counting down.
ATTGGATCTGGGAATTATAACAATATTCTGACATGGAAAATATTGCTGAAGATGATCCAAGTAGACTGAAGTTCACAGTTACAAAAATAAAATCTCATGCAGAGATATGGTGGGATAGTTTGCAAAGGGAAAGAAGGTGGCAGGGCAAGAAACAATTAGAATGTGGTCGAAGATGCTCAAGCATTTGAAAGCTATTACCAATGGAGATTGTTTGAGAAACTTCAAAATTTGAAGCAGAAGGAATTATCTGTTCAAGAGTATACTGAACAGTTCATGAAACTCCATGTTATCCCCTAGCCTAGGGATAACTAAGGAGATTATGTCTCAAGGCTCACAGGTCCTAGACATGGAGTACCAAGAGCCATATTGACTTAAGCCTGGCCCTGGAGGGCCCATCCTTCTTCTTCAGCGCCAACATCCTGTCAGCAGCAGCAACATCCATCCCATCGGTCTGGTCCTTCAACAATTGTGGGTCTTGCTCCATGAGGTAATGAGTCTGGGTATCATGGTATGTGTCACTCTGATTCTCAAAACATTTGAATATGTGCATTTAATTCTTTTTGCTTCACGACGTGTGCTTGGACTTTATGCCTTTCCACTTGTCCATACATGGGGGGGTTGACAGAATGCCCTAGCAAGTTGGTTCCCTTAGG
>ML793661.1:680891-699954 GCA_009831015.1 Picea engelmannii | reverse complement strand
CCTAAGGGAACCAACTTGCTAGGGCATTCTGTCAACCCCCCCATGTATGGACAAGTGGAAAGGCATAAAGTCCAAGCACACGTCGTGAAGCAAAAAGAATTAAATGCACATATTCAAATGTTTTGAGAATCAGAGTGACACATACCATGATACCCAGACTCATTACCTCATGGAGCAAGACCCACAATTGTTGAAGGACCAGACCGATGGGATGGATGTTGCTGCTGCTGACAGGATGTTGGCGCTGAAGAAGAAGGATGGGCCCTCCAGGGCCAGGCTTAAGTCAATATGGCTCTTGGTACTCCATGTCTAGGACCTGTGAGCCTTGAGACATAATCTCCTTAGTTATCCCTAGGCTAGGGGATAACATGGAGTTTCATGAACTGTTCAGTATACTCTTGAACAGATAATTCCTTCTGCTTCAAATTTTGAAGTTTCTCAAACAATCTCCATTGGTAATAGCTTTCAAATGCTTGAGCATCTTCGACCACATTCTAATTGTTTCTTGCCCTGCCACCTTCTTTCCCTTTGCAAACTATCCCACCATATCTCTGCATGAGATTTTATTTTTGTAACTGTGAACTTCAGTCTACTTGGATCATCTTCAGCAATATTTTCCATGTCAGAATATTGTTATAATTCCCAGATCCAATCAATTAGAACATCAGGTTGCAGATCTTCCTTAAATTCAGTCACCTCCATGTTCATTATGTTGTTCTATTTTGATATGGCTTTAATAAGCCTTTCCAAGGAATCAAGTACTGTTGCTTGGTTTGCTCCATAATCTTTTCTTCCTCAAATTTACAACAATCTTAATCTGGCTTCTACAACTTCTATTCTTCTGGAAAGTTTTTCCTCTACATTCCTTCTGTCTCTGGCATTTCTTCTTCCAGAATTAACATGGGCTCCCCTTTGGGCCATTCTGCAGGCTCTCTTACCAACCAATGCATCCAGCTACTGTGAATCCCTGCTGATTCATTTTCCACGCCTCGTTACCTGCAATAAAACTCCACACTCACAGAGAATTGAAAGGAAAATGATTTGCCAGTTAAAAATGCTCTCTCAAAACTCAAATACTCATCTCAATAGGAAGATCAGCAAGAAAATTTAACACAGCTTCTGAAAAGAACTCTTTTCTTCACAATTCTCTCAACAGACTTCCTTCCTCCAAAAGGAGCAGTTTACACTTGGCCTATTCTTTTGCTTTTTAAAGAGACTCCTAGAAAGTGTCCAACATGCAAATTTGACCAATTCCTTAAATTTCTCAATCAAGAGAACTAAATTGTCTATCGCGAAATTTACCAAAATAAACTAATTGATGTGGTCCCTTCACAATGATGATGACTCCAATGCAGAGCCCTCTTCTCCCTCTCTCTCTTCATTCTGCTTTTAGTTCCAGCATGCCTTGACCTCTTTATTATATGCTCAACATGGATTTGTATTTGCACCTCTTCTTTTTGTGTTATTTTTATTTCTATCAACTAGTTAGTTAGCTCTTCCTGTGCTTTTGGTAGAGTAGTGACAGGAATTATTTTCACGGTCCCACAGTGTATTCACACTACCTGTACATTTGAGTCCCATTGACCAACTTTGTGGCCATTTGTTGGACTTCAAAATTATCTTATCTTATCTTAATTACATCAGTTTTGACATGCAATGACCTCAGTCTATTTAGAAATTTCTGCTTTGCATCATTTTAGAAATTTTTGTCTTGTATCATGTCTGGTCCAATTGCTGACCTAGAATCTGTACTCTGATTAACCTCGGGGCTATGGTTAATTTTGAATGGAATCAAATAGTAAATTTACTAATGACCATGAAAGTGTTTTCAAAGCTGTAAATCTAGGGTCCGTATCAGAAATGCTTGCTCTCCCTGCCTGGACAGGGATGGGAAGTAAAGCTTTGTGTAGCTCCTAATCTTGAGCCATTTTTAATCTTGTACAATAGATGACTGAGTATTTTGCAAGAAAAGAAGAGGGGGGTAAAAGGAAAAAAAACGCTATCAAAGCTAGTTTGATCATTATTACCCCTGCATGCTTCATTTTTTAAGTTTATATTCACTATTGATAAGAGTGTATTCTGCAGAGTTCTAAATGCTCAGGAAATTTAAATCTAGCAAATTATGTGAAGAGAACATTTGTGATTGTGAATCTCGAGCTTGTGGATGAGATTCTCAAGTTTGCATCTTGAACATATCAGGTTGACTTCCCAAGAATTGCATAAGAAGAAGCATTCGTAGAGAGTCAAAAACAAAAATCTTTCGAGTCTGCATAAGTCAAAAGACTAACAATGTTGACTTACTCAACACAATATAGCCAGAACGATGATGTGTACTACATTTAAGAGTTTAAAAGCTTGTTGATTATGCAACAGTTGCAGCTGGAATGACCAAGAAAAAGGAATTGATAGGAATGCGGAGAAAACAAACAAAATTGAAGAGTTTTAAACTTTTAATTACTGGGGCCCACTACGAAAGTTAAGCTGAAGTTCATGAGTCTATCTTGTATAAAGGCAGCAATGCTTGTTTTACAGACCCTAGTTTGATCTGATATGGAAAAAGGCTCTTTAAGGCTTAACCTCATTTGTTCCTTAGTTTTCCTTTTGTACCAAGGAGCAATGTAATACGACATCTGAGGCGATCGGTAGATAGGATACAGTACTCCACGGCTTGTATACAACATCGACCCTAATTATTAAATACAAAGCAATCTTTCTTCACTTCAAAATGAAAAGTAAGTTAACGCAGTGTCTTGTCTTGCATTAAGTTTTCAGTTTTTAGCTTTTACAATAATGTATGAAATTTATTCTTACTTTGTAATCTGGATTCATAGTTCTCATCCAACATGATAATCTATTGAGAGATGTATAATGAACTCTTTTGAGAGAGGATTTAACTGACCTTTTACTGTGTTTCACAGATAATAGCGGTGTTGACACTGATGCACCACCGACATCTCTTTCAAGGAGTCTGACATTGGAAGAAGCTACAGATACTGTGCTATTCTGCAGTACCACAGTCCACAACCTCATAGATAAGGCAGCAAATATTGGAATGGAGAAAGAAAACCTTAAAGCTGTTGGGAACCCCAGCACTAATGTTACATTCTTAGCAATGCCTGCAGCAATGCAGAGGAATTTATCTGTGAGTGCTGCTTCTCCACATACTTCTTTTAAGCCAAAGAAGACCAAGTCTAGACAAGCAATAACAGGGCATCGGGTTCAGTCTAATAAATTTGACAATAACATTAGAGATGGGGAGCGTGTGCTACAAGTTGTAGTCATTCCACAGAGGGATGCCATTGCACATGCCAAAAAGAGAAAATGGAAATGCTGCTGCACTATAATGTAATAGATTTATATTTGTTTTTCAATCGATTTCATCTCTGTTGCTGGTCTGCTTGGATTCCAGCTTAAGAATGCACAAGGGACAACCTAAAGCAACACAACTTATGAGAGGTTTGTTGGTTAAGCTGAGAATCATCACGTCCAGGGCACTGGGCTGTTGTATATACATGATCTTAGATTATAAGTGCCAATGCCCTTGGGATTGGCTGGCCATTTTTCATTCGTTTTAGGTAACATTGTGAGACTCCACTCCAATGGTCATGTCGTGTAAATTGACAATCAATTTCTTGGACAGAAGGTGCTTGAGGAGAAACTCGGGTTTTGCAATGTCTATATCAGGCCATGATCATAATAATTTGAGCAAAGCATAATATGTGCTAGTATTCACACACCGACCCAGCCATATCTAAAAGTGTACCATTTGCATGTGCACAAAGAGGCACGGAGGAAGCAGTCACAGGGGATAGGGACATGAGGAGCTGAACTGAAGGATCTGGAAATAACCATAATAAAATTCACCATTATATCTAGAAGGATATCAAGAGTTATCAAGAGTTCCTGCGTGTTCATAATTCGATTTGTGCCTTAGTATGTAGTGAGTTGTATTGGGATTTTTAATCATTAATCCAACAACAAAGTTTACAATCCTGTTGACCAGAGCCTAGGATATTTATTTTAGATTGTGTTTAATATTTATGTTTATCCTTAATATAATTGATATTTATTATTATTGCCCTTGAAGGCATTGATGTGGGTATTGTATCTCTATTGTATATGTTGCAGTTTTTTTATTGAGAGAGGTTGGCTTTTCTACACATCTTGTTTGGAGTCATTTACTATGGTGAAGTGATACATTTTGTGATTGTTGAAGATTATTATTGTATGTACAATTTTTGCATTAACATAAGACAAAATTGTAAACCTAGACAGTGATCTTGTTGACATTCTTGGGTGTTGTTTATTATGAATTAGTGCATCCGTGATGCAATCTATAATTTTTGAAAAAGGAACTCGGTGTGTTGTACTTAGCCAATTCACATGTACATTTGTATTTTGTTGAATAGGTTGTGTAACCTTAAAGTACACTAGTATCGGAGTTGATAAAACTTGTTGAGGTTGGGTGTGTTCATTAAGGCACGTAGCATATGATAAGCATGCTCCAAAAAGAAGTGTTCCACAACAACTCTAGCATGTGGAACAATTCCTCTTTCTTTCCAACAATCTACACCCCCCTCTATCATTATTTATATAAGAGTATTAAAGAACAAGGGGAAATCTTGATTTTCACATGACAAAAATATGTGTTGGCTTGAAAGGGAAGTTATAAATTTCATGAAGCCATACAAAGGACTCAAATAGTTATAAACCAACACTACAATGATAAACGACATTTTCAAGAGGTGGCAAGTGCGGGGTGGATCATATTAGATCTTGAAGAAAAAATGGAAATGTATTTTGCCTAGGGTTTAGATGAATCCACGAACAATCAAGTTGAAGTCTATGCCTTACTTCAAGGCTTACGAATAACATTTGAAACTGGAATCAAGAGTTTGATTGTCATTGGTGACTCTAGCACAATTATTAAACCAATGCAATCAAAATCTCCCTTTTTTGACAACAAGATAGCCTCTACTATAGCTCGTTCCTATAAGGAAGCCAACAATTTTCACAAAAAAATGTTTTATTAGGTTCTTCAAGAGCACAACCACAAAGCAAATGCACTAGCAAATGAGCCAACTTGATTAAAAATTGGGATGCTTAGGAAAAGAAGGGGTATGTATTATCAACCAATACCTTAATGCATCTTATCAATCAAATGGAGACATGTATAGCCACATGTCCCAACATCAAGCACAGTACGATGCTTGAGGATATGAAAGGGCTTGTGCTCCAATTGTTCGCATGCCTAAACTTAAATCCAGTTTGTCCTTTGAATGTTGAGTCGAAGTATAGCACCAAGGTGGTGGGATAATGGAATTTTGTAATGTCCCCTTCCAATTGATCATGATGGAGGATGACTTAGTAGCCTATATGACTCCCGTAGGCTATAGTCAGTGGAAAAGGGGAGTCATGGGGATTTATTTAGTGTCATTAGGTTAGGAAGTGTCATGTTTCTAAAGTGACATTAAATAAAAAGATAAATTATTAATTACTTGAACATTAAAAAGTGATTTTTAATGTTTAAGTGAAAATTAATGGAGAAATAAGGGTGAGGTTTGATTTGGTAAAAAAGGGAAAAGATCTAGAAGGCTTGGAGGAAGAATAAATAGAGGGGTACCTCTTCACTTTAGCATTATGATTTGATCTCTTATTGATGTGCTCTTGGAGCCAAGGTTTTGTTAGGGTTTTGGCAAAACCCTTCCACCATTTGATGTTTGGTTTCAGTGGTGAGATATCCACCCTAGATGGACAAATAGGAGGATCCAACCCGAGTCTTCTTTGGAGCTTCTTCTTCTTGAGATTCATCTGTAGATTATTAGCACAATGATTTGTCTTGGAAAAATTGTGGATTTTCTAGTGGTTGATTTGCCTCCTTGATCCATATTTATGAGCCGAACGAAATGAGAGCACAGATTTATAATATTAACACAGAGACACAGTGAACAATAACAAATATACAGTAAAACTTGGCTTCTATTAAATAAGAAATATGTTGAAAACTGTAAAATACAGACTAAAAACAAGCTTGTTAGAATGGTGGCAGCTTATCTCTGAGAAGAGATGTGACGGCTACGCCCATTCGCAAGAAGATGAGTACAATGAGACCCTCAAGTCCTTTTTACAATAAACATGAATGCCAAAACCATAGACATCCAAAAACCTAACCCTAGGAGATGAAGCGCCAAAAGTCATTTAGGCCCCGTTGGGGTAAGTTAGTACATCAACTTCCCGAGGTCGTAACTTTTGCATATGATCTATGTTTATGGTGCACAATAACTCATTGGAAAGGTATTGATGAGGAGCTTCATTTAGGGGGCTCAATAGAATCCTTCGGCTATCATTGAGATGCCTAATCGCAACAAAAACATCGTTTAGGCCCTCAAAATGGCCCTGGAAGTTCAAGAACCAAAAAATGTTAAAAATAGTAAGTTGCCAAAAAATTGTTTTGAGCCAGTTGGACAAGGTGGGTGGCCATCAAGATCCTCCTAGATCAATCCTCCCCCCTTGGGAACCAATGGTCTCCATTGCGTTGAGTGCCCCTATCAGATGAGGAAATTTCTGCTGAATTTGGCCTCGGGTGAGCCACTTGCCTTGGTGCAGGAGCTGCCCTGCTTTGACAACCCGATAAAGTTGGATCCTCTGCTAGCGAGTGCCCTTGATCTGTGTGTCCACAATATTATCAGTGGATGCATGTTCCATGCAGTCATGGTTAAACTCTGTTGGTGTCAATTGTTCTGCGATCTTCGAGGTGTCCAATAATGGTAGAAAACAAGGTCGAAGGAGGTCCACATTGAATATTGGGTGCAAGACAAGGAATGGGGGAAGGTTGAGCTCGAAATCGTTGTCACCCACAACCTTGGTGATGGTGTAGGGTCCATAAGGGAGTGGAGGAAGCTTTCGATGAGGCCCTGTAAGACATTATTTCTGCAAGTGCAACCAAACTCTGTCTCCCACCTGAAACTGGTGTAGCACCCGGTATTGATCATGGAACTGCTTGTACTTGGCATTAGACTTCTGTAAAATATCCTGAACCTGTTGGCGGATGTGTTGGATCCGCTCAATGAATTTGGTGGCTTTGTCAGCTCCAGTTGGAGCATGCGACGAGTCGGCTTGGGTGGTTGCACGGGGCAGTGCAACATCCATGGGACCCAATGGTTGAAATCCCAACTCCACCTGAAAGGGGTTATGGTCGGTTGAGCTATGTATGGCTCTGTTGTAACTATGTTGAACATAGGGAAGAATCTCATCCTAGGTGCGAGGGTGCTTGGAATTGTACATGCGCAAGATGTGCATGATCATTTGGTTGATGACCTTGGTTTGGCCATCCATCTGGGGGTGGAAGGCAGTGAACTTAGTGAGCTTGGTGTCCAGCAGTGACCAGAGGCTCGACTAGAATGTGCTAAGGAATCAGTTTTCCCGATCTGAGATAATGGTTTGTGGGATCCCAAAGTGTACCCACACTCATTCAAAGAAGAGTTTAGCAATGGCCTCTGTTGTGATGCTTTTCTTGTAGGTGGCCAAAATCGCCATCTTGGAAAACGATCAAGAACAAAAAAAACACAGTCATTTCCCTGTTTGGTGGACAGAAGGCCCGACATGTAGTCCATTGAGATGGATTCCCAAGGCATGTTAGGAGTAGACAGAGGAGTGCACAGGCTTTGTTTCTTAATGGTCGGTTTGGCAATAGCACGGGTAGTGCAGGACCAGATATACTTGTTGAAATCTTGTCGATGTTCCGCCCAGTAGAAATGTCTCTACAACACTGCCACTATCTTTTCCACACTGAAGTGTCCTGCCACCCGACTGTAGTGGAATTCCCAAATCAGCTTCGCTCGCTCGCTTGATGGAACACATAAATGGCCCAGATGGCACAACAGCCTGTCCTGAAGATGGAAATTGGTGACAGTTGTGTTTGCACCCAACATCTGGTAGGTGTTGGCGAAGTTTGGATCTGTCTCATAGAGGTGGGTCCATCCAGAGGTCTCATGGATGAAATAATTGAGCACTGTGGTGAGTGCCACGACTGGAGGTCAGTTGAGGCAATCAACGATTCGGTTGGTACTTCCTGTTTTATACTTGATGTTGAGGTGGAACTGTTGCAAATATGTGGACCACTTTTGATGGTGGTCATTCTGCAATTTGCCTTGTGTTTGCGTGAACTCCAGTGACTTATGATAAGTGTGGATGACTGTCTCCTTCCTGAGAATGTAATGCCTCCATTGGCGGCAGACTTGCACAATGGAGTACATTTCTTTGTCGTAAGTAGGGTACTTACAGACGACATCTTATAGTGTCTCACTATGATAGGCCACGGGGTGGCTGTGCTGAGTGATGACTGCGTCCACAACATAGTCTGAAGCATCTATCTCGATCTCAAAGGGATGTTGCAGGTCAGGTAATGAAAGCACTGGGGCAGAGCACAAGCGCTGCTTCAGATCATCGAACGCTTTCTGTTGGGACAGGCCCCACACAAATTTTACCTTACCACCACCTCTGGTTATTTGGCTGAGGGTCCATGCAATATGGGAGAATCCCAACACGAACCTTCGATAGAAATTGGCAAGGCATAAGAATCTTCGAAGCTCAATGAGCATGGTTGGGGTTGGCTCGTCACAGATGACTTGTATCTTGGCTGGATCAACATGCACAACATGCGCATCAATAATGTAGCCTAGGTACTGGACCATGTCCGTGCCGAAGGAGCATTTTTCCAAGTTGGCATATAGTTTGTGTTGCCCCAGAGTGTGCAGAACCTACTAAATATGTTGCAAGTGTTCTATCCAAGTCTTGTTGTAGTCAAGGATTTCATCCAGATACACCACCACAAAAGAATTAGTGAAAGGCTGCAAGATATCGTCCATCATCCTCATGAAAGTTGTTGGGGCATTTGTCAAACCAAAGGGCATGACCAACGATTCAAAAAGACCTTTTGACTTGAAGGCAGTTTTCCATACATCTATCGGTTCTATTGGGACCTGATGGTAGCCAGAATTCATATCAATCTTACTGAAGTATTTGGCCCCCTTGAGCTGATTAAGGAGATCGTCGATTCGAGGAATCGGGTATTGATTCCTGACTATGATTTTATTTAGGGTTCAATAATCAATGCAAAGTCGCCAAGTCCCGTCTTTCTTCTGCACCAACACGATTGGGATTCCAGAAGGTGATGAGTTAGGTCGAATGTGCCCCATTTTGGAGCAGTTCTTGGATCTGACGCTTGATCCCTCATTTTCTAGCAGAGAGCGGTGATAGACTGACCCATTGGGTAGCGGTGCGCCAGGGGTCAGATCGATGGGATGCTTGACCTGACAGTGCAGAGGTACCCCAGTAGGTGATGAGAAGATGTCTTTGTATTCTTCTACGACCTTATCCACTTGCTTCTTCTGCATCGAGCGAATCACGAAGAAGACAAACTTCTCGGTCTGAGAAATGACCTTCCTGCATTGCTTGGAAGAGATAAAGGAAATAACACTAGGTGGGACTACCTCGGGTATCCTATACAATTTCCTATTCACAGTGATAATAACACTATGAGGCCTAGACTCATATACAACATGATGTTTCCATAAATAAGGTTGGCCCAAAAGAACATAAAAAACTTCAAGGGGAGCAACATCACACAATACCTCATCTTTGAATGGCTTGATTCCATACAACAAGCGACATTGTTGGCTGACGTGAAGATTGCTTCCTTGATGAAGCCATCCAATGGTGTAGGGATGCGGGTGTGGTGTTGTCGGCAAGGCTAGCCGCTTGACAACCTCTGCTAAGATGAGGTTCTTCTGGATACCACTATCAATGATGAAGTGCGACGGAGTGCCTTTTACCCACATTTGTGAATGAAAGACGTGCTCGCCTTCATTTGGCTCATCAGGTTCCCCAGGCTAGATTTTGGTGGTAGAAACAGTGGCACTGGGTTCCGCATCAATGATCTGTCTCCCATTTTATGGTTCTAACTCAGAGTTGGAAACCACATTTGATTCAGAGGCTTTTACCTCAGCCACCAATCACTGCTTTGAGCGGCAATCAACAATGTTATGCCAGGGGCTCTTATGGAAGTCACACCACTTCCCAGTATCTTTTTTCATCTTCCCATTGTCCTTCTTTGCTTGCAGCTTGGAATGGTTGTCATAAGGTTTCCCATATTCTCTCTGACCTTTGTTCTTCGGGTTGGGGCTACCCTTGCCTTGCTTCTGCTGTGAGGGGTTCCCAGACCCAAACTGTTGCGTCTTTTGTTTCATCTTCTACTCGATTTTGACGACATATCGATAGGCCACGCCCAAGGTTGAAATGTCCAAAAACTCCATTTCTATCTGGATGTATCTATTCAGACCGCCACGGTACTTGAACACCAAATGTCGCTTGGAATCTTTGATACCCATCTTGGTGTGCAAGGTATGGAAGACATTAGTGAACTTTGACAATGTTTGGTCTCTTTCTTGCCGCAGTGTGGTCCATCTTGTATACAAGTCATCATAACTTCCAACAGGGTAGTGTTGTTCCTTAATAGCATCCCTGAAGGAACCCCAAGTGGGTGCAACTGCAAATAATGTGGATCCCTCTATTTCCTTTTGCTCATAGAAAGTCTCCCATCAATCTTTGACATGGGGGACGACCTTGAGGAGTGCAAATGTAATATTTTCTCTATTGGAAAAGTTGTTGACAGAAAAATACCCTTCTAGAAGGTTTAACCATTTATCTACAACATCGACATCTATTTGACCTTCAAATATAGGAATATCAAAATTGATCTGTACCTTGAAGGGGGTGGCGCCTCCACTTGAGGTGGATGTGTCGCTTGTTGGCAGTGGTCGAAGGATTTGTGCAAAGTTGTCCATCATCTCGTTCCCTTGTCGCTCAAGGGCTTCCTCAAGCAACATTTTGAAAGGATCTCTTATCCCGTCGTCTTTTGTTTCACCCGCCATGGACTGTTTCTTGGACGTGAAAGAGCAGTTTTCCTCAAGAGAAACAAGCTCGAGACCCAACTCTCTATACCCTGACCGCGTCGAGGACATGCATTAAAAAAAATGACAAGGAGAAAATCTCTTTGATACCATTGATCCAGATTTATGAGCGAAATGAAATGAAACCACAGATTTATAATATTAACACAAAGACACAGTGAACAATAACAAATATACAGTAAAACTTGGCTTCTATTAAATACGAAATATGATGAAAACTGTAAAATGCAGACTGAAAACAAGTTTGTTAGAATAGTGGCAGCTTATCTCTGAGAAGAGATGTGAGGCATACTCTCATTCACAAGAAGATGAGTACAATGAGGCTTTGAAGATCTTTTTAAAATAAACATGAATGCCAAAACCCTAGACATCCAAAAACCTAACCCTAGGAGATGAAGTGTTAAAAGTCATGTGGGCTCGTTGGGATAAGTTAGTACATCAACTTTTCGGGGTCGTAACTTTTGCATACGATCTCCATTTAGGGCACACAATAGATCATTGGAAAGGTATTGACGAGGATCTTCATTTATGGGGTTCACTAACTCTTATTGAGGTCCCTGATCACGAAAAAACGTCGTTTAGGCCCTCAAAATGGCCTCGGAAGTTTAGGAACCAAAAAACTGCTAAAAATAAGTTTCCCAAAAAATGTTTTGAGCCAGTTGGACAAGGTGGGTGGCCACCGAGATCCTCCTAGATCACTCCTTTTTGCAAAGTTGTGGACATTTGGGGGATCGATCCTCTTCCTAACAGAGCCGTGAGGATTGTTGTAGCAGGCCTAGAGGATTGTGGGATTTAGGGAGGTCGTCCCACCCCTTTATCTGCATATCTGAGTTGGTAAGGGAGTCGTGGAGGCTATTTTGCAGGGCTGAACCCTCTCCATTGCAAAACAGAGGGAATTAAGGGATATGTGGAGTCACTGTGAGGGTCGATCTTCCCATTTGATATCATAGAGAGGGTTTGGGAGGTCCGTGGGCTTGGAGTAGAAAGATTGGAGTCTTTTGAAGGGGTCGATCCCCACTCTTTGCAGAGTTGGGCGGTTGGTAGGACCCGTGAGGTATTAGAGGGGTTATTTGACAGAGTTGTGGGGTTTGTAGGAGATCTAGTGAGGCTAAGAGGGCCTTGGAATAACCGACAACATCTCTGGCGGATCCTTTGGCATCATTACTAGGTTTTTCTTGAACTTTTTTCTGTTAGTGGACATTGCAACTGCCTTGCAACCATTAGACTTGTGCGTTTATGAGTATTTTGCAGTTGTTATTACAATTATTAGAGATCTTTGTATTGTTGTGATTTGGGGTTTCAAACCATAATAAGATGTCATGGTTATCTTCTCTATTTTCTATGTAATGGATGCATGCAATATGTTTGACAGTATTCCTATCCTTGAAATATATGAAAATTGTTTGTAAGAAGTTACGAGCAACATTAATGCAAATTGTTTGACAAAATTACACAAAGAGAAACAACAATTTTTGGACAGTAAACATAATATCCCAACCTAGCCTAGTTGGGGACATTGCAATGGTATCAAAGTTGATGATCTTGTCAGCCTGTGATTGCATTGATGCCTAGAAGAAGGGGGCGTGGAGGACAACTCTTACCAGGTTCACCAGAGGAAGAAGAATTAAAAATGAACCAACCAAATTTGAAACAAGAAGGAAACATGGGAGACAACCGAGATCATACAAAAGATCATGTGATCGGGATATTGAGTTATATGACCAGGAGCCAAGATGAGGTAAACCAGAGACAAGCAAAAGCCGCTCAAAGAGAGGCAAAGATGATGAGGAACCAACAACAGACCCTTAAGGTACTCATACAATTGGTGGGGCATAGAGGATAGATCAAGCCGAATGTAGAAGACATCCAAAAAGGAGGTAGAACACAGGAAGAGGGTAGCAATACCCATATTCCTACATAAAGTGCCTAATAGACAAGGAGTCAAAGGATACCCAGGCCAATATTGCCACCACTCCTAGAGGAGCAACCTACAGGAGCATAGGGACAATAGGATAAGGTGGATGAATACACCACCTACTTCTTATAGTATCGATCCTTAGGGGAGGAGATCCAGGTAGCCATGTATTACACAGACTACTACAACACCAGGCTTATACACAAGCCAAGGACAACACAAAGCTAACAAAACTTTGATCTTTTGCGCAAGTTGGGTAAGATGACTATCCCCCCTTTTGATGGATCTAGTAGGTGCACAACTAGGGCATGGGTACATAAGTTGGACACTTACATCCAGCTTAACCCGATGAGACATGTAGAGGAAATTGAATTTTCCACCTTACTCTTGGATAGAGAAGGTTGTGAGTGGCGGTACCATGGACTAGTGACATTAGGGCACACCAACATCAACTCGTCTGAGGATTTCACCCAGAGGTTGATGGACAAATTTGATAAAAAGAACCCTGAAATCCACTTCAGGGAGTTGGCGTAGTTGAGACAGAAAGGTACACCAGAGGAATACATCATAGAGTTTCAAAAGATGGTGGTCATGGTGATAGACATCTCAGAGCAGAGATCAACGATGCTATTCATTGAAGGATTAGTCGAACCCTTGAGAGGATGGGCGAAGGATTTTAGTCCAACCACATTACATGATGCCATCATGAAGACGCAGGACATGGTAGACACGATGCCCAAGAAGGAATCAACAAAGCCCTTTATTCCACAAAAGGGTCAAATAACAAAGCCTCACCAGAAGCCATGGATAGGGAAGGATAGGATGGATGAAGAGACTTGGAGAGAGTTGAGGAGGAAGAAGCTTTCCTTTAGCTGCAAAGAACCTTGGGAGTTGGGTCACCGGTGTGTGGGCAAAGGGAAAGTACATTACATAGAGGTACTTTTTGATGAGGAGGATGATGATGAGGATGAGTCAAATCCCATTCAAGATGGTGTACAGAGTAGTGGCTAGGAAGAGCCACCACATCTTGAAAGTGTAGAGGAAATGCAGTTGCAGGATGGATTCAATAAAGTGACCATTGCCACACTTTCAGGGGTCCCCAAATACTACACCTTCAGTGTCAGAGGCATTTTGCAGGGGTAGAGAGTTACAACACTGATTGATGGTGGGCCCACTCACAATTTCATTGATACATCACTTGTCACCAAAAGACACATTCTGACATAGGACTTTGAGGGATTCAACGTAGAGGTAGCAGATGGGTACAACATGACATGTACTCAGAGGATCAGGAGATTAGAGGTGACATTGGGAAACTATACGTTGACCTATGAATTTTATGTCATAGACTTGGCAGACACCCATGTGGTATTAGGAGTCCAGTGTCTATACTCATTGGGGGATATCCACATGACCTATCAATACATGAGGATGGAGTTTAGGGACAAAGAAGGTCAACGATTTATACTGAGAGGTATGTCGAAAAGAGTCCCCGTGATCATGTTGAACAAACGCATGGAGGCTATTTTTAGAAACGTGGATGTGGCTTGCATAACAATGTTTAATCACCATGGAGAATCCATCATAGGATCATTAACACTATCATGTGGACATCCAGGCGTTGCTTGGGAAGCATGACAAGGTGTTTGGACCATTACCATCGATGAGACCACCTGACATGGGATTTGAGCATGTCATTTGAATTAGAGGAGGGGGTGAAGCCCATGATCACCACACCATACAAACATCCAAAGAAGCTCAAGGACGAGATAGAGAAGGCCATAAAGGAGTTGTTGGATATGGGGCACATTACGCCTAGTTCTATTCCCTTCGCTTCTTTAGTGGTTTTGGTGAAGAAGAAGGATGGAATGATGAGGATGTGCATCAACTACAACGCGTTGGACAAGAAGACCATCAAGAACCGGTACCTGATACCAAGGCTTGACGAGTTGATAGATCAGTTGCATGGGGCAGTGTACTTCTCAAAGATTAATCTTTGATTTGGGTACCATTAGATTCAGGTAAGAGAGGAGGACATCCACAAAACAACATTTAGATGTCACTATGGGAACTGTGATTTTTTGGTCATGCCCTTTGGGTTGACCAATGCACCAACTACCTTCTAGTCATGTATGAACCATATCTTCAACAAGCAATTGAGGAATTTCTTACTAGTTTTCTTCGATGATCTATTGATCTACAACATGACGTGGGAGGATCATCTGAGGCATATTGATGATATTCTTAACATCATGGGGGAGCAGTCACTATTTTCCAAAGAGGCAAAGTGCGAGTTCGGGTTGACATAGATTCTCTACCCGGGGCATGTAATTGGAGTTAAAGGGGTACAAGTACACCAAGAAAAGATCTAGACGATTTTGGACTGGCCCACACCCAGGTCACTTACATATCTGTGGGGGTTCTTAGAGATATGAAACTATTACAGGCGCTTTGTGAAAGGATTTTCACAACTTGATGCACCATTGACATATCTCACCAAAAAGGGGGATTTCAAATGGTCAGAGGAGGTGCAAGCAACATTTGACAGGATCAAGAAGGTGATGAGCACTTGTCTAGTGTTAGCACTTCCAGACTTCTCTCAGCCATTCATGTTGGATTGTGATGCATTAGGAGAGGGGATAGGAGCAGTGTTGATGCAAAATTGACATCCCATAGCCTTTAAGAGAAGGACGCTGAGGGAGCCAGAAAATATCTAATCAATCTATGATAAGGAGATGTTGGCCATCATGCATGCATTGGCCAAATTCAAACAATACCTGGTGGGAGGACGCTTTGTGGTGAGGACTGACCACAACAGCCTAAGGTATTTCTTGGGGCAGAGAGATTTGATCGAGAGGAAACAAAAATGGGTGATCAAGTTGTAGGCATATAACTTTGACATTAAATATGTAAAGGGCAAGAAGAATGTAGTTGTTAACGCCCTTTCTAGGAGACCTGCAGCTTTTTCCATGACAAATATATCAACAAATTGGAAGTCAATTCTCTTGGTGTAGTACTCCAAGAACACCTTCGCTTGTGAGTTGGAGGGTATTATCCAGGATGACAGGTATAAGGTAGTGAATGCCATCATCTACTACAAGGAGAGGATCTATCTTGTTCCTGAGTCCATGCTCAAGGATAATATTCTGAGAGCAGTTCATGACACACCACTAGCAGTGAACCCAGTGTATTTGAAGACTTATAGGTGGGTGAGGGAGAGATTCTCTTGGAAGGGTCTCAAGGAGGATGTACTACGATATGTGAGGGAGTGCATGACTTGTCAACAAAACAATTTGGAGCACACCCCACATGTTTACTTTGGTGACTACCTATTCCAGAGCATAAGTGGGAGAGCATCTCCATGGACTTCATTACAGGGTTGCCAAAGGTACATGACATGGAATGTATCTATGTGGTGATGGAAAGATTGACCAAGTATGCACATGTTTTCTCCATTCCTTCATAGTATAACGCATCTCAGGTGGAAAAAACATTATTCAAGGAGGTGTTTAGGCTACATGGTCTTCCAAGATACATCGTCAATGATAGAGACAACAGGTTTCTCAATGCATTTTGGCAGGAGTTGTTCCAGTTATCAGGGATGGAGTTGATACCTAGCACCAACTATCATCCTCGGATAGATGGGTAGACATAGATCATGAACAAATGGATTGAGTGATATCTATGGAACTATGTGTCAGGACAACATAGAGCGTGGGTAAAGAAGTTGCATCTGGGGGAGAACTATTATAATACCACTTACCACATGTCCATCGAGATGAGTCCATTCAAGGCATTGTATGGCTACGATGCCCCATCATTTGTTGATTTGGCGTTTGGGGAGAGCAGGGCCCCCAAGGCCAAAGATTGGTTGCGGGAGAGTCAGTACATCTTAAGGGTTCTAAAGGAGAACTTATAGGTCACCCATAATCAATAGAAGATGTATGCAAACAGTCACAGAGTGGAGCACAACTTTGAGGTTGGGGACTTATTTTTTCTTAGGTTGCAACCTTAGAGACAATCTTTCTTGAAGAAGAGTGGCACAAAAAAGTTGAAGCCTCACTTCTATGGACCCTACAAAGTGATCATAGATTCATAGAGGTAGCATATGAGTTGGAGCTATTGGGGGGTAGCATGATCCATAATGTCTTTCATGTATCTTTCCTCAAGAAGGAGCGGTGACAACATGTCACCGCCTCGACAGATTTTCCTCCACTAGATGAGGAAGGGAAGTTGGTTCTAACTCCAGAGAAGATTGTTGATGTCAGAGAGAGGAAGATGAGGAGAAGAGTCATTCAGGAGTACTTGGTCATTTGGAGAGGTTTTCCCACAGAGGACACTTCTTGGGAGTGAGAGCACATATTAAAGCATCCTGATTTGTAGTTGCTTGAGGACAAGCAATCTCGGGAAGGGAAGACTGTAATGTCCCCTTCCAATTAATCATGACGGAGGATGACTTAGTAGCCTATACAATTCCCGTAGGATATAGTCAGTGGAAAAAGTGAGTCACAAGGATTTATTTAGTGTCATTAGGTTAGAAAGTGTCTTGTTTTTAAAGTGACATTAAATAAAAAGATAAATTATTAATCACTTAAACATTAAAAAGTGATTTTTAATGTTTAAGTGAAAATTAACGAAGAAATAAGGGTGAGGTTTGATTTGGTCAAAAAAGGGGAAAGATCTAGAAGGCTTGGAGGAAGAATAAATAGAGGGGTAACTCCTCACTTTAGCATTATGATTTGATCTCTTATTGATGTGCTCTTGGAGCCAAGGTTTTCGTTAGGGTTTTGAAAAAACCCTTCCATCATTTGATGTTTGGTTTAAGTGGTGAGATATCCACCCTAGTTGGACAAATAGTAGGATCCAAATAGGGTCTTCTTTGGAACTTCTTCTTCTTGAGATTTATCTGTAGATTATTAGCACGATGATTTATCTTGGAGGATTTGTCAATTTTTGAGTGGTCGATCTACCTACTTTTTTCAAATATGTGTACATTTGGAGGGTCGGTCCTCTTCCTAATAGAGTCGTGAGGATTGTTGTAGCAGGCCGAGAGGATTATGGGGTTTAGGGAGGCCATCCCACCCCTTTCTCTGCAGATCTGAGCTGGTAAGAGAGTTGTGGAGGCTATTTTTCAGGGTCGAACCCTCTCCATTACAGATATGGGGGGATTAAAGGAGATGTGGAGCCATTGTGAGGGTCGATATTCCCATTTGACAACACAACGAGGGTTTGGGAGGTCTATGGGCTTGGTACAAACATACTTGAGTCTTTTGAAGGGGTCGATCCCCACTCTTTACAAATATGGGCGGTTGCTAGGACCCATGAGGTCTTAAAGGGGTTCTTTGATAGAGACGTGGGGTTTGCAGGAGATCTAGTGAGGCTAGGAGAGTCTTGGAACAACTGACAACATATATGGAGGATTCTTTGGCATCATTACTAGGTTTTTCTTGAATTGTTTTATGTTAGTGGACATTGCAACTGGCTTGCAGCCATTAGACCTGTGTGTTTAGGACTATTTTTTAGTTGTTATTACAACCATTAGAGATATTGGTATTGTTGTGATTTGGGGTTTCAAACCATAATAATATTCCATGGTTATATTCTCATTTTTTGTGTGATGGATGCATGCAATATGTTTGACAATATTCCTATCCTTGAAATATATGCAAATTGTTTGTAAGAAGTTACTAGCAACATTAATGCAAAGTGTTTGACAAAATTACACAAAGAGAAACAACAATTTTTGGATAGTAAAAATAATATCCCATCCTAGCCTAGTTGGGGACATTACAAATTTGAGTTGGAATTGACTATTGATGGTTGGAGAAATGTTTCTCTCCTTGGCAGTAGACTGGTAAGAATCTCAGTTTGTGGATTATTGTATGGAACTTGTGTTTAAATGATTTGGGTTTAGGTTGTGTTGGTCTCTGGAATCTTCTGTATTTTGGAATTTGGGTTTGGAGTTTTGGCATTCCAATGCTTTGGTTCTTGGAATTACTCTATTTATCAAATCCCACAGGTTCAGTGTCTGGAGCTACTTTCGATTCCTATGTTATTTATCTATTGGGGGTTAATTTTTGGGGTCTATTCCTTTCAGTCTACATGATTTATATTTCTCGAGGCCCATATGTGTGTTAAGCAGCTTTGTGCTCCTTTCTGGTTGGGTGCATAGTGGGAC
>ML793661.1:662896-675195 GCA_009831015.1 Picea engelmannii | reverse complement strand
CATATGTAAAACATTCCTTCATCACATTCAAAACTTCACAACAAAAAATGCAAGGAATAACATTTACTTACAAGGCGCTTTACAAAGAGCACTTATATGTTCCAGTATAAAAAGGCAACCAACCAACTAACTGAGGGTGAATGTCTTATTGATATTATGGTAGCTGTGGGAGGTATTAACTTCCATGTGTAATCTTTGACTAGAATAGAATATTTCAGAAGCCAAAGAAATCCTAAACGAATGTGTAAAAACCATAGAAGACAAGTTGGATCAGTAAAATAATTAATATTAAAGTAATAGCTTCTAGAAGGACAATTCGGCCCAGACAGGTGACAATAACCACTATAAATAGGAGGCGCTTGAGCTCATTTGTACACACTCACTTCACTCACTCTTTGATCCAAGTGGATATTGGTGGCCACCCACCTATTCCAATTGGCTCCTCTTGACAGTTTTTAGTTCAACACGTTCTTTTGTACTTCTTTGTAATTGTGGGTTATACACTTATTGGGATATCTAAAGCCCTACACATATTTCAGGTGGAGACTGGTGGCCGCCCACCTAATCCAACTGGCTTATTTTGGAAGTTTTCATGTTAGCACATCTTTTTGTACTTCCAGGGTCGTTTTGGGGCCCTAAACAGTGTTTTTCTGGCTTTCCACAGTCAAATTGTAGACATAGATAGATTTTGATGGAATAATGTGTATTTCTCAAAAATACCTTTCCAACGGGCTATCACACACCTAAAACGAAGGTTGTATGCAAAAGTTACGACCCCGAGAAGTTGAGGTACCAACTTACCTAGCAAGGCCCACATAACTTTTGGCGTTTCACCTCCTAGGGTTAGGTTTTTGGATTTATAGGGTTTTTGAGTTCATGAGTAATGTTAAAAAGGCCTTTGGAGCCTCATTGTAATCATCTTTCTCAGACATATGCACATAACAGCCACATCTCTACAGATGCCTCATTGTAATCATTCTTCTCATACAAATGCACATAGCTACACCATTCAAGCACGTTGTTTTCAGTTCTACAATTTTATAGTTTCAGCCTATTTCATTTATTCAATAGAATTTATTGTTCACTAGATATATGTTTTTGTTCTCCGTATCTCTGTGTTATTGTATTCAATTTGTTAGTCAGTTCATTCTACTCATGAATCCAGATCAGTGGTATTAGAGAGGTCTACTCTTCATTTATTTTTCTTCGTGCATGTCCTCGACAAGATCTGGGTACAAGAATTTGGGATTGGAACCAGTCGATCCTTTGTAATATCGGTCGTGTTGAGCTTGACAAAAACACATGGGGGACTAAAATAAAGATTATGGAGGAGGAGATCCTTTTAAAAAATTTCTCAAGGAAGCCCTTGCGCGACAAAGGAACGAAATGATGGAAAATTTTGCACAGATCCTTCGGCGGTTGTCTGCAGTAGAAGCATATTCATCAAGCGGCCATGAAACCCCATTAAAGGTACAAGTAAATTTTGATATTCCATTATTTGAAGGACTGATAGATGTGAATGTTGTAGATAAATGGTTGAATCTGCTCGAAGGGTATTTTTCCGTCCACAATTTTTCCGATAAGGAAAAGATTACTTTTGCACTCCTCAAGGCCATCCTTGATGTTTGGCTACTACCGCCTACTTGGCTCGGCGAGGATCCTCTTGTCTCTTGGCTCGTGACTTGGGTGCTTAGTCTCGGTCGGCCGCGTTGTGTACAACACTCGACCCGTGGGCTCTTGGTTTCGGTCGTTTTGTGTTGTGTTGCAGGTTCTTGGCTTGGTGCTTTATGGATGGTGCCCTTGGTGGAACAGTTAAGTTGTTGATGATATATATATCAGGTCGAGGTTCTATTCCCGCCGACTGCTAGATACCCATGGCTTTTCCTCGCGGTTTATCCCTTGTCCATGGTTTGGCACTTTGTGGGATGAAGTTTGTTGGCTAGCCTGTGGATTTCGGAATTAAGTGAGGCAAGGCCTCACAGGCTTGATGTTAGCGCTGAGACGAGATATGGAATGGTATCGGGCTTATCGCTCAGCGTTGAGCTTGTGTGGTTTCTACCTTGTGGGCTAGTCCATGGTGGCTTTGCGCTTGGGTGCTATCTCTGACTTGTGTGTTGCGATGCATGTGCTAACTCGTGTGGGTGTAGGTGCTTGTGCATTGGGCTCTTGCGTGCAACAACTCTTTCTATTTCAACCCGGCTTCAATATTTTATTCTTCAAAATTATTGTTATGATTTGACAGATATTCGGAAAGCTTATTCTCTCTTCTATTATTTGCTGGTGTCTACTACTTTCTCTCTGGAGTCAATTGGAAGGCATTGCTTTTATTTTCCTTGTTCAACACTACTCGATCAAATGGCATGAAAAATGCAGGCTTCTTTATGTTTCAGGCGATGCATCATTCTTATGATGCATTTTTCCAGCAAAACCAGACCTTGTTATCATTGTCGGTTCTCATTGTTGCTTGTCTACGTTTAGTTTGTGTTTTTATCCCATTTTTTTTTTATGTTTCAACTATATGGATTTTGTTGATACCTAACATATTTGAAAGTAGTTGGATTTGGAGTTTTTGTTAAAGTTGTTTTTTTTTCTTTGTGCATATTGGGGATATATTAGCTTTTGTATAAGTGATTATTTTTGTGCTTTTTTCTTTTTGGTTGAATGCTTGAGCCCTCGCTC
This sequence comes from Picea engelmannii, assembly GCA_009831015.1. Lineage (NCBI taxonomy): Eukaryota > Viridiplantae > Streptophyta > Pinopsida > Pinales > Pinaceae > Picea > Picea engelmannii. Next base: position 672,516 of record ML793661.1, on the reverse strand, counting down.
TCTTCTTTAAAAAAATATAATTCAATCTAAGAGATTAAATCATTTGTTTGAACTAAGATAAGGGCTTGTATTACCTGGTGGTTGTCTCTTTACTTTTGGGCCTTTGATTTTCTTTTTGTATATATATATATATATATATATATATATATATATATATATAGTTGTATTAGGTACGCAGGTGCTTTGTATTTTTTTTTTTCTGTTTTGCTGGAATAAAACGTGATACTCCCAATGATTATAATTAACTTTTGTTTTAGCCTTGGCTGAAATCTAATGACTGAAACCATTATTTATGAGGGAGCTTCGTTATCTTTCTTTTGTGCATAATAATAGATATATATAATATATATATTATTTTATATTTATGTCTTTATCTGTGTAAAAAATTTCAGTATGCATATTTTTATTTTTATTTATATCTGTGTTAAAAAAAAAATGTTTGCTTGGCTTGCAAGTTAGGTGGAGGTGGAGTTGGAGCTTGGCCCTCAGGCCCAGATTTATATTTACACACACACACACACACACACACACACACACACACATATATATATATATATATATATACATATTAATTAGGGTTTCAGGGCTGCTTTTTCTAAATTGATTTAAGGGTTTTCAACATAACTTATTTAGGGGTTGTTTAAATTTCTGGGTTAGAACAGTTCCATTCCTAAAATTTCCTTCTGACATGTGGGTAGGTGGGTAGGCCCTAGTCCGAGTTTAAGTATAGAAATGTTATCCTCAATTCTTTACAGTTCATTATTCAACATATAACAATTCATTGTTCAACATAATTTAAAATTTAGCAACATGATAATGAATAACATATTCAGCATAAAAAATAATAATGAACAATATAACAATAATTAACACATCATCATAATGATGATAAATACTTCAAACTGATGTTGTTCTGAAACTCTGCAAAACTCTGCCGCAAGCTAAAGCTCTGCCCAAAACTGACTAACCTCCCAACCAACTAGGAATAGCCTATCCGGCTCCCTAGCCCCAGGATTCCTTACGGTTTCCTGGCCCCCGGGCCCAAAATTCCCAGCAATAGGTGCCCCCTGTAAAAGTCCTCAAGCAATCTCCTCAAGCAATCTGCCAGTAAATCCAGAAATACAGATGTAGTCAAAAATTGTTCCCTCCTTCACCTTCTCCTTCTCCCCTCTGAAAATATTACTCCCCAACAAAAGAAGATCCCCTTCCCGAGTGTTTCCCCTTGCCTTATCCTCCTTTCCCTCATTATTCACCACCTTCTCCTCCCATTAAAACTCAACCACTTTACCCCCCCATTAAACCTCAACCACCTTATCCCCCCTTCCATAAATGGGTCCATCTACCAATACACTAAGTCTCCAAAATAAAAATTAATAATTTATTAAACTAAAATTCATTAAACAAATATTTAATCATGAAATTAGTTAATTAATTAATTAAACTAATATTCATTAAAAAAATATTAAATTAATTAAGTAGGGTTGTTACAAGTGTAGTCGAGATCCAAGAGATGGACTCACAAGAGGTTCAAAGGTGAAGACCTTTGAATACTTAGAAAATATTCTAAGTCGGAAGAAACCAGAAGCTCAGGAGGAGGAGAGACAATGGTCGTTGGATCACAACACAAAGGATCAACATTCGTTTGATCATAACAAGGTGCACGAGCTTTAATGCTTCGCACGCATAGGAGAGAGAACTCATCAAGGTTTGAGACTTGATATTTCTGAAGTTTGAAGAGTCGGAAAGCCGAAGTGAAATCTCATTCGTTTGATCATCCGAAGCAGACATGAGTCGTCAGATCGTCCGAAGTGAACCTCATGTGTTTGATCAATCAAGTGAATTTGAGTCGTCAGATATCGTGAGCTCAGGAGGGAGCGAGTTTGAAACTTGAGATTCCCGAAGCATGAAGAGTCGGAGAACCAAAGCGAATCTGGACCATTAAATCCAGAAGGGTACGTGTCGATGGGTTGTGAGATCTAGAGGAAGGAAAAGGTGAAGCGTTGAAACACTTGAAGCCCGAAGAGCCGATAGTCATTGATCTGTAAGTGGACACTTGTCAGCAGATCGTAAGCTCCGGGAAAATTGTAGTGGGGTTTCAGTTTGAGAACTGAGATTGTCGAATCCCGAAGACCCAAAGCGAATCTGGGCTGACAGATCTAGAGGATATGTGGCGTGAATCCGTGGACTACGGGTAAAGTCCCAAAGTGATTCATAGCCATCAGATCTAAGAGAGACATGGCATAAATACATGTACTCCGGTTAAAGACCCGAAGTAATCCTCGATCATCAGATCAGGAGGAAACACGTCAATGGATCACAACCTTCAGATAAAATCCATTTGCAAAAGGGCGAAGTTTGAGATTTGAGATCTCAGAAGTCCGAAGACCCGAAGGAGATATCGACCATTGATCGAGAGGAGGACCACAAGACCGTTGATCCGAGTTGAAAGGTCAAACATCCGAAGTGAAGGCAGGGTTGTTGATATTGAGGACAAGTGTCCGCAGATCTTTCGCTCCGGAAGATTTCCCTGCAAAGGAAACCAAGGTTTGAGATTTGAGAAATCTGAAGTCCAGAATTTCGAATCAACCACAGTCGTCGATATGAGAAAAGGAGGTTTGAACCATTGATCCCAAGAAATAGATCTCGGTCGTCCGTTTGAAAGTACCGTCAAGATCATGAGATCGACGGTCATCTCGCATTGCGGGGATAGAAAGTGCTCGATCTTTACAAGATTGAGGGCAGGCCACAATCAGGACCACGGTTTTAGGAAAAAGACATGTGGAGGCTCAGGGTGAATTGTGGGGTGAAAAGTGGTTTAACACCAAACCATGCTTGAGTGCTCCCACAATCGCGTGTAGGTGTGAGGTCATCGCCCAAGGTCACATCTGAGAAGGGGCCGAGAGAAAAGGTGCTAATGCCAACTCTGAGGTTTCGTAGAACATGAAAGGGAAGGTCGTGGGTATCGTGAAGCCTGCGTAGGGAGCCGAGAGGACCTGTGGTTAATATAGAACAAGACTAGCAAGGTTTCAGAGGGTCGTTCAAATCCATAATCAAAGATCCTAACTGGGAGGTCACACAGCCTTTAGGAGAGAAGGGGGTCTGCACCAAGTGGTATCGAAGCTAAATTTTTGCTTACAAACAATAGGCAAAGGAGAGGAGGCAAAAGAAATCGAATTTTTACTATGTGTGTGAGAGAGAGTCAACACAATGCGACCAAGGAGACGAGTGGAACCACCTTTAGCCAATTGGGCTATATAAATGGAAATGTGAGAACTTCATGCAAGATTAGAGGCGATGGAGGTGGCACAGAGAAGATCACCTCATGTTGGAGACATCAGCGATGCAGAGAATGAAGAAGTAGAAGTTGAAGAAGCTGTAGGAGAGGATGTTGCCAAAGAATGTTTGCTAAGAGCAGTTGTTAGATTGGGAGCCAGAGCCAAGATAGAGGTCCCAATGTATGAAGGCAATTTAGATTTTGAAGAGTTGTTGGATTGGATAAGATCCATGGACAAACATTTTGACTATGAAGATGTCGATGAAGAGAAAATGGTGAAACATGTTGTCACCATGCTAAGAGGACATGAAACACTGTGGTGGGATGAACTGTAGGCTGAGAGGAGAAGGAAAGGAAAACATAAGATAAATAATTGGGATAGAATGGTAGCCAAGTTGAAGGCTAAGTTCATGCCCAAATATTTTTAGATCAATTTGTTCAGGAAGTTGCAGAACCTGAGACAAAAGGGTATGACAGTTAAGGAGTACACAGAGGAGTTCTACAGACTGAACATCAGAACTGGACAAAGGGAGAAAGATGAAGAAAAAGTTTCCAGTTATATAAATGGCTCGAGATATGAAATCCAGGATGAGCTCAGCATGATTTCAGTAAGGACAGTGGAGGATGCTTATCAGTTTGCACTGAAGGCAGAGGAGAAGTTGGCCGAAAAACAAAGCCAGCGAGGATGAGGTAAAATCCCAGACCCAAACAAAGGCAAGGGAGTTACCCATGAAAAGGCACATAAGTCTAAAGACGAGGCTAAGAAACCACATAGTCACTTGGAAAGAGGAGGAAGTTCCCGAAGAAGACAGGGTGGTGGAAGAAGTTCCTCTAGAGGAAGAGGAAGAAGCAGAGGAGGAGAAGTAAGATGCTATGCATGTGGAAAGATAGGGCACATGTCTTGGGAATGTCCCGAGAAAAATAAAGAAGGAGGAGGTGAAGCTCACATTTTAGAAGCACATAGAAGGAATTTTGAAGCAGAAGGAGCAGAGGATGGAACATCCCTGATGTTGAGAAAGGTTCTCTTAAAACTAGAGGTAGAAGTTGAAAATCCAGTGCAGAGGAATAGTCTCTCCAGGACAGATTGCAAGACTAAAGACAGAGTATGCAAGGTGATAATTGACAGTGGGAGCACTGCTAACTTAGTATCCACAGAGATGGTGGAGAAATTGGAGCTGGAGACAACTGCACATACGAAGCCATACAAAGTCTCATGGTTGCAGAAAGAACACCAGGTAATGGTTGCTAAACAATGCTTGGTTGAATTTAAGATAGGAGGATATAGAGATGAAATTATATGTGATGTAATTCCCATGGATGTATGCCATATTTTGTTGGGAAGACCATGGAAGTTTGATAGGAATTTCATTCATGGTGGGAGGAAGAATGCATACACCTTAGAGAAGAGTGGTAGAACGCACATGTTGCTGCCAATAGAGGAGAAAAAAGTGAAATAGGAATTCAGCACAAACATACTTCTCATGAGCAGGAAGGAACTCTTGAAAGAAGTCAAGAAAGAACATGAGATGCAGTTCATTGTGGTGAGAAAACCTAGAGTTATCCTTACAAGTACTTCGATGGATGATTTTCTTGAAGAAGTTCAGGAATTGTTGGATAATTTTGTTGACATAGTGGTGGATGAGCTACCTAACTCATTGCCACCCATCAGAAGTATCATCCACCACATTGACTTGATACCATGAGCAAGTCTTCCAAACAAAGAAGCATATAGATTGACACCTCAAAAGAATGAGGAAGTGAAGAACCAAGTCCAGGAATTGTTAGACAAGAGTTTGGTCAGAGAGAGCTTGAGTCCATGCGCAGTACCGAATGTATTGATTCCAAAGAAGCATGGAGGATGGAGGATGTGTACAGACTCAAGAGACATTAACAAGATAACCATCAGGTATATATTTCCTTTACCAAGAATGGATGATTTAATGGACTATTTAAGTGGAGCAAATTTCTTTTCTAAAATAGATTTGAAAAGTGGATATCACCAGATTAGAATGAGAGAAGGTGATGAGTGGAAGAAAACCATTAAGGCAAATGAAGGTTTGTATGCGTGGATTTTTATGCCATTTGTCTTAACAAACTCCCCGAGTACTTTTATGAGGTTGATGAATGAAATACTGAAATATTTCATTGGCAAGTTTGTGGTTGTATATCTGGATGATATACCGATCTTTAGCAGGACTAAAGAGGAGCATTTGAGACACCTGACACTAGTGATGAGGAGACTATAGCAGGAGAAGTTGTTGATAAATCTGAAGAAGTCCTCTTTTATGAAGACATAACTCATTTACTTGGGTTTTGTGATCTCTTCAAATGAACTAAAGATGGATCCAGAGAAGGTGAAAGCAATCAAAGAATGGTCATCACCGAAGAGTATTTTTGAGGTAAGGAGCTTCCATGGATTAGCAAGTTTCTATAGGAAGTTCATCAGAGACTTTAGTGGAATTTTTGCACCAATGATGGATACAGTGAAGAAGAAGCACAAGTCTTTTAAATGGACAGAGGAGGCCGAGAGGAGCTTGAATATACTGAAGGAGAAAATAATAGAACGACCAATTCTGGTCTTGCCAAATTTTGAAAAGACATTTCAGGTGAGATGTGATGCAAGTGGAGTTGCAATTGGAGTAGTTTTGAGTTAGGATAATAGACCTATTGCCTATTTCAGTGAGAAAATGAATGAGACCAAGAGAAAATACTCCACATATGATAAGGAGTTTTATGCCATAATTCAAGCCTTGAAGAAATGGAGACATTTCCTTGTCCCACAAGAATTTGTCTTGTATAGAGATAACTGGGATTTACAATTCATAACCAGACAAGAAAAATTGAATCAGAGGCATAAAAAATGGGTTGAGTTTATGTAGAATTTTACTTTTGTCATAAAACATATTGTTGGGAATGCTAACAAAGTTGTTGATGCATTAAGCAGGAGATTTGATTCTGCAAGAATTTCAGGTGAAGACCTTGGCGTTTGAACACCTTAAGGATATGAATTGTGATTATCCATATTTCGAGGAAGCATATGAAGCATGTGTAAATCTTGTGCTAGGCGATAGAATCCAGTTGCTGTGGTGGGAAATTCCCCTATAGATTAGCATTTAGGGTTATATTATGCATGCATATGAGACCAAAAGAATCCTACTTTCTACCATCGTCCCAGACCTAATCCCCATTTCTTTTAAGCAAATACATGGTTATACAAACATACCTTTATTCGCGCATTCGATGTCGATCCTTCCTCACGCTTGATCGCTTATTGGCAGCTCTCCTCCAAGGCTGACCTGCATACAAAACAAGCAACAAACTATACATGCATTTTACCTATAGATTAATGGGTTAGAGATTCAAACATATATTCAGTAAACTATGAAGAACTCATATAGTGGGATGGGAAAAACATTTCTTTATTAATTTTAATGAATCAACTTACAATGTCGAGACTGGCCACCCCTCCGCGAACCTGATCTTGGGCTCCTCTTCAACTGTCCTCCAACTTCTTTTCTATGTATCTCTTCTTGCACAAGGATGGCTAAAGGGTTGGGACAATGGGAATGTGCAATTGGGTAGAGTTTCTCTACTATTATTCTCCTCCTCCAAATGGGACCCCTAACCCTTCTTTTATAGGCTAGAAGAAGCTAGGTATTTGGACGAACCCTCGACCATGCATGGTTGGAATGTTTAGTTAACTTACCCAAAGTTGTGTGTTCTGTCTGCAACTTTCCTTTTTTCGTGCTTATGTAAGTACACACGGGTTGTTTTGGGTCAGCTAGTGTGTACACGCGTGCAGTAATAGATTAGGGCACGTGGGCCCTTATAAAAGAGGTTTTTAAGAAGAGTTGTTCAACAGTGCTTTGGAAAAAAAGGAATCTAAGATGGCTTGATGCCAGGTAAGCATGTATGGTGCAAATTAGGGTTATAATAGATGCCCCCTAATGTGTGAGGTCAAAAGAGCATCTGATGGCCGAAATACATTACCAATATTTACTGATGTGCCGAACAGGTGAGCCTAGGGACCAGGAACCGGGAGGCGCCATCTACAAAATAAAAAATGTCTCACTGAGGCGGGCATACCAATAAAATAAACTGTATATCCATGTCAAATAACTATATAAAGTGTAGCCGCGAACAATACACAATGGAGCTACATCTCGAAATCAAAAATATATACATATAGATTATCCATCCTCTAAAAGCTGATATGACTTGATGGCTGGAGATGATATCTTCAGAGCTTGAGCAACAACTTCAAAAAAAATCTTCAAAACTCAGGTAGGAGTGTAATATGAGTGTACGACTTTACTACCCAGAGATCTTCAATGGCTCGTCAGTCATAGACTAGATAATCTTGATGATTAGACTGAAGGATTCATTAATTCCGAACAAGGATTTGATTGGAAATTCAGGATGGTCGGGTATGAGGGCAAGAGACAAACTACAGAGGGGCCGACTCAGGCTTGGTGACAAACTTCCCTTGGACAACAACACGACAAATGATGAGACTCAGGCAGCATGTCATTGACATAAGTTTACGAGGCAGGAAGCAACACAAACTCTCCATATGTTTGGAAGAATAACCAAATGGAGGAGGACATAGCTCTATGTAGCGAGAACAAATTCCTAAAGTCGTATTACATCCCAGGGTTTGATGAACAAACGAACAGATGTGATTTATCCAAGGGCGACTCATTATGCTGCTAATAAAGAAAATACTTTTCCCTTCCTCTTTTTGGGGTATATTTGATTTTTTTTTTTGTCTTTTTCAATGATTTTGAAAAAAGAATAAAAGAATGTTATGTTACAAAGGAGGATCGAGTGTCACAAACATACTAGTTCCAAGCACACGGAACACAGGGATGCTCAGGGCAAAGGGACATATGCAAGAAAAGGACACTCGGGAAAAATCCTCCAGGGGCCAAAGGTGTCAAGACGCAAAGGCAAAGTGCTATAGGGCTTGCGTATGAGGCATGCTTTAGATGGTTCAATTGAGAGCAACATGGAGTCGGCATTAGGCCAAAGATGTGGTTATGCAAATGCGATTACTAAAACACACAATGGTAACTGTTATCGCTCAGTTTGTAGGGTAAGCTTAATTTCTTGAAGGCAAGGGGTCAAACTGGCGTAACATGAGCTTCCCCCACCCACTGTCACCTCGATGGGGAGCTCTTTCTATTCAGGGTGGCTAATCCCAAGGGAGACGTCCCTAATAATCTTGGGTATTGAAGGAAAAGGATCAAGGATTTAAGGCTCAAAGGTTAAGATAGGCTTTCCCTTCACAGATTACTACCAAGAAGATAGTCAAAGAGAAGATATTCCACTGAAAGGGCACCTATTTGCGAGACAAGGCAAATCAAACTAAAATGTGCAAGCAGTGGTTAGTACTTCATAAGCTAATGACCATCTTTATCATATATGATCATAAATAAACGTAATTATTGACGAAGTCAATGATTGCAATTATTGCTATAGCTTAAAATATCACTTCTTCAATAAATACCAAATGATAGAGCATTCAATGTACACAATTTATCCTTGATTTATCACAATGCATTAACTACCATAAATATGCTTCACATATAATGTTGCGGCGTCAAACCTGCTAAGGGTGACATCAACCCTAATCTAGGTTAGTTTTGGTGAGCAAGGAAGTGGACGTTTTGCAAATTAAATCAACGAAAATAATCTACACCTCAATGCCAATTTGCTAGATGACAAAGCCACAACGTTCTATACCAAACAAGAGATCAAAATAGGCATGACATCACTAGCTAGTTAGGGTTAGTAAAATCGCTAGGGTTAGTTAGGGTTTCCATTTTTGAAAGTTTGAAAGATGGTTTTGACACCAAAGACTCAACGTTGCAAGTTTTAGACCAGTGCCTAGGGTATTATGGAGTCAAAGAGTGATACTAAAGGCTTGGAAGGATTTAAATCTAAGGACGGGAGAGTTAGGCTTGATGGTGCTACAATGGCAGGGCCATGAAGTCAAAACCTTAAGGGGAGGAGGCTCATTCCGGTGTAGCTAAAGCTAGGCCTCATGCTCCTCTCTCTTTCCTTAAAACTCTTTGGCAAAACGGCTAGCTTCAAAACATAAATCTAGGGCTGAAAAGTGTTGTTGGGGCCAAGGCTTTTCAAACCCTAAGATTCAAACCCTAGGTGTAAAGTTAATTAGGCCTAGAACGTCTTCTTTCTTCAATTTATGTTTCAAACTAACTCAAGAAAAAGGAGAAATAGTGTAGCAATGGCTAGGCTATATTCTTCTTAATCAAATGGCTAAACAAGTTTTTATCATGGGGACATGAAGCAATGACCTACTTGTGTGCTTGCTCCCTAGGGT
>ML793661.1:640771-657225 GCA_009831015.1 Picea engelmannii | reverse complement strand
GTCAAACCCTACGTGTAAAGTTAATTAGGCCTAGGACGTCTTCTTTCTTCAATTTATGTTTCAAACTAACTCAAGAAAAAGGAGAAATAGTGTAGCAATGGCTAGGCTATATTCTTCTTAATCAAATGGCTAAACAAGTTTTTATCATGGGGACATGAACCAATGACCTACATGTGTGCTTTCACCCTAGGATTTCAATGATTAAGCAAAATAATGACAATGTAACCATACATGTAAGATATTAGACCTACAACCATTCAATCAAGAAGTTTTGTATGAAAAATACACTTACAAATTCATGAAGAACTTATCAAACCCTAGTTGTAACACCTTCAAATGATAAAAACACCATACATATGCCAAAGATAATCCTCCCAAGTGTAGCGCCTCAACTCCAAGAGCCAATAATCCAAGACAAAAGACTAAAAAAAAGTTCTCTCACAAGAAAGCAAGTTATGTTATGCTAAAATGAGGCTCAACGTCCTCAATTTATATCATCCAAATGAACTTTAATTACAAAATAGGTCATTAAAAACAACGGACAAGGCTGACTTAACAATATTCCATTATTTGTCACATTAAATGCTAAAATGTCAAAGTAAGAGCTAAAAAAGGAGACGTCAGGCCCCTCTGAGGGAGAAGTTGGCCCTTTTTGGGCATCATCAACATCCAGAAGGAAAAACGTTGGCCCCTCTAGGGATCCAGCAGGCTTCCACACGTGCCAAACGATCCAAGCACACTGCCACATCCTCTAGAAAACGTCCAGCCTACCCTGGGTGGCGTCCTGTCCATCAAATCCATCATCTCATCTGCAGGGGGTGATCCCCCTTAGGTCAATCTCTGCCAAAGTGTCCTGGTGAGGGCGTCCTTCTGTCTTCTTCATGCAAGGGCTCATCATGACGTTGTCCTGCCTCTGCCATCCCAACAACCATCTGATGGGCTCTTCATCCCCATGGAGGTCCGAGCTAATCATCTCCCCATGTGTACCGGTCCTCTGGTACCTTTCCCCCGGGTATGGTCCTGCACATCAAAGACTACGCCCTCCATGGGCTCATCAGTCCTAGAGATCATAGCAATGTAAATCATATCTCATCATTAAAGTTATCAAATATATGCATGAAATCCCTAACATATCATCTAAGAGCTCAAATATATTACACAGATCTACTATACAAAGCTAAGGAAACCGATAGAACAACCTATTGGGCTAACACCCACAAGAGATGGAAAGTTCCCTCAGAAAATCATTCAAGCCATGTTTTATGAGGTGATATGATTTTAGGGATGTCCAGTCACAGTAAGAACAAGGGAAGGTATTGTCTGTGGGTGCCTTTGTAGGAGGCGAGTTGTACCTGTCATGGATGCATTTTTTCCAAGCCCTCTATTGCCTTTATCTTTTTTTATTTTATTGCTTTTCTTTCTTTTTATTTCAAGGTCTGACCAGAGGACACTGCCTTAGCTTGTTGGCCAGAGCTGACAGCGTTACCCACTGGTATCTTCGCAGAAATGATAAGGCTGGCTCGTGATGAGACCCCCTTTCCCTTAGCCATGCAACCAAAGGTCATTGCCCTGGCTTGGTGACCAGATAGTGGCAATGTCATACTGTTGAATACCTATGAACATAATGGGTCGGCTCATGATGAGACCTCCCATCCTCTTGGTTAAGTCTTGTTTCTTTTTTATTATTTTTCTTAGGGTCCCTTTAGTTTCTTATCGAGAGGCTTTTTATTTCCTTCTCGGGGATCACTTGGGCGAAGCATCTCAAGGTTTTATTTCCTATGGATTTTATCTTTTACCAGTTGCTTTTACCCCCTGGGCCTTTAGCCCCTTCTTCCCACAAGACAAAGTGTAACCCTAAAAGGTCATCCTAATGGCTGGACTAGGGGAATGGGATAGATGAGAGGGGTACAATATGTAAAATGACAAAAATGGTGGGAGCGGACGATGACTCTACAAATCCCCTTTGGTGGCTAACCAAAACCCATGAATATCAACTTGCTAAGTTACCCCAGCAATCACCCCAACAATGGTCAAGTGGATTAGTGTAAGATCCAAGCAGTCATCAGAAATGAAAGGAACCTAATGCCCATATAAGAGGGTCATAATGATCAAATATGATACATACCATGATACCTCGGACCAATTACCTCATGGAGAAAGAGTCATCTCCAATGCAAGCCCAGGCCGGTGGTGATGGAAGCTGCTGTTGCTGACAGGACAAATATGGCGAAGAAGAAGAAAGATGGGCCCTCCAGGGCCACGCTCAGGTCAATCCTGCTCTCGGTACTCCATGTCTAGGACCTGTGGGCCTCGAGACATGATCTCCTAGTTATCCCTAGATATCGGGGATAACAGTAACATCCTTCAATGTAAGTTTAATGAGCCCAAAGAAGGTAAGCTCGGTGGTTTTTCATATTTAGAGAGTCTGAAAAAACATAAAAGGAGACTCCATTGGGGTACCTTTTTCAAAGATAGTCTAGTCGGTTCGAAAAAGGGGTATACTAGCACTGACAAGTCGTCTATTCAAAACCATTTTAACGAGTGTGAGAAAGACAAGATCACTCGACCATTTTTTCATTTTTAAGGAGTCCTAAAAAAGCTTAACTATGGACTCCATCAGGAATGTTCTTCTGGACCAGTTTAATGAGTGTGAGAGAATAAGCTCACTCGACGATCTTTTCAATTTTAGGGATTCTGAAAAGAGATTAACTATGGACTCCGTGGGGGTTCCTTTTTCATAAATTTAGTCCCTCAGGCTCGAAAAAGGGTTAAAATGATACCTGAGAGTACTCTTCTAGAGAACTGAAGTTCCATAGAGTATACCTTTGTTCGTATAGTTGACCATCCAGACTGAAAAAGGGGTAAACTACCGTTGGACAGACGTGACTTCAAATTTCAGTTTAACGAGCGTGAAAGGCCACAAGATTGCTCGACAATATTTTCATGTTTAGAGGGTTTGAAAAGGGATTAAAAGAAGACCCATTATATCTTTTGGGAGTCCTGAGGGTGAAGTCAAGAGTGAAAATGAATCATGCAAATGAGGCTCAAACTCGTAATCAGGAAAAACAACAAGGACTCCCGAGCCTACAGTGATTAGAGACAACATGGATACCATAATGAAACCATGATCTACCTAGGGCATCCATGTTCCGGTAAGCTCTACCACCAAGTCGTGACACTTCTAAAGCAACTATGATGGTTCTGTGTTGCAACCCGATGGGATCGATCCTATGGCAAAGGAAAAAAACAACAAGATACAAAAGTCAGGGTAGAAACCTAACCTACATGCTCAAGTTGATCCTTGGAAAAAACAAATTTCACAGACCGTCGAAAATTACCCAAAACTCTAAAAAATTGTCCTGATACCCGATCATATCCTTCCCATTCAATTCTTGAATCTCTCTAAATGGTTTTTGGTTTAAAGAAAATGATAAGGAAGGCCAAAAAAGTGACAAAAAGAGGCCAAAAAGTCTATAAATAGAAGCTGGAAGCTCATTATCACCATTGCTGATTTGGAAATTGACTCTGGAGCCAAAAAACCCCCTTTGTCAAAAGTGGTGATTTCGGGAGCTATAGTGGACGAAACAAACTTCTGTCTAGACCAAGTAAGTATAAACTCTCTTATCTTGCATTTTAATTCTTTCTTTTTGCTTTAGGTTTCATTTTTGGGGGGGGTGTCGACTTTCAAAAGGTCGGCCCTAGGTCCACGCGGGTTATCTTAGGACAGACCGCGTGTACATTCGGGCAGAGTAAACCCTGCACACGTGTACATACGACTATCAGTATTACAGCCTGCATGGACCCCCTTTTTGAATGAAAAAAGCTTAAAAAACAAGGGTTAACCCTCCTGAACCTTAGTGTTTTGCAGGATGTATGTCCACAGGAGAGAAAGAGAGCATGAAGAGGTTAGTGAGTTGGTCGGGGAAGACTCCAATGTTGTGGTTGCCTTGATGCAATGTGGGTTACTCAAATTCTTCTTATGTCCTTTTATGCGGGCACAACCTAGGCTATTGAATGCCTTGGTTGAATATTGGCATCCGGATGCAGAGGCATTCATGTTAGATTGGCAGTCACTGGTGCCCACGATCGAGGACATTTATTTTTTGACTGGCCTCTCTCGGAGAGGGGAACCAGTCAACTTTCGGACTTTTCCTTTGGCGCCGCATAACATAGTGGAATTTATAGGTCTTTACTGTGCGGCTGACACAGACCACTCGAGCTCCTAGGTGCCCATAAGAAATATTATTGACTTATCACTATAGGGGATAGTGTTGCTTATTGGGCAAATCATTGGTTCTACGGCTTTGCATCAGAAGTCCCGGGCACAGATGAACTGTGTAGTCCAGTGCTTAAATGCACAATTTTTTTATTGGAGCACCACATTGTTAGAGTGTATGAAGAGGTAGTTGACAGATTGTCGATTGCGGACACAAAGGAACTTCGGGTTCGAGACTGTTCTGTTCTCGTTCTTCTTTGAGAGAGTTCTGAGCTTTAGTCCTCAAGTAGTGGTACGACGACATCAGGCCTCTCTTCCTGCTATGTGTAAATGGGCAATATTGTTGCCACGATAGGGTGGTGGAAGGACTAATGAGTCCTTCGATGATGATTTCTTTGCCTCGCTATCACGAGCATTCCCAATTATCGAGGATTACCCATATGCAGGGATTGATTTTTCAAGGGATCCTGAGATACCAATGCCTCCTGGTGAGGAGCGAGGAGAGATGGGTAAGTCTCCATCTTTGTAGTTTTTTTTTTTTTAGTTTTTTTTTTGTGAAGCATATGTAATTTTTATGTCGTTTTTGTTATATATCATTTTTTTTTATATACTAGAGTGTTTGACATATATGTGTTTGTTGTGTGCAGATGTGGGACCAGTGCGACCTGTTGACTATGCGAGGAACAGGCGTCGTCCTCGGCCAGGGGCTACACCTGCCGCCATCAGGGGACCAACAGTAGCATGAGATCTTCCAGCCGAGGAGGCTGAGAGGGTGTTGAGACGAGTCGAGCGGATCTTTACTGCGCTCACTCGCACGGTCCCTATGGCAGAGATTGAGGATCTGCCACCATCCATGCAGCCTCATGTAGTGGGGCCACCACGGACGTGGGTCCGATTATTTCGGCATTTAGCCAACGCTGTAGATCAGTACAGCAGGGCACATAGGCCCTGACTTTAGTTAGGCTTTTTGCGTGCCGAGAGAACTACTTGTATATATTTTTTGAGGGCATAAGCCCCTTGACTCATTACTGGTCATATTTTTGAGGTGCTTGCATCCATCTGTGTACTCTGGTTACTTATGATATTATATATGGATTTTTATGTTTTTTCATGGCTTATGGATAATTTTTGCAAAAAATGTATTTACATGTTTATGTGTATGTCTTTTCATATGTGTGCAAGATGCCAATCTAAAATTTGATTAGCTAGAGTATCTGTAATTTGAATTAATATCCTAGGAACATGAAAATATGTAATATAATCAAAGTTTCGTTCTAAGAGACGTACCCTAATGAATCGTCGGTGTAAAGTCGGATCATGAACATGGTAGATTCTATTTAACTGAGACACAACCGGCTCAGCGTCGAGATATACCCAGAGATGAGAGATACCAAATGAAAAGGCGTCATGAAGCAACTCAATAACTGCACTATACTTGGCGAGATTGTTTGTGGTGTCACCTAAGTATATACCTCCGGAAGATAATAACTATCCTTGAGGTGTAAAAATTACCCAAGCTACAGAGGCAAGCCTCCGAGTGTGTCGGCTAGCACCGTCTGCGTACCCAATGAACATCTTGGATTCACTTGAAATCTGCCACAGTGAAGAAAGATAACATCAACGACACGTCCATAACACTAAAAGAAACTAGAAAGTAATAGTACAAAGACTATACATATGTTACAAAAAGTTACCCATGGTGACCTGCTTATGAGTAATACTTCTTGAGGTAGAGTCTGTTTCTAGGCTCTGCCAAATCATTCCCTTCAAATTCAACCAGGTGATAAGCACCCTTCTTTAGAACCTCTTTTATGATGAAAGGTTTGAACCACATGGGTTTGAATTTTCCTGCCCCCAGGGGGTCCTTATCTTGATCGTAGACCGAACAAGGTCGTCTTCAGTGGAAATCCGAGGGCGAACGAACCTATCATACTGAAACTTGAATTTATGTTTGTGAGCCTCGTTGGCCAAGGCCACATCACGACGCTTCTCACTGAGCTACTCCAGGTATAATAATCGCTCTTCAAGTGGAGAAGTGTCTGGCAATAATTCTATTGCCAACTTTAGAGACAGGATCTGACATTCGATAGGCAAGACTGCCTCCAGCCTGTAAACGATTTGGAAAGGTGAGAAACTGGTTGCAGTCTTAACAGACGTTTGGTAAGCCCATAATGTCGAGTTTAACATCAAATGCCAATTTGACTTGGCTGAGTTGATCGTTCACTGTAGAATGGTCTTAAGAGTTTTGTTCACAGCTTCCACCTGACCATTTGGTTGGGGGTAGTAGGGTGATGAATGTTCCTTCTGTAACCCAAGCTTTGATGTTAACTCAGTCATCATCTGGTTTTGAAAGTGACTGCCATGGTCAGTGACAATCTCCCTTGGGACGCCGAACCTTGCTATTATCTGGTTGAATAAAAAGAGAGTTGTAGTCTCTCCATCATCTTTAAATGTTGGCATAGCTTCGACCCACTTCGTGAAGTAGTCTACTGCTATGATGATGTAACAATGCCCCCTTGCTGAAGGAGGGTTGCATGTAGTATAATCAATCCCCCACTTGGTGAAGGGACCAACTGTGATGACAAAAAACATGGGAGAAGGATGTGCCCTCATTTTTCGAGAGAAGATTTGGCACGGGTGGCACTTCTTGACCGATTCGATACAATCTTTGATAAGTGTCGACCAGAAGTATCCTGCTCGTAGAATCTTTTGGGCTGTTGCCAACCCCCAAAAATGACCGCCACAAGCTTCGGTATGGAAATCGTTAAGCACGATAACGGCTTCTTCGTGAGTGAGACATCGGCGCAGGATGCAGTCTACACCTCTTCGATACAATGTATCATCGAGTATGAGATAATTCTTAGCCTGATGGCGTATGTGTCGACGCTCATCACGAAAAGTAGAGGTGGGGAATTTCAAATTCTGGAGATAGATAAGTATATCTCCGTACCAGGGATCCAAAGAGGTGATCAAAAACATATCTCCTCTGATAGGCGACTCTTCGAGCACAAGATCACCTGACTCAACCGCAAGTTCCGAAATAAGTTCTGCGAAGACCAGTGACTTTTTGTATTTCGCTGAAACGAACTCTAATTCAAACTCTTGGAGGGCGACTATCCATCTACTGAAATTTCCGCCTATTACCCATCGTGTCAACATGTACTGAAATGGATTCACAACAACAATAACGGTGGTGTTGAGAAACAGAACATAATGACGGAACTGTTGAACATCATGGACTGTTGCCAACGCAAGTTTTTCGATATGAGAATAATTGAGTTCCGGTCCTACGAGGCCTCGGCTCAGGTAATAGATGACATATTCTGAGAACAAGTCATCTTCCTGAACTAAGATCATGCCAATGGTTGACTCTGTTGTAGCCAGATATAATAAGAAATCCTTGTTATAGTTAGGTGGCCAAAGCAGAGGGGCAGTTGTGAGGGCATGTTTCAACGCCGTGAAAGAGCATTGAGTGACATCATCCCAATAAAAAGGAACACCTTTCTTAAGTAAGCGCATAAAGCACTTGGTGATCTCGGCATAGTTAGCAATGAAGCGTCTTAAAAAATTCGCCTTGCCCTGTAGACTCTGAAGTTGAAGGATTGTGTGTGGGGGTGGGAAACTGAATTATTGCCTCAACCTTGAGAGGATCGACCATGATCCCTGTTGTTGACACTATGAAACCTAACAAACGTCCTGATGTTATGCAAAAGTTTCACTTGTTTGGATTCAAGCGAATCCGAAAGTAGCAACAACGCTCAAAGATAAGTCAGAGGTGTGTGGGATGATCCGTTCTCTTGTGAGATCGAGATGCTAAATCATCTAAATAGGCCTCGACTATATGCTTGAGGTCATGGAAAGAAAAATACATGGCCCACTGAAAGGTGGCTCCAACATTTTTTAGACCAAAAGGCATCTTACGATACGCGAATGTACCCCATGGACAGATGAATGTTGTTTTGTGCTGGTCTTCGGGTTTGATTTGTATTTGGTTATATCCCGAAAAACTGTCCATGAAAGAGAAGGCCTCGCAACCCGCACATTCATCAATTATCCATTTGATTAATGGTGTGGGAAAATTATCTTTGGGACAAGCCTTGTTCAAATCATGGAAGTTTGTACATGCCCGAATTGTGCCTTGTTTTTTATTGACCGGCACGGGGTTTGACACCCATTGGGTCAAATGGATAGGATAGATAAAACTGGCTTTTAGCAGTTTCTCAACCTCAACCTTAATGGATGCTGCTTTCTTGGGGTTAACTGGATGAAGCTTCTGTCGGACAGGCTTGGCATCTGGATAATTTGTGATTTCATGTTCAACTATTTTTGGATCAATGCCTGACATTTCCTCATAAGACCAGGCAAAAACGTCACACAATTATTTAAAAAGATTTGTGTAGATTTGAATCTCTCCGAGGGAGCAGTCATCTTCGACGAAAACATTCTCCACGATGCCAGGGTTTCAGGAGATATTGATCGGAAAGGTTTTAGCAATAGTTTCCATATTAGCCTCAGCATAAACCTCGTGTGTAGCTAAGGGATTAATAGGACAAGACCTATCTCCCATCATAGTCAAGGTGAATTCTCTGGCTTCGATTCTACTTAACTCTGGGAGGAAGTATGATCTGTGATGAAGATGTTCCCAGGGTTTGTCCAGACTAGTCATTGCTTCAATGACAACTTCATCAGAGGGCAAGACTAAGTCTAATGAATTGGTGTCAACGAGAGAACCCTGAGCCCAAATAGGCTCTAGAAGTGGATCAAACTCTTGTGCAGGAGTTGGATCAATGTTGGTTGAAGCTTGTTGGACTAAAGAGTATGCTACTTCAGCTGCGAACAAGGGCATGGACATGCCCAGGTGCCCTGTCCCATCCATCGTGGTCGATGGGGAAGGAAGTATCCATGGATCATCGAAGTAAGTCGTGTGGAACAACGAAACTTGAAAAATCTCAACTTTATGGTGATTGGATATAAACTTGATATCACCTTGAGGGGGCGGGTAATCAAAGGTACCCATCAAAGATGGGCACAAACCAACCCCTAAGTTGACCACACCTGGTTGAGGATTATCAATCATCGGGACCGTGTATGCCCCCAATGAAGGGTCAGGTCTAGAGAAATACAATTGATCGATGGTCACAATATGGCCCTCGTGTGGAAACAACAAGACCCGAAAAACTGTAGCAACCACAGCTTGCATGGCATAAGTCCAACTCCTCCCTAACAAGAGGTTATATTCGAGGGGCGCGTCGACTACTTCTACCTCGACGCACACGGTCTTCCCTCCTAACTGCACGGGGAAAGAGGGAATGATACCATGTGGTCGGAACGAATGACCGTCAAAAGCAGTGAGGAGAGTAGGTGACAGAGACAAAACAGGCTGGCCAATGGCCTTCCAACATGCCAACGACATAACGCATGTCGAGGCGCCCTCATCAACCACCGTGCGGAAGATATTTCGAGTAAATGTTTTCGTGGGATAAGCCACTACTATCTGAAACGCTACGTGGTAAGGCAGACGAGGTTTTAAGTCGGTTGTATCCAACATGATTGTACCTAGATTACAAGTCTCGGTAGATCCTAAAGCAGTTAACAAGACTTTTCTCTGGGAAGGGCAGCTTTGGAGGACCTCCAAAGAGGGCATCGCACAAGGGGTTTGTGATAAATCTTCCACCACAGAATAGTTCTGGGCAGCCCTTGCATTTGGGTTGTGAGAATATTTTTTGAACGCGCCTTTGGGGATGTGTGTCATTGTTTTGCCCAACATCTTCTCAATCTGTAGAGGAAGAGATGGGAGTTCGGCTTATTTAACCTTCTCAGAAGTGCTTGGTTTACTATAGTCATGCACTCTAGTCGATATAAAAGCATCACCCTTCACCATATATACATTCGCGAATGTGAGTTTGTTTGAAGACGGAGAGGGTCCTTGGATGCCCCCTTCCGTGCTTACAGAGGCTTGGGTTAGATTTTTCCCATGTTGAAATGGATTGGTTAACACAATAGGTTGTTGCTACGTCACAAACTTTTGGGCTTCTGCAAGCCGAGGACATAGATGGGTCGGGTGGTCTTCCGCACACAAGTTTCATGGATACCTCACCTTCTGTTTCTCAGTGTTTTCCCCAACGACATTATCGATAGGTTTTTTATCCCCCTTACCCTTCTTTCGTTGTTTTTTATTTCCTTCAGGCTGCTGGGTGGCATTTGGATTAGTCGATTGCACTGTGTGTACATCTGACATTTTGGCAGGGGGAGCAGCCAAAGTTGTAGTTTGGCTGGCCGTTGTGTGTTGTATAGACAATTGTTGCAACTGCTTTGTCAATTGCTCAGCGAGCTTTGTTTGTGCTGAACCAACAATACCATCGGCATGTGGTCCAACTCTCTGCCTGGTTTTATCAAGTATTGAGCATGGAGCATCTGGCAAGATCGTGTATAATAAAATAGACTGAGAATAGATTAGCTCAAGTTGTTGAGCTCTCATGATGGCGTCTTCTTCAGAAAATACTCCCAACGTCGCGATGTCTTTGGATAACTGTGGGACCAAATACTTAAGGAACCACTCGAGAAGGAATGTTCGTGGGACTGGTACCTTAATTAAACTCTTTCAGTGTCTCCATTCTCGGATATGATCAGAGATATGGTCCGCTTTTTTTTCTGAGAAATTGGCCAGCAATTCAGTGCCAGCATCATATCTCACAGGTAATTGGAAATGATTTAGGAAAGCCATCGCCAGTTCGTCGAAGGAAGAGTATCTTGAGCGATCGAGCTCAATGTATCATTTCACGGCACTCCCAATGAGAGTACATTGAAACAATCACAACTGTACGAATCCGTCTTTCAACGAGTTAGATGAGAACCAAAGATGGAAGGTAGTCACATGATCTCCTGGATCTTCGTTAGGCTTGGCTTCGAACTTTGGGATGTCCGAAGGCAACTTCGTCAGCATAGGAGACCAATGCAGATCGTGACAGATAGGGTTATTCAAAAACCTTGTCAAGTCTGGCAAATGCAAGGTTGCCAGGAAGGGTAGTTTGGGTTGTTGGTGATAACCTGGGAAAAAGGGGCCCGGAGTTTGACTGGCACCAGGTTGCCAGGAAAAGTTCGGCTGCTAGCCTGGGTTCTGATAAAAACCATGGCCATGGCCAGCATATGGATTTTGCGTGTGAGGAGACATCATCGACTGATTTCCAAAATAGGACATAGATGGTTGGGCATGCATTACATTCGAAGGAATTTGGGAAGGGTTGCCCCATGTCAGTCCTGTGGGGATAGGCATAGTACTTTGTTCGGGGTTCCATTGATTGTGAAAATAATTACCACAGATCGGCATTCCTGACGAGGGAACAGATCCCTACCAAGAATTCCAAGGCCCTGATGTGGAATAAGTTCATGGGTGTGCCCCCTATGCAAGAATAGTACCCTGCATAGGAACAGGTTGTCCGCAACCGGGATTGCCCCCAGTCGGGAAAGTAGCGGACGAGAAGACGTTGTTACCAAATGCACCAAACAAAGAAAACGATGTCAAACCTACCGACATATTATGCGAAGGTGGTCCTTGACTCCCTACTCCAAATAAACTATGGTGTGCAGGCGGCCCGACGGAAGGCTCCGTAAGGGAAAGCGTTAAAGGGAGTGGAAGTGCCCCCCATGTGGCCTTACAGAGGAGCGTTAGAGCTCCCTACCCCCAGACCTGAAGTCTGTGAAGTGGAGTAGGAAAATATAGGACTTGTACCTGAACTAGGCATCCCATATGAGAACGAAGGGCCTGTCGCACTTGGTTGGAAAGGGGTTGTGGCCGCCGCCAGAGACGGGATCAGACCACTGTGCGATGTAGAGGCGGTCGAGACTATGGTGGCTCGGACCGGTGACGGTGGGTTAGGAGGTGGAAACTCTCCTGTGGTGACAACCGTAGTTGGAATTAAAGAATTCCCAGAAGGAGTAACAACATTTGTTTCCATTTCTACGTGTGACATTGTCTGGCACTTGTAAGGATGAACCAGTACGATGGTGGGTGCCGAAAGATCAGTGGTGGAGGATTCAACTAGACCAAAATATTTCTCTCCAAGGTCTAAAACGGTCGATTCCTCCGGATGTTGGTCGGGCATAATTTCTTGTGACCCGGTCACTTCAAAAGACCCTTGTTGGTCTAGCTTTTGCCTTAGTGGTGGCGGGGGTGGCTCCAGTGTAACCGGTGGTAGGCCAAGAAGCCTTTGTGACTGGCGGAGCTCGTGATCCTCCACTGTGTGAGAAGATAAAAGAAACTATAGGGCATTCTATTCATTCAAAAACAACATACACTAAAAAAGTCCTTATAAGATAAGACATGCAAACATGAAATTAATTGGAAGAACAGTTACAACAACCAACACTAGAGCAACTTACCGGTGCAAGTGCAACTCGAACACGGAAGCACCCTCCGGGTATAGTCTGCAAAGCATGGCCCGATGCATGTCCTAGGTACCGTGGTATACCCTCACAGTCACCTGTGTATGTCCCTAAAAAAGATAGGCAACTAGGTTGCCAGCGCGCGAACAATCACCAGGCGGGTACAGTCGAAAGTCGAGTAGACCACAATGAGCAGGGTATCGATCTCGAAACCTGTCAAGGGTATCAAGAGAAAATGGTCCGAAAGACAACTAAGGACCTCGAACGGATTCAAGACCCACAAATCTCCATGGCAAATGCAATCGACATAATCCCAAGACAAACCCTCTATATGTGTTCTCCACTATGATTGGTCCAACTTTGGAGGGGTTATCTCTGCTACCTTTCCACACATGACCTCGTGTTTATCCCCTATGTTAGAGGGGGGTCCTGGATAACTTTCACGATACTGGACTTGGACACTCCCTAACTCAGACTCCAATGTTTGATTTTAATGGCCTCGAAGAGTTTCCTCTCCAACCTAATCCAAGGCCCTAATCCTGAACTAGTTGGTTAACCCTACAAACATAAAAGTCTAATAAATTTTAGATTTAGCGTTAATTTTATGGCTTGTCTTATGTCAAAGGGTATGAAAGTAAAACTAGTGATGTTTGAAAGACGAAAGTAAAAAATAAATAGAAAGATGGAAACAAAAACCTTCACTTAACGCAAATTTTAAACAACTTTTCAAATTTTAAATTTTTTTCTAAAATCTTTGAACAACAAACTCAAAGCAGGATTTCACTCGACCACGAGCTACTTATGATCTAAGTAAACTACCAAGAACTTATGAAAGCAAAGACTTTTCCCTAGTTACTAATGCCAAACAACACTTTTCAATCAATCAAAGACATAAAAGATTGTTATTTTTTTTTTTAATTTGAATGCTCACAAAGCAAAAAGGAAAAATATCAACAAGTAAAAACCAAGAAAAACTTTTGGCCTAAGCGTAGATCGCAAACAATCTATTTAAAAATCACACACCAGTAACTTAAAAATGGACTCTAACACTTGTCTAAAAACCCTTCAAAAGAAAATTTTAGTGAAAACTTCTAAATGAAAAAGAAAGCTATGGTTGAGATCAAACCTAAGCTACTGACTGCTATGACAGAGACTCAAAAAACCTGAGAGGTATGACTCTTGTCAAGGGAAAGGATGACTTCCTCACCTTCAACAAAAAATATCCTCTACAAACACACTGCTGACATTTCCACAACAAGCGTGTGAACGTGCACTGTGTAGAGTCAGAGGGCGTGTACACGTGGGTACAGTTCACGTGTATCTCTGAAACTCTGAGACAAATAAAAGATAGTAATCTAAACCAGGCAGAGACCACTGATACTGAGAATCGAGATCTCTTGAAGGCTCAGACACTTTCTTTAACAACAAAAAAGAAAACAATGCAAGGAAAAATCCATAGAACAAAACAATGTGAGGTGAAACCTAAGCTATAGACTGCAAACAACAAAGACTAGAAAGAGTTCCAGAAAACCCCTGAGAATGACTAATTCTGACAGAGAAGAGGATGACTGCCTCAAAAAATTTCTGGAATCATACACGCTATTGTTACTTCTCCAGCTAGCGTTCACACGCGGGCTGTAAGAATGTAGGGCACAGGTACATGCGTGCAGACCTTATACAGGTTGTGTTTACCTTTGTGGATCTCGGAAAAAAAATTACAGTCCAACAAAGAAATAGAGATGACTGGTATGGAAGACTAGAATCTCTGTTAGCTCAGGCTTTGCAAAAACTTCAAAAACAGGAAAGAAAACTAGTTTTTTTTTTTTTTTTAAATACCCAAAAATATTCCCTGGAACCCTAGAGACTTCCCCAGTATGGTCGCAAATTCTACTGTGGTGGGAAATCCCCCTACAGACTAGCATTTAGGGTTATATTATGCATGCAGATGAGACCGAAAGAATCCTACTTTCTACCGTCGTCCCAGACCTAATCCCCATTTCTTTTAAGAAAATACATGGTTTTACGAACATACCTTGTTTCGGGAGTTCGATGTCGATCCTTCTTCACGCTTGATCGCTTGTTGGAAGCTCTCCTCCAAGGCTGACCTACATACAAAACAAGCAACAAACTATAAATTCATTTTACCTACAGATTAATGGGTTAGAGATTCAAACATATATTCAATAAACTATGAAGAACTCATATAGTGGGACGGGAAAAACATTTCTTTATTAATTTTAATTAATCAACTTACAATGTTGAGACTGGCCACCATTCCGCGAACCTAATCCTGGGCTCCTCTTCAACTGTCCTCCAACTTCTTTTCTCTATATCTCTTCTTGCACAAGGATGGCTAAAGGGTTGGGACAATGGGAATGCGCAATTGGGTAGAGTTTCTTTACTATTATTCTCCTCCTCCAAATGGGAGCCCTAACCCTTCTTTTATAGGCTAGAAGAAGCTAGGTATTTGGACAAACCCTCGGCCATGCATGGCTAGAAGGTTTAGTTAACTTACCCAAAGTTGTGTGTTCCATCGACAACTTTCCTTTTTTCATGCTTTTGTAAGTACACACGGGTTGTTTTGGGTCAGCTAGCGTGTGCACGCGTACAGTAATGGAGTAGGGCGTGTAGGCCCTTATAAAAGAGGTTTTTAAGAAGAGTTGTTCAGCAGTGCTTTAGCAAAAAAGGAATCTGAGATGGCTTGATGCCAGGTAAGCATGTCTGGTGCAAATTAAGGTTATAACACCAGTGGACAGAGTATATGATTCAAGAGGGATTGTTGTTCAAACGCAATTAGTTGTGCATACCAAAATTCTCAATGAGGGATAACCTCGTGAAGGAAAATCATAGTGGAAGATTGGTTGGACATTTCGGACATTATAAAACATTTGCACAGTTGAGCAGTTCATACTATTTTCTAGGTATGAGAACATAATTGATAAATTTTGTGAACAGATGTAGAATCTGCCAACATGCAAAAGGAAAAAAACAAAACACTGGATTGTATCAACCATTGCCAATACCAAAGAGGCCTTGGGATGCAATAAGCATGGATTTTGTGTTGGGACTGCGAAGAACACAAAGAGGATTTGATTTCATATTTGTGGTGATGGATAGATTTTCAAATATGGCACACTTTATCCCATGCCAAAAGAACAGTGATGCACCACATGTTGCAAATATTTTTTTCAAGGAAGTTGTGAGACTTCACGGACTACCCAGAAGCATTGTCTAAGATAGGGACACTACATTTACCTGTCACTTTTGGAGAATGTTGTGGAATAAATTGGGGATAGATTTGTCCTTCAACTCATCTTATCACCCTCAGACAGATGGGTAGATTGAAGTGGTAAGCAAATTTTTGGGAAATTTATTGAGGAGTCTGGTCACTAAGCATCATAACCAGTGGGATCAGATTATGCCGCAAGAAAAATTTGCATACAATGACTCAACAAACAAGAGCATTGGAAAGATCCCATTCCAAATATTGTATGGAATGCAACCCAGGGGAGTATCTGAGTTGATAGACTTGGGACAGAGTGATATTAGGAGCGCTGGAGCAGAAGATTTTGCTGCAAAAATGCAGAATCTCCATAGCCAAATCAGAGGACAGTTGTAGATTTCTAACCAAGAGTACAAGTGCAGAGCTTATAAACATCGCAGGGAACTTCAATTTGAAGTAGGATATTAGGTTCTGGCACATCTTAGGAAAGAAAGGTTCCCTAGGGGAACATATAACAAGTTAAAGATGAAGAAGATAGGACCATGTAAGATCTTGAGGAAGTTTGATGCAAACGCCTATGAGATTGAGTTGCTAGATGATGTGGGAATATTGCCCATATTCAATGTTTAAGAC
>ML793661.1:612229-629707 GCA_009831015.1 Picea engelmannii | reverse complement strand
GCAAAAGTTTCACTTGTTTGGATTCAAGCGAATCCGAAAGTAGCAACAACGCTCAAAGATAAGTCAGAGGTGTGTGGGATGATCCGTTCTCTTGTGAGATCGAGATGCTAAATCATCTAAATAGGCCTCGACTATATGCTTGAGGTCATGGAAAGAAAAATACATGGCCCACTGAAAGGTGGCTCCAACATTTTTTAGACCAAAAGGCATCTTACGATACGCGAATGTACCCCATGGACAGATGAATGTTGTTTTGTGCTGGTCTTCGGGTTTGATTTGTATTTGGTTATATCCCGAAAAACTGTCCATGAAAGAGAAGGCCTCGCAACCCGCACATTCATCAATTATCCATTTGATTAATGGTGTGGGAAAATTATCTTTGGGACAAGCCTTGTTCAAATCATGGAAGTTTGTACATGCCCGAATTGTGCCTTGTTTTTTATTGACCGGCACGGGGTTTGACACCCATTGGGTCAAATGGATAGGATAGATAAAACTGGCTTTTAGCAGTTTCTCAACCTCAACCTTAATGGATGCTGCTTTCTTGGGGTTAACTGGATGAAGCTTCTGTCGGACAGGCTTGGCATCTGGATAATTTGTGATTTCATGTTCAACTATTTTTGGATCAATGCCTGACATTTCCTCATAAGACCAGGCAAAAACGTCACACAATTATTTAAAAAGATTTGTGTAGATTTGAATCTCTCCGAGGGAGCAGTCATCTTCGACGAAAACATTCTCCACGATGCCAGGGTTTCAGGAGATATTGATCGGAAAGGTTTTAGCAATAGTTTCCATATTAGCCTCAGCATAAACCTCGTGTGTAGCTAAGGGATTAATAGGACAAGACCTATCTCCCATCATAGTCAAGGTGAATTCTCTGGCTTCGATTCTACTTAACTCTGGGAGGAAGTATGATCTGTGATGAAGATGTTCCCAGGGTTTGTCCAGACTAGTCATTGCTTCAATGACAACTTCATCAGAGGGCAAGACTAAGTCTAATGAATTGGTGTCAACGAGAGAACCCTGAGCCCAAATAGGCTCTAGAAGTGGATCAAACTCTTGTGCAGGAGTTGGATCAATGTTGGTTGAAGCTTGTTGGACTAAAGAGTATGCTACTTCAGCTGCGAACAAGGGCATGGACATGCCCAGGTGCCCTGTCCCATCCATCGTGGTCGATGGGGAAGGAAGTATCCATGGATCATCGAAGTAAGTCGTGTGGAACAACGAAACTTGAAAAATCTCAACTTTATGGTGATTGGATATAAACTTGATATCACCTTGAGGGGGCGGGTAATCAAAGGTACCCATCAAAGATGGGCACAAACCAACCCCTAAGTTGACCACACCTGGTTGAGGATTATCAATCATCGGGACCGTGTATGCCCCCAATGAAGGGTCAGGTCTAGAGAAATACAATTGATCGATGGTCACAATATGGCCCTCGTGTGGAAACAACAAGACCCGAAAAACTGTAGCAACCACAGCTTGCATGGCATAAGTCCAACTCCTCCCTAACAAGAGGTTATATTCGAGGGGCGCGTCGACTACTTCTACCTCGACGCACACGGTCTTCCCTCCTAACTGCACGGGGAAAGAGGGAATGATACCATGTGGTCGGAACGAATGACCGTCAAAAGCAGTGAGGAGAGTAGGTGACAGAGACAAAACAGGCTGGCCAATGGCCTTCCAACATGCCAACGACATAACGCATGTCGAGGCGCCCTCATCAACCACCGTGCGGAAGATATTTCGAGTAAATGTTTTCGTGGGATAAGCCACTACTATCTGAAACGCTACGTGGTAAGGCAGACGAGGTTTTAAGTCGGTTGTATCCAACATGATTGTACCTAGATTACAAGTCTCGGTAGATCCTAAAGCAGTTAACAAGACTTTTCTCTGGGAAGGGCAGCTTTGGAGGACCTCCAAAGAGGGCATCGCACAAGGGGTTTGTGATAAATCTTCCACCACAGAATAGTTCTGGGCAGCCCTTGCATTTGGGTTGTGAGAATATTTTTTGAACGCGCCTTTGGGGATGTGTGTCATTGTTTTGCCCAACATCTTCTCAATCTGTAGAGGAAGAGATGGGAGTTCGGCTTATTTAACCTTCTCAGAAGTGCTTGGTTTACTATAGTCATGCACTCTAGTCGATATAAAAGCATCACCCTTCACCATATATACATTCGCGAATGTGAGTTTGTTTGAAGACGGAGAGGGTCCTTGGATGCCCCCTTCCGTGCTTACAGAGGCTTGGGTTAGATTTTTCCCATGTTGAAATGGATTGGTTAACACAATAGGTTGTTGCTACGTCACAAACTTTTGGGCTTCTGCAAGCCGAGGACATAGATGGGTCGGGTGGTCTTCCGCACACAAGTTTCATGGATACCTCACCTTCTGTTTCTCAGTGTTTTCCCCAACGACATTATCGATAGGTTTTTTATCCCCCTTACCCTTCTTTCGTTGTTTTTTATTTCCTTCAGGCTGCTGGGTGGCATTTGGATTAGTCGATTGCACTGTGTGTACATCTGACATTTTGGCAGGGGGAGCAGCCAAAGTTGTAGTTTGGCTGGCCGTTGTGTGTTGTATAGACAATTGTTGCAACTGCTTTGTCAATTGCTCAGCGAGCTTTGTTTGTGCTGAACCAACAATACCATCGGCATGTGGTCCAACTCTCTGCCTGGTTTTATCAAGTATTGAGCATGGAGCATCTGGCAAGATCGTGTATAATAAAATAGACTGAGAATAGATTAGCTCAAGTTGTTGAGCTCTCATGATGGCGTCTTCTTCAGAAAATACTCCCAACGTCGCGATGTCTTTGGATAACTGTGGGACCAAATACTTAAGGAACCACTCGAGAAGGAATGTTCGTGGGACTGGTACCTTAATTAAACTCTTTCAGTGTCTCCATTCTCGGATATGATCAGAGATATGGTCCGCTTTTTTTTCTGAGAAATTGGCCAGCAATTCAGTGCCAGCATCATATCTCACAGGTAATTGGAAATGATTTAGGAAAGCCATCGCCAGTTCGTCGAAGGAAGAGTATCTTGAGCGATCGAGCTCAATGTATCATTTCACGGCACTCCCAATGAGAGTACATTGAAACAATCACAACTGTACGAATCCGTCTTTCAACGAGTTAGATGAGAACCAAAGATGGAAGGTAGTCACATGATCTCCTGGATCTTCGTTAGGCTTGGCTTCGAACTTTGGGATGTCCGAAGGCAACTTCGTCAGCATAGGAGACCAATGCAGATCGTGACAGATAGGGTTATTCAAAAACCTTGTCAAGTCTGGCAAATGCAAGGTTGCCAGGAAGGGTAGTTTGGGTTGTTGGTGATAACCTGGGAAAAAGGGGCCCGGAGTTTGACTGGCACCAGGTTGCCAGGAAAAGTTCGGCTGCTAGCCTGGGTTCTGATAAAAACCATGGCCATGGCCAGCATATGGATTTTGCGTGTGAGGAGACATCATCGACTGATTTCCAAAATAGGACATAGATGGTTGGGCATGCATTACATTCGAAGGAATTTGGGAAGGGTTGCCCCATGTCAGTCCTGTGGGGATAGGCATAGTACTTTGTTCGGGGTTCCATTGATTGTGAAAATAATTACCACAGATCGGCATTCCTGACGAGGGAACAGATCCCTACCAAGAATTCCAAGGCCCTGATGTGGAATAAGTTCATGGGTGTGCCCCCTATGCAAGAATAGTACCCTGCATAGGAACAGGTTGTCCGCAACCGGGATTGCCCCCAGTCGGGAAAGTAGCGGACGAGAAGACGTTGTTACCAAATGCACCAAACAAAGAAAACGATGTCAAACCTACCGACATATTATGCGAAGGTGGTCCTTGACTCCCTACTCCAAATAAACTATGGTGTGCAGGCGGCCCGACGGAAGGCTCCGTAAGGGAAAGCGTTAAAGGGAGTGGAAGTGCCCCCCATGTGGCCTTACAGAGGAGCGTTAGAGCTCCCTACCCCCAGACCTGAAGTCTGTGAAGTGGAGTAGGAAAATATAGGACTTGTACCTGAACTAGGCATCCCATATGAGAACGAAGGGCCTGTCGCACTTGGTTGGAAAGGGGTTGTGGCCGCCGCCAGAGACGGGATCAGACCACTGTGCGATGTAGAGGCGGTCGAGACTATGGTGGCTCGGACCGGTGACGGTGGGTTAGGAGGTGGAAACTCTCCTGTGGTGACAACCGTAGTTGGAATTAAAGAATTCCCAGAAGGAGTAACAACATTTGTTTCCATTTCTACGTGTGACATTGTCTGGCACTTGTAAGGATGAACCAGTACGATGGTGGGTGCCGAAAGATCAGTGGTGGAGGATTCAACTAGACCAAAATATTTCTCTCCAAGGTCTAAAACGGTCGATTCCTCCGGATGTTGGTCGGGCATAATTTCTTGTGACCCGGTCACTTCAAAAGACCCTTGTTGGTCTAGCTTTTGCCTTAGTGGTGGCGGGGGTGGCTCCAGTGTAACCGGTGGTAGGCCAAGAAGCCTTTGTGACTGGCGGAGCTCGTGATCCTCCACTGTGTGAGAAGATAAAAGAAACTATAGGGCATTCTATTCATTCAAAAACAACATACACTAAAAAAGTCCTTATAAGATAAGACATGCAAACATGAAATTAATTGGAAGAACAGTTACAACAACCAACACTAGAGCAACTTACCGGTGCAAGTGCAACTCGAACACGGAATCACCCTCCGGGTATACTCTGCAAAGCGTGGCCCGATGCATGTCCTAGGTACCATGGTATACTCTCGCAGTCACCTGTGTATGTCCCTAAAAAAGATAGGCAACTAGGTTGCCAGCACGCGAACAGTCACCAGGCGGGTACAGTCGAAAGTCGAGTAGACCACAATGAGCAGGGTATCGAGCTCGAAACCTGTCAAGGGTATCAAGAGAAAATGTTCTAAAATACAACTAAGGACCTCGAACGGATTCAAGACCCACGAAGCTCCATGGCAAATGCAATCGACATAATCCCAAGACAAGCCCTCTATATGTGTTCTCCACTATGATTGGTCCAGCTTTGGAGGGGTTATCTCCGCTACCTTTCCACACGTGACCTCGTGTTTATCCCCTATGTTGGAGGGGGGTCCTGGATAAATTTCACGATACTGGACTTGGACACTCCCTAACTCAGACTCCAATGTTTTATTTTAATGGCCTCGAAGAGTTTCCTCTCCAACCTAATCCAAGGCCCTAATCCTGAACTAGTTGGTTAACCCTACAAACATAAAAGTCTAATAAATTTTAGATTTAACATTAATTTTATGGCTTGTCTTATGTCAAAGGGTATGAAAGTGAAACTAGTGATGTTTGAAAGACGAAAGTAAAAAATAAATAGAAAGATGGAAACAAAAACCTTCACTTAACGCAAATTTTAAACAACTTTTCAAATTTTAAATTTTTTTCTAAAATCTTTGAACAACAAACTCAAAGCAGGATTTCACTCGACCATGAGCTACTTACGATCTAAGTAAACTGCCAAGAACTTATGAAAGCAAAGAATTTTCCCTAGTTACTAATGCCAAACAACACTTTTCAATCAATCAAAGACATAAAAGATTGTTATTTTTTTTTTTTAATTTGAATGCTCACAAAGTAAAAAGGAAAAATATCAACAAGTCAAAACCAAGAAATTTTTTTGGCCTAAGCGTAGATCGCAAAGAATCTATTTAAAAATCACACACCAGTAACTTAAAAATGGACTCTCACACTTGTCTAAAAACCCTTCAAAAGAAAATTTTCGTGAAAACTTCTAAATGAAAAAGAAAGCTATGGCTGAGATCAAACCTAAGCTACTGACTGCTATGATAGAGACTCAAAAAACCTGAGAGGTATGACTCTTGTCAAGGGAAAGGATGGCTTCCTCACCTTCAACAAAAACTATCCTCTACAAGCACACTGCTGACAGTTCCACAACAAGCGTGTGAACGTGCACTGTGTAGAGTCAGAGGGCATGTACACGTGTGTACAGTTCACGTGTATCTCTAAAACTCTGAGACAAATAAAAGATAGTAATCTAAACCAGGCAGAGACCACTGACACTGAGAATCGAGATCTCTTGAAGGCTCAGACACTTTCTTTAACAATAAAAAAGAAAACAATGCAAGGAAAAATCCGTAGAACAAAACAATGTGAGGTGAAACCTAAGCTATAGACTGCAAACAACAAAGACTAGAAAGAGTTCCAGAAAACCCCTAAGAATGACTAATTCTGACAGAGAAGAGGATGACTGCCTCAAAAATTTTCTGGAATCATACACGCTACTGTTACTTCTCCAGCTAGCGTTCACACGCGGGTTGTAAGAATGTAGGGCGCAGGTACATGCGTGCATACCTTATACATGTTGTGTTTACCTTTGTGGGTCTCGGAAAAAAAATTACAGTCCAACAAAGAAACAGAGATGATTGGTATGGAAGACTAGAATCTCTGTTAGCTCAGGCTTTGCAGAAACTTCAAAAACAGGAAAGAAAACTAGTTTTTTTTTTTTTTTTTTTTTTTAAATACCCAAAAATATTCCCTGGAATCCTAGAGACTTCCCCAGTATGGTTGCCAATTTTGTTGTGGTGGGAAATCCCCCTACAGACTAGCATTTAGGGTTATATTATGCATGCAGATGAGACCAAAAGAATCCTACTTTCTACCCTCGTCCCAGACCTAATCCCCATTTCTTTTAAGAAAATACATGGTTATACGAACATACCTTGTTTCGGAAGTTCGATGTCGATCCTTCTTCACGCTTGATCGCTTGTTGGAAGCTCTCCTCCAAGGCTGACCTACATACAAAACAAGGAAAAAACTATACATTCATTTTACCTACAGATTAATGGGTTAGAGATTCAAACATATATTCAATAAACTATGAAGAACTCATATAGTGGGACGAGAAAAGCATTTCTTTATTAATTTTAATTAATCAACTTACAATGTCGAGACCGACCACCACTCTGCGAACCTGATCCTGGGCTCCTCTTCAATTGTCCTCCAACTTCTTTTCTCTGTATCTCTTCTTGCACAAGGATGGATAAAGGGTTGGGACAATGGGAATGTGCAATTGGGTAGAGTTTCTTTACTATTATTCTCCTCCTCCAAATGGGACCCCTAACCCTTATTTTATAGGCTAGAAGAAGTTGGGTATTTGGACAAACCCTCGGCCATGCATGGCTAGAAGGTTTAGTTAAATTACCCAAAGTTGTGTGTTCCATCGACAACTTTCCTTTTTTCGTGCTTTTGTAAGTACACACGGGTTGTTTTGGGTCAGCTAGCGTGTACACGCGTACAGTAATGGAGTAGGGCGTGTAGGCCCTTATAAAAGAGGTTTTTAAGAAGAGTTGTTCAGTAGTGCTTTAGAAAAAAAGGAATCTGAGATGGCTTGATGCCATGTAAGCATGTCTGGTGAAAATTAGGGTTATAATACCAATGGACAGAGTATATGATTCAAGAGGGATTGTTGTTCAAAGGCAATTAGTTGTGCATACCAAAATTCTCAATGAGGGATAACCTCGTGAAGGAAAATCATAGTGGAGGATTGGTTGGACATTTCGGCCATTATAAAACATTTGCACAGTTGAGCAGTTCATACTATTTTCCAGGTATGAGAACATAATTGATAAATTTTGTGAACAGATGTAGAATCTGCCAACATGCAAAAGGAAAAAAACAAAACACTGGATTGTGTCAACCATTTCCAATACCAAAGAGGCCTTGGGATGCAATAAGCATGGATTTTGTGTTGGGACTACCAAGAACACAAAGAGGATTTGATTTCATATTTGTGGTGATGGATAGATTTTCAAATATGGCACACTTTATCCCATGCCAAAAGAACAGTGATGCACCACATGTTGCAAATATTTTTTTCAAGGAAGTTGTGAGACTTCACGGACTACCCAGAAGCATTGTCTAAGATAGGGACACTACATTTACCTGTCACTTTTGGAGAATGTTGTGGAATAAATTGGGGATAGATTTGTCCTTCAACTCATCTTATCACCCTCAGACAGATGGGTAGATTGAAGTGGTAAGCAAATTTTTGGGAAATTTATTGAGGAGTCTGGTCACTAAGCATCATAACCAGTGGGATCAGATTATGCCGCAAGAAAAATTTGCATACAATGACTCAACAAACAAGAGCATTGGAAAGATCCCATTCCAAATATTGTATGGAATGCAACCCAGGGGAGTATCTGAGTTGATAGACTTGGGACAGAGTGATATTAGGAGCGCTGGAGCAGAAGATTTTGCTGCAAAAATGCAGAATCTCCATAGCCAAATCAGAGGACAGTTGTAGATTTCTAACCAAGAGTACAAGTGCAGAGCTTATAAACATCGCAGGGAACTTCAATTTGAAGTAGGATATTAGGTTCTGGCACATCTTAGGAAAGAAAGGTTCCCTAGGGGAACATATAACAAGTTAAAGATGAAGAAGATAGGACCATGTAAGATCTTGAGGAAGTTTGATGCAAACGCCTATGAGATTGAGTTGCTAGATGATGTGGGAATATTGCCCATATTCAATGTTTAAGACATGTATCCTTACAAGAAAGATGACATAGAGGGATGAGAAGATCAAGAGAAGATTCAATGGGAGAAAAAAATGCCCATAGTAGAAAAACCACAGATGGAGAAGATTGTTGATCAGAAGATTGGCAAACAAACCAAGAGGAAGACCTATTTTGAATATCTGGTGAAGTGAAAGGGACACCCAATAGAATATGCCAGTTGGGAAAATGAATCTGATATCCAGAAGCATGGAAAGTCCGTGTAGGAGCTCATGGACAGGAGTTCATGAATTTTTTTCAAGGGGAGTATGATGCAGGACCACCATTAGAGAGCACACAGAGCAGGACCACTCAGTGCCTGCGAATATTTTTGGAATCTCAACGTTGGTAGTCACGACGAATATTTTGAAGCACGCTTGAACTCAGTGCCAGGAAATATTTTGAAGCACGTTTGAACTATCGTAAGTGAAGTGGGAGTTTCCACTCCTGCTCTGGAATATGATTGAACTAAGATAGTCGTTATGTTAGGTTTTGGAGTAGACAAGTAGTCAAGGGGAACCCTAAGGACCCTCTGAGATAAATAGAGGTTTTGTACGCCCAAATGAGGTTGTTGCAAGTTAGTAGGATATTTCTAGATTTTAGTTGTTGTTTTGATTATAGTTGTAGCCACTTTTACTTTTGAATGAAGATAACAGAGGAAAATTGACCCAATGCATGGTGTGGAAATTTTTTGCAATTCCCTGTTATTTTGTTTTCATAAATAAATTAATTTCGTTCAGTAGATGGAACTATGAATGTTAGTATAAGTTTCAATTGTTTCTCTTCTATCGAATCGGTGCAAGGTGTGCACACAGAACGCAAGGAGTGCGTTGACGGGATCTGTTTTGGTTCTGAAGCTCAGAAGAGATAGCACAAAACTTTCCCCTTTGCAAGGAGTGAAAAGTGACTACTGCAAGGCGTGCACAGTCATTCTCAAGAACTCAAACCTTGCATAAGAATCAATTTCAAGGTGTGCATCGAGAAAAAGAATAATTCCAGGAGGGCGAGAAGAACTTATTTTCAAGAAATCCTTCGGATATGAGTTATCGAAAATTCCTGAAACATAAGGAGTGTGCGGGAATTAGAAACCTTCACGAAGGCCAAGCTTAGGAGGGATATCACTTTTCAGAAGTGTAGTTGAGATCTGAGAGACAAACTCGTAGGAGGTTCAAAGGTGAAGACCTTTGAATACTTATAAAATCTTCTAAGTTGAATGAAACCAGAAGCTCAAGAGGAGGAGCGACAGTGGTCGTTGGATCATAGCGCAAAGGATCAACAACCGTCTGATCAGAACAAGGTGCACGAGATTTAACGCTTCGTATGCACAGGAGAGAGAACTCATCAAGTTTTGAGACTTGAGATTTTCAAAGCCTGAAGAGCCGGAAAGCCGAAGTGAAATCGCAGTCATTCAATCATCTGAAGTAGACCCAAGTCATCATATTGTCCGAAGTGAACCTCGGGTGTCAGATCAATCAAGTGAATTTGAGCCGTCAGATATCGTGAGCTCAGGAGGGAGCGAGTTTGAAACTTGAGATTCCCGAAGTGAAAAGAGCTGGAGAACCGAAGCGAATCTGGACCGTTAAATCTAGAAGAGTATGTGTCGGTGGGTCGTGAGATCTAGAGGAAGGCAAAGGTGAAGCGTTGAAACACCCGAAGCCCGAAGAGTCGAAGAGTCGAGAGTCATCAATCTATAAGTGGACACTTGTTAGCAGATCGCAAGCTCCGGGAAAATTGTAGCGGGGTTTCAGTTTGAGAACTGAGACTATCGAATCCCGAAGACCCGAAGTGAATCTGGGCCGACAGATCTAGAGGAGACGTGGCGTGAATCTGTGGATTACGAGTAAAGTCCTGAAGTGATTCATAGCCATCATATCTAAGAGAGACATGGCATAAATCCATGTACTCCGGGTAAAGACCTGAAGTAATCCTCGATCGTCAGATCAGGAGGACACGCATCAGTGGATCACAGCCTTCGGATAAAATCCATTTGGAAAAGGGCGAAGTTTGAGATTTGAGATCTCAAAAATCTGAAGACCCGAAGGAGATCTCGACCGTTGATCGAGAGGAGGGCCAGAGGACCGTTGATCTGAGTTGAAAGGTCAAACACCCAAAGTGAAGGCATGACCGTTGATTGTGAGGACAAGTGTCCGCAAATCTTCCGCTCTGGAATATTTCCCTACAAAGGAAGCCAAGGTTTGAGATTTGAGAATTTCAAAGTTAGGAATTTTGAATCGACCACAGTCATCGATCTGAGAAAAGGAGGTATGAACCGTTGATCCCAAGAAATAGATCTCGGTCATCCGTTAGAAAGAACTGTCAAGATCATGAGATCGATGGTCATCTCGCATTGTGGGGATAGAAAGTGCTCGATATTTATGAGATTGAGGGCGGGCCACAATCGAGACCACGGTTTTAGGGAAAAGACACGTGGAGGCTCAGGGTGAATTGCAGGGCGAAAAGCGATTTGACACCAAACCACTCTTGAGTGCGCCCGCAATCACGCGTAGGCGTGAGGTCATATCCCAAGGTCACATATGAGAAGGGGCCAAGAGAAAAGGCGTTAACACCAACTCCGAGGTTTCACAGAGCGCGAAAGGGAAGGTCGTGAGTATCGTGAAGCCTGTGCAGGGAGCCGAGAGGACTTGTGGTTAATAAATAATAATACCAACAAGGTTTTAGAGGGTTGTTCGAATCTAAAATCGAAGATCCTGACTGGGAGGTCGCGCAACCCTTAGGAGAGAAGGGGGTCTGGACTAGTAGATCAAGTTATTGCATCATAGGACAAAAAAAAAACTCAGAAATGAACAGGGCATGCATGAGTTTAGACCAATGTTATAGATTGAGCTTGGAAGAGGGCCTTTAGGAATGCATAGGCTTAGGAAAATGGAAAAAAATTGGATAGCATATCTAGGTGCTAACATTACCTATTTCCAAAATACTAAATTTAGACATAGAAAAATGGGATATCATGGAGATAGATGTGTGATGTGTACACATAGATAACAAAATTATGTGTGTGGGAAAGTGGTTCAGTTGTAACATAATCAAGCTATACAACTCATGTGGGCATTGAAGGTTTTTCCATGCAAGTCTCCTGAAACAAAGGCTAACAAGTGCGAGAGATGTCGGGTCTTCAAAAAAAGATTTTTTTTGGAAATTTTGTCTCTTCTGATGGGTGAAGAGTAAAACTACAGATATACTAAAGAATCCACAAGCCACAAGAAGTTAGATATCAACAAAAAATAACCTAAGGAATGAGATATGATGATCTAACACTAAAGTAGAGTCACCAATTTGAAGTGTGGGTTTTGTTACATTGGTGAGAAAAACCTTTGATTGAAGCTACCTTGTGAGCTAAATAAGACAGTTGTTAGTTGTGGGACAATAATAATAGTATTAAAACATGAACTAAACAACAAGAAAGTATAAGTGCAATTATATTAAGGATTTAACACAAAAATGTTATTCAAAATACAAAATGAGGGAAACAACAATAATTATATATTAGTCCAATGGAAAAGCATGAAGAAGTTATATCACCTTGATAAGATTGAATGGTTTCAAGTGGGCTCCAACACTTGCCTTGGGATGGGTCCTTTTCCTCCTTCAATGCTCTCTTTAACTACGGTGAATGAAGAAACCTTGGTTATTAGTGAAAGAGCATGAGGCCAATGGATGGAGATGAAATAGATAGATGTATGTTCTCCAAGTCCATTCCTCCAACATAACCTTGAAATTATTCTCCTTCTTCAAATGAAACCCTCTAAATTTCTTTTATAGGAAAAATTGGAGCTCCAATGTTGAACCATATGCTTTATTATACCCATTGGGAGGCTAAAGGACTAAGCATTCATGATATGTGAGCTCAAATCAAACTTGTACACCACCCTAGGACTACTCAATCTAGTCCTTTTCCCTTAATTTATTGAGGAAGTAGTTGAGTTTTTCCTTTTCTAGGGTCAGATGGAAATCATGCTCTTAAGGGAAAACCTGCACAAAAAATTCTACACAGTGAACAAAAACATCAACAAATTCATCTACAAAAACATCTAGAAATCCTTCACAATAACTTTGCAAAAACTTATGTGATAATTTGCAAATGTTTTAATGGAGGGGCACTAACACCTTTGTTAAACCTTATTTTCTTGGTAGTGTGTGTGGGTTGCAAAATAATGAAATTAAGTTTCAATGAATACACATTGAAACAGAGTGGAAGCTAACATAAAAGCAGATTCTACATGAATCTTGAGTCTCACATGAGGGTGATTTAAGATGCATCCCATAGTGTTAACTCATAGTTGAGTGGATAATTAGACAAAATATATCATAACCGAAATTTTCTTAAAGTCTTATAGTAGTGTGGATTCCTAGAGAGTTCAAATTTAAGGTAGAGCCTAGAGTAGTGCATAGTGAACTTATTGTGAGGTAGCTTGAAGTTACAACCTAACATGAAATTAGTGGAGTTCCAAAATGTAAAAAACAAATTAAATATTGAGTCTAGGTTGTAGCGTGAAGCAAAGCATCATAAAGTGACATAGAATAACCCAAAGTAGCCTAAATTCCAAACTTAGCCGAAAATTCTACATTTTTATTCTCTTTCTTCTGCATCAAACTAAGTTCAACTTGCACAAAAAAATGGTAGTAGATTATAGTAATAAATGATACATGATAAAGATGACAAGTGGACCCAAAAACAACTCATTGTCACGCCTAACTATTCTTTAATAGTCGTTGTTGAACAATTACCATGGGGTGCAAGATTACCTTTTGGGCCCAAGAGAGGTTGTTGGTAATATTTTTTGGCTTCATTAACTTCAAGTTGGGGTGGAGGGGTGGATTGGGTGAATAGACATGCCTTGCATAGTCTTCAAACTATTCATGTTTTTCAATCTTTTGAAAATTAAACTATGGCATAGGAGAAAACTCTTCATTAGATCGAGGTGGTTTTCCAAAAGAAAAATCCAATAAGTTATGTTTTCCCTTACTAAAAAATGGATAAATAATAAGGTTGGGGTGAAGAGGTTGCAAAAACATTGAGTTTCTATTGTCTCAACATGTGTATAAAATTGTGCATGTGCAACCTTGTCTATTCACACTCTAGGAATAAAAGGGCTCCTATGCAAGGCCCGATAACCCATTGTTCATATTTTTTCCTAAATGGAAATTTACATCAACTTCCTTTGATAAAATGTTATTGTACTAGTTAGCCTCCTATAGTACCAAAATTTAGTAAGCTCGTTATTTATAGATTTTCAACATACTTCGATGATATCTTATATTGAGAAAATATTAAGCTTAAATGTGTGGCCCAAAATCCCATTCGTTAGCCGCCTACACTCAATCTTATTGTGTTGGTCCATCTCCCTCATAATCATTAAGAATGAATGGAGGTGGATTGGTCCAATGATTGGGATTGATGTTATTATGTACATCCTTTCCCAACAACATGCCTTATATTTCTCCCAATTATATGTGTTATCCTCAAGGTGTTATCAATGTATGAAAATATAAAGATTGGTTGTTATTCCTTGTTATAAACACTTCTCTTAGTATGATCTCCTTTGACAAGTACACTATTTTGTTCTTGCAATTTATCCTTAGTTTTATTATTGATTATATTGCACATTTACCTCATTCTTGTGCTCATGTCCAAAATTGTTATTGTAAATTGTGAATCCTCTATTGTTGGATTCCCTTTATTTTCCTATTGAAAGTGTACAAGGATGTTCAAAATATAATTCTATATCAATAACGATACAAACTATGTAAAAATGTTTTATCCACTACAAGGAAAAGACCCTTGAGCAAAGATTTTTACGGAAGCCCCTATAAAAATAGCCCAAAAATTTGTTTGTAGCGGAGGTGCACAAGCGGATGTTTTAGAGGAAGTTTTTTAACGATGCGTTTATAAGACTATACCACACCGGTGCACCATAAGAAATCAACGCATCGGTGCTAATAGACAATGGTGCATCGTTGCAGAGTTATTTAAAAACTAAATAAAAAACAACGATGTGCATTATATAAAAGAATCGTGTGAGTACCGGTGCGCACAAAACGGGTGCACCGTCTTTGCATTTTTTCTTTTAAAAATGTATATCAGTGTGTCATTTTCCATTGGGTGCACCGGTGCATTCCAAACTGGTGCACTGTCTCAAAGGTTTTTAAAAAAATAGCAGTGTGTTGTTTGTAGCGGTGAGCCACCGGAAATCAACGGATCGGTGCAAATAGACAATGGTGCACCGTTGCATATTTATTTTAAAAAAATAAAAAAGAATGGTGTGCATCATATAAAAGAAGCTTACAATCACTGGTGCGCACGAAACGGGCGCACCGGTGTGCAACAAACAGATGCACAGTCTTTGCATTTTTTTTTAAAAGCACATCAGTGTGCCTTTGTACTATGGGTGCATCGGTGTGTTCCATATGGTGCACCATCACAAGGTTTTTCAAAAATAACGGTGCATTGTTTGCAATGGTGAGCACCAGTGCACTTAACACGAGGGCACCGAAACATGGGTAAATAAAAATAAAAATAAAAACGGCGGTAAAAAACCATTTTTACCATTTCCAGTGCAGAGAATCTCTCAAGCATCAGTGCCACCTTTTCCCAACTGAAGTGCATTGCAATCGATGATTTTGTTTCTTTCTGTGTTTCCGTTCGGTGCTCAGTTCGTGCGATTCCAATTTTTCCATACGGTGGGAAAATTTCATTTTTTTCACTACATCCCAACCAATCCTCCTAGATGAGAAAATGTCTGGGTAAATTATTTATTTCTTTGTACATTTTATTTTTACCAGATTAAATTGTCAAATTGAGTAAAATTTTCATTTTTCTTTTTGCATGGTGCATTCGAGTCGTTCAACTTGCACCGCGCGCGATGCACCCTGTAAATTTTACAGGGTGCATCGAAAATGTATAGGTTGTTTTCGCCAGTGTGTTGTAATACATAATGCACCAATGCATACTTATAAATGATGCACCAGTGTGTTCACAATAAATGATTCACCGTTGAATATAAATAGTTTCCATTAAACGGTGCATTGATTATAGTCAACGCACCGGTGCGTTCATAAAAATATATGCATTGTTTAATGGAAACTATTTATTTTCAACGATGCATTCCTAATAAACGCACTAGTGTGTTGTTTATAATGAATGCACCGATGAGTTCATAAAAATGACACACCATTGAAAATAAATAGTTTCCATTAAATATTGATGGGTTGTTTATAGTGAATGCATCGGTGCGCTCATAAAATGTATGCACCATTAAAAACATAATGTTGTTCACACTGTGTGTCCTTGATAGTTAACGCACCAGTGCGTACACAATAAAATACACACCATGGAAATTATTTTGTTTTTCAACCAGTGCATGGATTATACAGAACAGACAGGTGCGCAAGCATGGATACAACACATCTTTAAAATGAGTGTCTATTTTAAGCGGTGTGTCATGATGAATGGAATGCAACAGAGTGTTGTAGTATCTAGACGCATCGTGCTTTCGCGGTGTGTCGTATACAATGGGGTACACCGGTGCATTGATAATTACTACATGCCCCCTAAAATAAATTACGTTTTTTATGTGGCATGTAAGATATGTGTGTGCACCGTGAGCGATGCATGACTTTTTTCAGGTGCACCGAGGGTTAATTTTTTTTGTTTTTGAAAAAAAATTAAGTTTGCATATTTTGAAATAAATTTCTCATTTACTAAAAAAAGTTGTTTTTTTATGCATGATGTTGATATAATTTATTTGTTAATTATGCAGGGACATCAATGCATGGATCGGGAGTAGCAACAGATATTAGACTAGTACAATATGGTTAAGGAGTGGAAGGTGAGAGCGAGGGAGAGGGATTTGTACCCTTAGCCTAGTATTGCAGCTACACAGGTCCTCTTGAGGAATGTAGGCCTCCTCAAGTACTATGAGGAGGCTACATCCCTGAAGGGGAATTCTTCCTTTCTTGCAAATTTGATCCGTCGATGGGATGCCCATCAACAAGCATTCAAATTCGTTCCTCATCAGTGGTACCATCCCACTGAGGAGGATATGTATTTTATCACTGGGATATCTAGGAGAGTGGGGGATTTTCCCCAGTTTCCTGATGTCCCAATGGGTGTTGCAGCTGAAAGTCAACTTTCCTACTCTTAGAGGTATATTACGTGCGATATACCTTCTTCTAGTGATTTTTAGGTGGCTGGTGGACAGTTACATATTGTCTTGTTTGGTGCATAGGATGTTAGGAGCCTCTCACTATGACTGTAGACCATTTCACACTTTACTGGTGATGGTTAGCGCATTAGTTGTGTACTTTTATATTATGTTGATTATTTGATACAAAGGCCACAACTTATTAGGTGGTATGCCATTTTCTTGAGGAATTTTTGTATAGCACTGGACAAATGTCGTGCTATGATAGATGGGAGGGCGAGCTTCTCATTTTCTTCAGAGTTATTTTGTTTTTTTTAGAGGTTTCCAGAGACGAGACCTAATTTTTTCCGTCAGCCTCCTAGGTCGATGACCTACGTGTGGATGCACATGTGTGGTGAGATGATTCCCAAGAGGGGCATGCCCGATTTTCCAACTAGGATTTCCAGGGAGGCACTTTAGTTATTAGCCAGTGAGGCAAAACACGTGTTCATGATGGTGTTGTGACCTTATGCGGGGATGGATTGGTGAGGATGTCCCAACATCCTCTTCACATCAGATGATCCATCAAATGATCAAGGTAATATTTAAATTAATCTTGTACTTTCATTTTATTGTCTTACTTAATTCGAATAAATTTTATTCTAGCATGTTCTTTAATGTATTTTATTAAATTTATTAATGAAATTGTCGATTCATTATTAACTTGTGTTATATTTTGTAGATGTTGGCACATTTGTTGGGGACATGCCTCCTCCCCTTCCAC
>ML793661.1:565950-579908 GCA_009831015.1 Picea engelmannii | reverse complement strand
AGGTGAAGTTTTGTTTGACATTGTTGGAGAGGAGACGATAGAAGGCTTATGGAGCAAAATGGAAAGCCTTTACATGACAAATTCCATGACAAAAAGAATCTACTTGAAGAGGCATTTGTATAACTTACAGATGAAAGAAGGTAAAAAATTGTCGATCATTTAAATGTTTTCAATATTATAATTTGTCAATTAACTAGTATGGATGTAAAATACGATGATGAAGACAAGGCAGTCATGCTATTGTGTTCATTACCTAAATCTTGAGATCATTTAGTTACATCTATGTGGTTTATTACAACAGACACCATTGAATATGTTATTGTTGTGGGAGCCCTATTGTCTAAGGAGGTGCGAAGAAGATCCAGTTTAGAAACCTCAACACTAGAAGCAATGGTGGCTAGAAGTTGGTCCAAAGAAAGGGGGGAAGGTTCAAGTGGAACATCTAGATCTAAGTCAAAAGGCAAAAAGGGTAAGGGGAGATGTTGGTATTGCCACAAAGTAGGGCATCTCAAGAAAAGTTGATAGAAAAGGAAAGAATCTGAGGATGACTCCAAAAAGGAAGCAAATCTGGTTGAATCGGGTTCAGGTATGGTTGATGAAGTTTTATCTGTCTGTAGTATCTTACAATATCAAGAAGAATGGTTGTTAGATTCCGGTGCTTCCCATCACATGTGTTCACATAGAAGTTGGTTTTCATCTTACCAATCTATAGATGACGGTGTTTTTTTTATGGGAAATGATATTTCTTGTAAAACTTATCGGATTGAGAGCATTAAGATTAAGATGTTCGATGGTATTGTAAGAATGTTGATAGATGTTAGACATGTACCAAAACTTAAAAATAATTTTATTTCTTTGGAAGTTTTGGATTTTGGTGGGTATAAATATATATGTCAAGGTGGAGCATTGAAGGTGTCTAAGGGAAGTTTGGTGGTAATGAAGGCTACAAAGATTGGGAACCTTTACAAGATGGAAGGAAGTACTGAAGCAAGTAAAGAAACAATGGTATCTACATAAGAAAGTGTATCTACTTGTTTATGGCGTCAGTGACTGGGCCATATGAGCAAGAAGAAGTTGGACATTCTAGTAAATCGTAAGTTACTTCCACACTTTCAATCTTTGAATTTTTGCAAGTTTTATATCTCTGTTGGTTATGGTGATGAAGTTAATGGATGTAGATTGTGGGATCCTATTGCCCACAAAATCATCATTAGTAGAGATATGTACATGGAACAGTTAGAAGTAGTTAAGGATTGCAAAGAGGAATTTGTTTGCAAACTCAAGGAATCATTGTATGGCCTAAAGGTACCTAGGAAATGATACAAGATGTTAGATTCCTCCATGGTGAGAAAACATTTGTTAAGAAATAACTATAACCATTGTGTTTATGGTACATTCGTTACATTGATGTTATGTGTTTATCATATGGTTGTTGCAA
Source organism: Picea engelmannii (assembly GCA_009831015.1). Taxonomy (NCBI): domain Eukaryota; kingdom Viridiplantae; phylum Streptophyta; class Pinopsida; order Pinales; family Pinaceae; genus Picea; species Picea engelmannii. Next base: position 578,470 of record ML793661.1, on the reverse strand, counting down.
GCCAAAGCATGATTGAAATCGGGAGGTTAAAGGCTTAGTTGGACAAGACATTTCAGATAAAGGATCGAAAAGTGGAAAAACAAATCTTGGGCATAGAAGTATACAAAGATGGGAATAATGGTAACTTGTGGTTATCACAAAAAAATTCTATGGAGAAGATATTGATGAGGTTCAGTATGAACATTGTGAAACCAGTAAATATCCTTTTATTTTTCCATTGTAAGCTTTATTCAAGTTTATATCCTGGTTATGAGGAAGAAAAGGTTTTTTCTTGTATATCATATGACAGTACAATAGGAAGTATGTATGTGATGAAATGGTCAGGATTGAATATTTCACTTGTAGCAGTTGGTGTTTTCAGTGGACATATGGAAAATCTAGGTAAAGAGCATTGGGAATGGGTGCTTTGGTGTCTTAGAGGAATGAGTATCACCTACAGTGGTTACAATGATTTAGTCTATGGTTATGTTGATTCATAGCTTGCAAGAGATTTGCACGGGAGGAGATCTACCTCATGTTATGTCTTACATAATTGCAAGGATCCATTGGGTAAGTTTAGAAAAGTACAGGATATGGTGTTTTGTGGTAGTCAAAGCATTGCGCATTTGACTAACAATCCAAGATATCAAAATGTGACAAGGAATCATTTTGTAAGACAAGTAATTGATGGAGGTGGAGTGGTATATACTCGAGAAAATTGTGCAGACATGTTCATGAAACCAGTATTGTTAGAGAATTTGTAGTGGTGTTTTACTTCTCTTGTCTTGCAGAAAAGGTGATGAATAAACCATGGCAAGGGGTTAGGTAAATTGTTGTCAAGGTGGAGATTGTTGAGTAGTGACAACCAATTATCTATGAATAGGATAAGGGGGTTCTTGTAATCTCTCTACTGCATTTTCATACAAGTCATACAATTCCTATTATTCTTATTATTGTTGAAACAAATCAACCCAAAATAGAGTTTTGATTGTTCATGTATTTAATATTTCAGTTTGTTGTAACTATGGAGGCTGTGATATAAATATGTAAGCCCGTAGAGGCAAGGATAACTCATGCATTGTAAGCTTGTTGTTAGGAATATGTATTATCCTTGTTTGAGCAATAGAATATTGATCTCCCATTGTCTTTTGGATGTTTTCCTGCTAAGGATTTTACCACATAAAATGTTGTGTCTATTGTGTGAATGTTGTGTCTATTGATTGAGCGTCATTGTTGTTCTAGATCTTTTGTTTTCTTGTGTGTGTGTGTGTGTGTGTGTGTGTGTGTGTGTGTGTGTGTGATCGTGATTTCTAGACATCCTCCCCCTTCTGAAGATACATTAATTAATAATAGAGGAACGAAGTCTACCCCAAAGGGATTTGTGGTCTTGCAACCTAGTGGGAATTTGAGGCCATTAATTTGATGGTTAAATATTTCCCCACTACTAGAATTGTAGGTTTGTTCACATATGGACCTAGACTTGGGCAACGTCATGCTCACTGAATCTTCCTTCATTGCTAGGGAAGTTACAAATGAACTATATGCTCTTGTGAGAGGTCATACGAAAGTATTTCACTTAATAATTATTTTATGTTGGTGTAGTTGATAAGTGATGCAACCCAAAGACCTATCCTTACAAGAATTTTAGTGGATCTAGCTGACATGAATTGCATTCAATTTACAAATCAAGAATCAAAATGTCAAATGTGTAATTCAATTAAATGAATCACCCATTATTTAGGTTCTTCCCTTCCCCGATGCACCTCTCTCTACAAATTTGTCTAATTTATAGGGATTTAATTCAACTTGTGTTACCAAGTAATATCATATCAAAGCCCAAATAGACTATCAAATTTGAGAGCTATGTGTTGGATACTAAAGCTTAAATTGTGGGTATGGATATTTTGGTCCTATAAAGGTAGATAGGGTCACTTTATTCATCACACGTGTCAACAACCATAGTAGATTCATCCTATACATTGTTCCGACATGAATAATAGTTCATATGATCAACAAATTCATATATGTTAGGTTTGGGGAAAATTCAATACAACAAATTCAAAATGGTCCATATTTGATGAATATAGTTTCTTGAATACTAGGAAATAATTATGGTATCAGTCATGAAGCCAAAATAAATTCATAATAAAATTCCACTAAAAAATGTTCCTTTTTTATCTCAAATGAATGGATATATAGATGATTATAAAGGATATATCAATTTAAAATGGACCACATGGACTTTGAAGAGGTAGATTAGAGAGAGTCTGACAAGGGTTTTAACATTTTCTTTGAGGATGGTGAAGAGTATGAAGAGAGAATGAGAAAACTTAGAGCAGACATGGATTGTTTTATGATTTCTTCATAGAATAATGGATGGTTAAGATTTTAATGGGTGATGCATTTAAAACTAGGAGGTGAGAGGGATCTCCCTTGACCTCTAATGAGAACTCGGTTCCATATATATTTGTTGTTTTTTAAATTCTAATGTTGTAACTTGTTATAAATTTCAATATGAGACATGGATGATTATTGCTTATTTGTCTTATATCTAATATTGGAGGCATAAATTTAATCTAATGGATGTTAAATGGGAATGATGTTCTATTTGGATTGAGTTCCATAGCCTCCCAACAAATACAAAAAAATTTAGTGATGTGTTTTCCCAAAATTTTGTTGAAGTGTTAATCAACAATGATAACTAGAATCCATTTCTTTCTATTCCAAGAGTTTGTATCAAAGTGGATTTGAACAAAACTTTTCCCTAGAATTTGAATCTTTTTACACCATATAGTTCACATTTGTAGACAATTAAACACTGAAATATTCCAAGTGTTTTTCACATGTCCATCTGAGGACCATCAAATTAGGGATTGCCCTAATAATAAACCTTATCCTACCTTATATCAATCCAATTTTTCACTATCTAATATGGCTCATAGTTATGCCATCAGTTTTTTTTATAGATGATAGAGCTGCCAACAAGAGTTTGTCATAGTTCATTCTTTCCTAACCAAGATGCAAAAACTATGGTAAAGGATAAGGGTTTAGATCCATGTTCTATCATGATTCATCTTACCCAAGATCAACCTTGCAATGTGGACGAGGAAGGAGAGGTGGAAAAACAAACATTCAAGTAAGATTAAATGTATCAAAAACTTATCCCTAGCAATATAAACAAAGCCAAAAAAGGAGTGGATCCTTAATCATGTACCAAAACATACAAGGACATGACTAGATAATTACCTACTTGCTTAACCTTTACCTTGGGACATTTTATGTCTGATCACCATCTTCTCACGGTCTTTCACTAATAGGAGGAAAATTAAGGTAAATATTTTGCATAGAGTTCAAACCAACTTCACTTTCCTTTGGGAGATAAATTCAATGTGTTTGAGAATAGGCGGAGAATGGGATTTTGTTGGGAAGGCCCTTTTTTGTCTTTTAATCATCAACAAGGAAGCGACAACGTTATCAGCCCCTGCCGAAGGCGCATAGGGACTATAGCGATCGATAACTCATTGACTTCATATTAATCGTGTACCAAAATATACAATGACATGACTAGATAATTACCTACTTGCTTAACCTTTACCTTGGGACATTTTATGTTTGATCACCATCTTGTTGCGGTCTTTCACTAATAGGAGGAAAATTATGGTAAATATTTTGCATAGAGTTCAAACCAACTTCACTTTCCTTTAGGAGATAAATTCAATGTGTTTTGAGAATAGGTGGAGAATGGGATTTTGTTGGGAAGGCCCTTTTTTGTCTTTTAATCATCAACAAGGAAGCGACAACGTTATTAGTCCCTGTTGAAGGCACATAGGGACTACAACGATCGATAATTCGTTGACTTCATATTAATATGTCCTTTGACTATAAATTTCTGCATCCTCTGTATTGTTTGTACTATAGAAGTAAAAACATTATTTTTTATATAAAAAATAAAAACTTATATGTCATCGTCTCATTGGAGAATATATTCGAGGTCTTATTGCCATCTTTGTTGTTCTCAATGTTGTAAATGTGTAGATATCCAAAGTTTTGAGCTTAGACCCTCCTTTTTAATTTTTATTACATTTTTACTGAAATGTTTACAAACCGAAAGTTCTAAGCATGGGCGTTGTTTTTTTTATTAGTGTATTTGTCCTATTATTTTTTTTATTAGTGTATTTGTATTGAAATGTTTGCATACCAAAGGTTTAGATCATTGACACTTTTTTTGAGGTGCTTGAATATGCCTGACATCTTTTATAATTTTTATTAGTGTATTTGTATTGAAATGTTTGCATACTGAAGGTTTAGATCATTGACACTTTTTTTGAGGTGCTTGAATAGGCCTGACAGCTTAAATGTTTGCATGGCGCGAGGTCCTGAAATAGGCCTGAAAGCTTACATGTTTGCATACCGTGAGGCCCTTAGACAGCCTGACAACCTTAAATGTTTACCTAAATAGGCTTCTCGAAGTAAATTTTTCCTCGAAATTTTCCATACAATGTTGCAGTGAATTTGGACAATATTGTTTTCCACTGTCAGTTGAATAGGCATTGTATGTTTCATACTTCTTCTAGGCTTGGAATGTAATTTCATGATTGTTGAAGCTACATACATTGTTTACTAGTTCGGTGGGTGTTTCTTCTTCGTTGGTTCATCGGTTGTTGCTTGTTATTGTTTGGTCAAACTTTGCAAGGTTGGGGTCCTACATTCGCAGTTGGATCAGTTTTTTTTTTTTTACTTTGCAGGGTCCAGGTGTTGCACCCAAAATTCGGCCTGTGCTTCTTTCATTCATCATTTCAGAGTAATTTTCGATGCCATAGCTTCATTTTCTATTCCTTCTTTGATGTTCAGTGTTTTCAGTTTTCAAATAAGAATGATTGTTTATTTCTACTGGAATGCTCGTCATATGTTTCTGGTTCTGTATGTGCTTCTATTGTAGTTTGGTAATCGTTGGAGATACATATGTTGTTTATTATTTCAGTGGTTGTTTCTTGTTCCCTGGTTCATCGGTTGTTGGTTGTTGTTGTTTGGCTCAAGTTTGTGAGTTTGGGGCCCTGGGGCTGCAATTCATCATATTGGTGCTTTCTCGCTGGTTTGGTGCTTGTTGTTTTCTTTTGTTTACTTCGGCTTTGCAGGGTTGGGGTCCTATGTCAACAGTTGGAGCTATTTTTTTGTTTTTTTTTAGCTCTTTGCAGTCTTCGGGTCCTGCACCCACGAGTGAACCTATGGTTGTGTTGTTTATCGTGTCTGGCGAAGTCAAGATTTGGCGCCTATTCCATGCCCGCCTATTCTGCTGTAAAAATTTGTTGATACTTCAGTGTTGACATGATACAAAATAGTGGCATAAGAAATAATTGGACAACTACATGTGCAATTGCAATATCCATTGTCTTTTTGTTAAAATAAAACATGTGCAAAATGCAATTATTAACCATATATGGTGAAATGTGCCCATATCGCAATACAACTTATTTATCCTCTACACAGACTGGTGTGACCACGATACAATTTGTCTTGTACTTGATATATGATATGTACACCAAAGATACTGCAAAATTATATTTCCATGTCTGGAAGCATATCTGGATACTTTGCTATAGAAAACCAAAAGCATTTAGTTGTGTCCATGCAATTTCTTAATATTTTGTGGCTTGTAATATATTTTGGGTAGAGAAAAGATTTATATATTTACAACCATGGATGGAGAAAAGCAAAGGTTCATGTTTCTAACTATATTTTATTATATTCATTGATTCTCATTTATTGTATGTACATATTACTTGTTCTTCACTGCATACCAGCTTCCATTCATTTTCATTGTATTTTGTGCGTTTCCACATTCAAACAAACAGAATAGCTGGAGAAAACGAAGGAGTCTTAACTGCAGCGCTGGAAGAGGACATACAAAGGTACATGCATGTACTATTATTTCATATTCTGTTGTTTTGTATTTCATTTATTGTCTCTATATGTGTTCACCTAGTTTATTGTATGTAGATATTGCGTACCTTCCTACATAATTGCTTATCTTCATTACATGTCTTCCTGCATATTAACTTCCTTCATTTCCATTGTATTTTTCCTGCATTTCTACATTTAAACAAACAGAGTGACTGGAGAGGACAATGGACTCTTTGGCGCGAATGTAGAGGAGGACTTACAGAGGTGTGTACCTGTACTCTTATTTCATATTCCAGTGTTTAGTATTTCATTTATTGTCTATGTATTTGTTCTACTTGTTCTACTGCTTTGCACCTTTTTTACTATGTGTTTATACTACGTATCTTTCTACTTATTCGCATGTGAATCGTATTCTCTTTGTTGCTACATTGAAATAAATAGAACTGTATTTCTTTCTTTTACATGTCTTTCTGCATACTAACTTTCCTTCATGTCCACTGTATGTTTGGCATTGATACATTGAAAGAAACGGATTGGTTGGACAGGAAGATGAATTCTTATATGCAACAGTAGAGGGTTCTATGGTACAATATTCGAAAAGGTATACCAATTGTGGTAGTAAATTAAACGTACAAAACAGGTGGGGGAATATAATATTGGACTAGAAAACAATGATTTGGCAACAATGGGCCTTTCTGCCCTACCCATTTTCTATTATCCCTTTTACTTTCTGATTTCTCTACTTAGTCGTCTTTCTAAAAATGCCTTGGTGTGTGGGTTGGCGAACTCACTTGTTCACATTTATGGTCATGCTTCTACCTTATTCCATACTTAACCACTTTGTCGATTGCGAGTGGCGTGTTGGCGGGTTCAAGATTGTGCCTCTATCTTCAGGGGTTCCGCGATATAAATATTGGTCGTTGTACACCGCCATCATGCCCTATTTACTGTTACACATTTTTTCAGTCAAAAAATCTGAGGCATACAATTTGACCCTTGGGTCCTCATGTTTCCTGAGTATCCCTTCACACCCTGTTTCATATTCCATCTCCTTGGACCCTGCATGTGACATTAAGAACAATTATGGACAATATAAAATGCACATGCTTGTTTAGTCCTTATGATGTTCATCTACACATGCTTGCAACAGAAAAAGTTGGACTAGTGACATGGCCATCAGCAGTCAATCATCCCAAACATCAGCAGACCAACAAGGCCAAAGGTAAATATGCATACATTTTTTTCCCCATATGTTTACCAAACAAATATCCTCAGTTTTGTATTCATCTATGGCATGGTGAATATGCTCATGCCATCTACAACACATACTTTGTAGCTCACAAGAAGTATCGACAAGTGCAAGAGAGATGCCAAACATAGCGCACGTTTTGCAGACTAAGAGGTCTGGTTGCAAAACTCTGGCTCCATAGTTCATCCAAGTTGTGCATCTACTTGTACATTTATGCCGGGGAAAAAAGAAAACAAAAAAAATAATGCACACTACCATTCACATTAATTTTCCTGTTCAAAAAATGTCACCGGGTCTAAACTTGTAACACCCAAAATACTATCAATAGAGGGCTTGAACAACCGACGAACTGGACAAGTGTTCATCGGGGACATAATGGTCATCTATAGCTCCTACTTGGACAAGGAAAACAAAACTAGATCCATTATGCATACTGACATGATAGATAAGGAGGCCCTGATGACAGTCACACTGACTATTCCCACAAAACTTGTCCAAAAACATGCAGAAAAGATATTGCTAGGTAATGGGATATCCATTACAAATTTTAATATATTTCCCAAAACATTATATGACAGTGGTGATTGTGATTGGATTATATCGCTCAACGAAACAAGTATTGTGGAAAAAATTCCCGCTATTTTTTCAGAATGTCGTTTTGTCCCAGACGCAACTATCAACCAACTTGCACAAAGCAACGACATTTACCCAATTGGAACCATTGGCACAATTGTCACACTCACGAGAAAACTTGGCTCACAACACATTCTCCATATAAAATATGAAGAGTCATACAACGACAATGCAATGGTACCGTTCTCCATATCCAGTTTTGTCCTTTACTTTTGCATGTCCATGTATCTCAGTCAAGTTACACAAATATTGCAGTGTTCCATGTTGCAACTGCAATTGTTCGATACCTATTCAAATTTGGTTTTGTCAATGGAACAACAATTGCATAAAGGGAAATTTCCACTTATGCTCTTCAAAAATATAACAAAGAAAAGAGATGTTAAATAAAGGATCTTTTGCACAACCCAAGCAACATTTGTAACATAATTGCGAGTAGACATAGTACGGGATCTCAAAAAACTAACTAGCTCTATAACTGTTGTGTGTAAACATCTACAGATTTATCCTCACTTTTCTCATACAAATAACCTTCACCAAACTTTTGCAGTTTTTTTTATTATTATTATTCTTTCTTTGGGGCAATTGTATATTATATTGTTCAATATATTAACTGTTATGCTCATGTTTGAAGATTGAGGGTGTTTTGGTTGCAGTGAATGCATACTCGACCCCCTTCGAGCCTGTATGTGTGAAATGAAACTCTCATTCTTATGGTTATGCTTTCATAAGTGATGATACAATTTATTGTCTACGATGCAGTAAAAAAAATGTCCATACATATATAGACATTGCCTCAATGCTGCCATCCGAACCATGGGCAACACAACTGTGCATTGTACATTTAGATAGCCTATGTTGCAAGATGTGCTTCCTAGGTTAGCATAATTTTCATATGAAGCATACCTATAGAAAAAATAAAAAAGTGCCTACATGTTGCGCGACTTTCGGATACATAGCAAATTTACCTTAAATGAGGACAATGCAATATTGCATATCGGCTGAAAGGAAAAAAAAAAAAACATATCAAGCTTTGGTAGGAAACGAAAATATCTCATGTGTGTCTGTTATTTTTCTTCAACACCCAAATGAATGTTCGTCGAAGTCGAGTTCTTCGGAGTTTACATCTATAGTTGTAAAATTCTCTTTCCAGAGATTTTATGTCTTCTTGTACACTTGAAAGAAGGATAATACAATTACAAATGCAATCAATGTTTTTTGCATCTCCCAGTAAGAATTTTGCATATTTGTTGCGGTGTGCAAATTAAAAAAAAAATGGTGGTTGGTTGTGGTTTTGATGGAGGAGTCTGCACGTTTTTGGGTGCCTAAATTGGACAATTGTTTTCCAACTATATATCCATGCAAGGATTTCTGCATTTTTTTTGGTTACCCGAATAAAAAAAATGGTCTCCAACTATACATTTATGGTATGGTATCTACATTTTCTCGATGCCCTAGTTGGAAAAAAAGGACTCAGCATGGATTGAAACATGATCTTAAGATTTTCAGATCTCACTATAGAGATTGGGGAGTTTTGGCATTGGAATTCATACAGACGGGTGCAATTGTTGGTAATGTACACGTGCATAAGATTGTTCAGTCCAGAAATGGGAAGCATGAGAGAAATCCCCATAAAAAGTATCCAACTGTAAATAACTCAAGCCCATATTTTGAACCGTCGAAATAGCTTGCTCCTCTAGGCAGAACCATCACGCATTTCCAATAATATTGGAAATTTGGCATTGTTAAAACTGGTAGTGATAGACCATGGCACTATCAAAAGAAAATGTCCATAGTGATCTTGCTTAATGGTAAAATAGTAATCGGCAACTTTCTTGTTCCCCATTTTGAGGTCTACTTATAGCTAGAGTACAATGGTGAAGCTCCGTTGGTTTTGTGTTGTCTTTTGTTTGGCAGACTTTTGTTCATGTCCTATGGCCTCGGTTATTTTCTCATGGGAACATATACCAGATGTAAGAGAAACCCAATGCCACGATGTGTTTCTTATATATATCAATGTGTTTGATGCAAAGGTGGATGTGTATTTCTCTATGGAACCTTGTGGGATCTTTCTTGATGCCTTTTATGTTCATGCATTGCCTTCTGACTCACCTTTCAATACATTTGGTGTTTACTTTGTTCTTGGTTGTATGCTTCATTCTGGAAAATTAATAAGACATTCAAGATCTTCGCAGTTTTTCTATGATCTTAAAGACTATAGAGGACATGATTTGCACTTTAGTATAAGCTTTGTGACGCAAATGTAGTAGGTGGCTCATTTTAGCACTTTTCCTTGATCAACGAACTTAGCAAAATTAATTTCCTGGAAAATTTTGAAATAAAAGAATATATACTATGTGAATTCCACTTGAACAATCATATCAATGAGAAGACATTAAAATTCAAATTCATTGTTGTTATGCTTGAAGTGAAGATGATAGTACAATAACTTTACTTAAACATCCCAAAATTAATTTTCTTGTAGCTTTTTGACGCTTCTCTTATACAAGCAGATCCTGGAAACTATAAGCATGTCTCGTTGTATATATTCCTTGATTGAAGAACCTATTCACATGTTTAATGCACTTCATAGTTACTGTTAAGACCATCAATGGGGCTTTCTTACACCAATTCACACTTCCAAAAATTGCCATCCCCTTTCTTTTTTCGCCCTGCTTTCCCTTTTTGGTTACTTACTCATTTTTCGGAAAATTTCTAGGTACGGGAGTTGGTGGATCTATGTCTTCAGATCTCCCCATTGTTCTTTTTATATCACCATCCTGGTCGATTGCTTCCCTATTTCATATTGAACAACCTTTTGGATCGCGGGTTCCCATATAGGTAGGTTCAACATTGTGTTTCCATTGTTTCGTTGCCTGCAAACAGCACCCGAACTTCCGCGATCTACAAATTAGCAAACAAATTCCACTTTATATCATTTTTAGCACTTTTCCTTGATCGATGAACTTAGCAAAATTAATCTCCTGGAATAATTTGAAATAAAATAATATATACTATGCAAATTCCAATGGAACTATCATATTAACGAGAGGACATTAAAACTCAAATTCGTCGTTGTTATACTTTTGGTGAAGATGACAGTACAATAACTTTACTTAAACATCCAAAAATTGATTTTATTGTATCTTTTCAACGCTTCTCTTATACAAACAGATCATGGAAACTATAGGAATGGCTCGATGTATCTATTCCTTGATTGAAGAACATGTTCACATGTTTAATGCAATTCATAGTTACTGTTAAGACCATCAATGGGGATTTCTTACACCATTTCCCAGTTTTGAAAATTTCCATACCCTTTCTTTTTGCCCCCTGCTTTCCCTTTCTGTTTACTTACTCATTTTTTCGAAAAATGTCTAGGTGCGGGAGTTGGCGGATTCACATCTTTAGATTTCCACTTACTTTTATATCACTAGCCCGACCGACCTCTTCCCAGTTTCATATTGAACAAACTTTTTGGATCATGGGTTCCCGGATAGGCAAGTTCAACATTGTGTTTCCATTGTTCTGTCACCTACAAACAGCACCCAGACTTCCGCGATCTATAAATTAGCAAACAAATTCCCCTTTATCTCGTTTTTAGCACTTTTCCTTGATCGATGAACTTAGAAAAATTAATCTCCTAGAATAATTTGAAATAAAAGAATATATACTATGCAAAGTCTAATGGAACTATCATATCAATGAGAGGACATTAAAATTCAAATTCGTCGTTGTTATACTTGTGGTGAAGCTGACAGTACAATAACTTTACTTAACATCCCAAAATCGATTTTCTTGTAGCTTTTTGACGCTTCTCTTATACAAACAGATCCTAGAAACTATAATCCTAGCTCATTGTATCTATTCCTTGATTGAAGAACCTGTTCACATGTTTAATGAACTTCATAGTCACTGTTAAGACCATCAATGGGGCTTTCTTACACCAATTCCCACTTCCGAAAATTGCCATCCCCTTTCTTTTTTCCCTCTGCTTTCCCTTTATGGTTACTTACTCATTTTTCTAAAAATGTCTAGGCATAGGAGTTGGCAGATTCACGTCTTCAGATTTCCACTTTTACTTTTATATCACCCACCCGACCGACTACTTCCCTTTTTCATATTGAACAAATTTTTTGGATTGCGGGTTCCCAGATAGTCGGGTTCCTGAATAGGCGAGTTCAACATTGCATCCCCATTGTTCTGTCGACTACAAACAACACCGGGACTTCTACGATCTACAAATTAGCAAACAAATTTCTCTTTATCTCGTTTTCTTTTTCTTTTTGTTTACTTGGTCCTTTTTCCGAATGTCTCTTTCTTTTATATACAACACCCGAAGTTCCGCAATATACAAATTGACCCTCGACATCCATCATTGTCTCTTGTTCCATGTTACGCATTTTTCATTCAACGGTTGGGGTAGATACAATTTGACCATCGGGCCCACACGTCTCCTAAGTAGATCTTGTGGCCCTGTTTTCAAGCCCGTCAATATTTCATGTTTTGAGTATTTCTAATGCTTTTATATCACGAGTCTGACCAACCGCTTGTCCATTGCATACTTGGCCATTGTTACCATCATCGGTTCCTGGCCAGCCTTGCTCAACATTGTGCTTCCACTGTTCCACTACATACAAACAACACCCGAAATTCCACAATATACAAATTGATGCCCAAAATCTGTCATTGTGACATACAATTTGACCTGTTGGCCCCTCACATATCCTGAGTATATCTTGTGACCCTATTTTTTAAGCC
>ML793661.1:481580-500204 GCA_009831015.1 Picea engelmannii | reverse complement strand
GGGGAGGAATCATGCTTCTAATAAATGTTTGGTATAATGTTTGAACATACTACATGAATTGTGTTACTTTTTAAGCACACACTTATACTGAGAAAGGGGGGGGTGAATAAATAAAAGACAATTTTTTACATTTTCAAACATTTATCAACCATAAGAAAACAATCGCATATGAGATATATTAACTGTAGAACATGGAACACGAGATTTCTATGAAAACCCTTTCGGAAGAAAATCAAAAAAATTCTCTTTGTAATTCTTTGTAGGCACCAACCTACTATTACAAGTATTCATAGGCACACCAACCTACTAGAGACATCAATCCTCACTAGTACAAATCTTGGTAGGCACCAACCTACTTTTATATATTTTCATAGACACCAATCCCCACCGCTAAGCACCAACTTAGCAAGAGACACCAATCTCCTTATTTGAGCAGCACCAACCTACTCTTACAGATATTTATAGACATCGGTCTACTAGAGACACCAATCCCCACCACTAAGAACCAACTAAGCAAGAAACACCAATCTCTTTGTGTGAGATGCACCAACCTTCATCGATTCTACTTGCTACTTCTACCTTTACCAATTCTACTTGTTGCTTCTTCCTTCACCAGGTCTACTCATTTCTTATGCCTTCACCAGGTCTACTCACTACTTATGCCTTTACTAGGTCTGACCTAAAGTTTAATTTTCAAGTGGTAATTTTCCCAAACCTTGTTGTTTTGGGCCTCTTCCCAAGAGCGCACTTGTACAAAATGACACATATCCAATTTTGAAAATATGATTTTAAAATGTGTACCTAAGGTGCTTCTATATGTCTCCTTTATTCTATGAAATTTTCATAGTCTGAAGAGTCCCATATAAGAAGTTATAGTGAAAATGTCAAATTGACCTGTTTGAAACTGATTTCAGGAGCATTCAAGAACCCTAACTTCCACAGAGAATATCTCAAAAAGTATAATGAACCAACATCTAAAACATTTAATTGAAGTACTTTTGTATGTTTCCTTCGTTTTGTAAAATTTTCATAGTATGAAGAGTCCCAGAAAATAGGTTATCATGAAAATGTCAAACTGACCTATTTCAAACTAATCTCAGGACCATGCAGAAACCCTAACTTCCACAAAGAATATATCAGAAAGTACAACAAACCAACATCTAAAATTTTTACCTGAGGTACTTATGTATGTCACCTATGTTCTATAAAAATTTCATAGTCTGAAGAGTCCCATAAAAGTAGTTAAAGTGAAAATTCCAAACTGACATGTTTAAAACTGATATGTCTCCTCCTTTATGTAAAAAATTCACAGTCTGGGAAATCCCTGAAAAGAATTTATAGTGAAAATTACAAACTCACATGTTTGAAACTAATCTCGGGACTATTCAGAAACCCTAACTTTCATAGGGCGTATCTTTGAAATTATAGTGAACCAAAATCTGAAATTTTTACCACATGTACCTAGAGATCTCTCATCTGTCTCTTCGAAATTTCATGGTCTTAAACATCCTAGAACATAAGTTATCTCAAAATGCCAAGATGACATAAAACTAATTTCGCAACTCTTCCCTTTTGGAATGATATTCAATCTTTGCTCATCCATTTTTCACATTCACATTTTATCTCAATACTTTCTCTTTTTATACTTTTTCATAACCCTTCATGAAGGGATATGTCCATTAATTAAATAATTAATTCCCATTTTTTTATTTTACTTTTCCAAATACCGTGGGAAAATACCAAATCCCATGGATTTGAAACTCCCAATTCACATTTTACTTTTTCATGTGCACCCATTTTTTAATATACTTGTAAACCTATATATATATATATCAATCTTGGAAATTTTGAGTGTATTTTCAATGTCGTAATATGACATTAATTATTTTACATCAATCACAACAATTCCAACAATCTCCCCCTTTTTTCATTGATGGAAATCTTGCAATAAAACGCATAGTCCATCAGGAATAGAAAGAATTATCCCTCGGTCTGCAACTCTCCCAAGAGTATAAATAATTCTCCCCCTATTTGAAACTCTCCCCCTTTGACATCAATTTCAAAGGGATTCTCCCACTGAACTTGTGCTTCTCCTTAAGCACTTAGTCTCTTGATGATATGGATATCACTCCCAATTGCATGTCCCTTGATTCGTTCTAACTGCAAAAAATGCTCAAACATGGTAAAGCAACACTCCTAAAGAAGTATAAACACTATCACCAACAATGCAAGGTAATTATTCTCTATTAATCTATACATTGTTTGTATCCAACATAAATAGTAGTACATCTCCAACAACAGTCGAACATGGTTCGGTCGGTCTCATCAAATCCAATTTGATTCAACAAGAAACATTCGATTCAAAAAGAAGACATCAGTTGGGTTCACATATCAACAAATTCAAGTATTCCCCCCCTAAGGGATCAATAAGTAGCATCAATAGTTCTCGTTGAAAATTCCAATCAACAAATACTCAATCTAAACTCATGTTGACTCTCATGTTAGGTCGATCCTCGATCGACCCCTTCCAAGACAATCATCAGTAAGTAAGAGGAATGTTGCATGATTGTACATTCGATGAAACACAATGATATGAAGTCCTCAAATATATAGTCAAATGATTCCACAACCATCCATCAATCCAACCAAAATCTATCTTGGTAGTCGACATTAGTCCACAATTCTATCTCTCATGTCTCTTTTGTAAATATTTGAAAGCATGATTTCCATTTATTTGAATTTTATGGTGTGGATGATGATAGGGCATAGATTTTTTTGTTGGTTTATCATAGGAAGTGGGCTTAGGGTCAAGTTTACTTAGAGGAGTAGAAAAACCCGGCATATCGACAACAATGTCATATGTAACAACATGCTCAAATTTCGGCATGTGAGGAACAGGCTACTCATCAATCAGTTTGACACAATCAATAATAGGTTTTTCTTCTAGAAAACCATTCTGAACTCTACCAACAACAAACAAAACTTCCCTAGTTGTAGAAAGGCTAGGTGTAGGTAGGGAGGCAACATTAGCATCATATCCAATATCTATCTTAATGAATGGAGACATTTTACAACTGATGATATTATCTAAGGTTTCAGTATTCTTTTCAAACTTCAAGCTTCTATTCAACATAATAGTTGCTTTCTCTGGTTCCTTTCTTAAGGAAACAATTTTGTACTCTATCTCTTTGCAATTTTCTTCCTTTTTCTTCAGCTGGATTCTCACCACCTCTTTTGTCCTTATTTCCTCTTCTACTTGAATATTTAGCCTGATAATAGTATTCTATGTTTCTTAAAGGCTTTGAGACATTTTGGCTTTTTAATCACGAGCCTCTTCTTCTTATTTCTGCAGCTACTCCTTTTGTTTCAAATTATTTTTCTTAAGATTTTTTATTTCTCTTCAGGCCCACATGAGTTCTTCTTCAAGATCCACTTCCCCATTTGTTTCGACATTTTCCTCTTCTTTTGAAACCATCATTTCTTTCCCTTTGTCTTCATCAATATTTTTTTGATTCAAATAAAGAGAGTTTCTTCACTATCACAATCGAAACTAATTTCACATCTTTCTTTAGACAAGTCACTAACCCCTTTTGAGTAGAGACTCTTCTTCTGCTTATAAGAGTTCTTCTTCTTTTCATGATTTCCATGCTTGTGGTTATTTTTTTATTGATGATGCTTGCTCCATTTCTTTACATTGTGGTATTCTTCATCATCGTTGCTTCCATCCTTTGCATATGGACACTTATAACCAAAATGTCCTACTTTTCCATAATTAAAACATTTAAAGGGCAACTTACCTTCATATTTCTTGGATCCTTTCTCTATTTTCCTAAAAAAATGGGATTCCATTGCATTTGATTCATTATTGGAGCTATCGCTTGATTCATGTTTTTTTATATTTGTCTTCTTTGAATCTTTGACAATTGTTTCTCTCTTTGATGGTTTTTCTTTCTCTATCCTCATTTAATACGTCATGAGGATCCCATGTAATTCATCCATTGTCAAATTATCAAGATCCTTCATTTCTTCGCAGAGACTTTGGCATCAAATATTAAGGATAGTGACCTTAACACCTTTTGTACAATCATTGGTTCTTCAATTTCACCCACACAAAGAAGATTAGTTGCAACATTTTCTTTGTCTTACATTTTCATACTCTCAAACTATCTTCTATGAGTTTGGATATTTTCCTTCTTAACCTTGTCACCACCTTCATAGATATTTTTAAGCCTATCCCAAATTTCATTTTTTGATCCACAATGCATCACCTTGACAAAATCATATTTTGATAGACCACACAAGATGGAATTCATAGGTTTTGCATTATTTTCACTAGGCTTTTTCTCGACCACATCTGTTGGTGGAGTCGTTGGAGTTGTATAACCAATCACGACTAATTTCCAAATATCAAAACCAAGATCCATTAAATAGGTTTGCACCCTTATGCTTCAAAAGGCGTAGTTTTTTTGGTCAAAGAATGGATCCATGTTTGTGGAGGAACCTTCTTGATCGACCATGTTTACTCCTGAGAAATACCTTCTAGTGGTTATATTGTTTCCAAAGTAACCCACGCTAATAAAAATTGTTGAACACACACTTATACTGAGGGTGAATTAGTATACGACAATTTTTTACATTTTCAAACATTCATCAACCATAAGAAAACAATCACATATGAGATCTATTAATTGCAGAACATGGAACACAAGATTTATGTGCAAACCCTTTCAGGAGAAAACCACAAAAATTCTCTTTATAATTCTTTGTATGCACCAACCTCCTGTTAAAAATATTTGTAGGCACCAACCTACTAGAGACACCAATCCCCACTGGTACAAATATTGGTAGGCACCAACCTACTCTTATAGATCTTCATAGACACCAATCCCCACAGTTAAGCACCAAATTAGAAAGAGACACCAATATATTTTTTTGGGCGGCACCAACCTACTCTTACATATCTTCGTAGACACAAATCTGCTCGAGAAACCAATCTCTACTGCTAAGCACCAACTTAGAAAGAGACACCAATATATTTGTGTGAGTTGCACCAACCTTCACTGAGTCTACTTGCTACTTCTATCTTCATCGGGTCTGCTCGCTACTTCTTCCTTCACCAGGTCTACTCACTTATTCTTCCTTCACCAGGTCTTCTCACTACTTCTACCTTTACCAGGTTTGACCAAAATTTGAATTTTCAAATGGCAATTTTCCCAAAGCTTGTTATTTTGGGCCTCTTCCCAAGAATGAACTTGTACAACATTACATGCATCCAATTTTCCAAATCTGATTCTAAAATTTTAACCTCAAGTACTTTTGTGTGTCTCCTCTATTATCTAAAATTTTCACAGTCTAAGGAGTCCAAAAAAAGAAGTTAGTGAAAATTCCAAATGAACATGTTTGAACTCGATTTCAGTAGCATTTAGGAACCCTAAATTCCACATAGAATATATCAAAAAGTACAGCAAACCAACATCTAAAATTTTTACTTGAGGTGCTTTCGTATGTCTCCTCTATTATATAAAAATTTCACAATCTTAAGAGTCCCATAAAAGAAGTTATAGTGAAAATGCCAAACCGACTTGTTTGAAACTGATCTCAGGACCATTCAGAAACCCCTAACGTCCATAGGGATATCTCAGGAAGTACAGTGAACCAACATCTAAAATTTTTACCTAAGGTACTTTTGTATGTTTCCTCTATTTTATAAAACTTTCATGGTCTAAAGAGTTATAGAAAAGAATTTATAGTGAAAATGTCAAACTGACATGTTTGAAACCGATCTCATGAACATTCAGAAATCCTAACTTCCACGGAGCATATATCAGAAAGTACAGTTGGAAAACCTCTGAAGTTTTTATCCAATGTATTTATGTATGTCTCCACTATTATGTAAAAATTTCATACTCTGAAGAGTCCCAAAAAAGAAGTTATAGGGACAATTCCAAACTTACTTGTTTGAAAATGATCTCAGCACCATTCAGAAGCCCTAACTCCCACGGGGCATATCTATGAAAGTATAGTGAACCAAAATATGAAAGTTTTACCACATGTACCCAATGATTTATTCTTTGTCTCAAAATTTCGACGTCTGAAACATAGAACATAAGTTATCACGAAAATGCCAAGCTAACCTGAAATTGATTTCACAACTCTTCCCTTTTGGAATCATATTCAATATTTTCTCATCCATTTTTCACACACACACCTTCTCTCAATACTTTCTATTTTTATAATTTTTCATAACCCTTCATGAAGGGACATGTCCATTAATTAGATAATTAATTCCCCTATTTTATTTTACTTTTCCAAATACCATAGGAAAATACCCAAACCCATGGGTTTGAAACCCCCATTTCACTTGTTACTTTTTCATGTGCACCCATTTTTAATATACTTGTAAACCTATATATAAATCAATCTTGGAAATCTTATGTGTATTTGTAATGTTGTAATATGATATTAATGACAACATTAATCCTTTGACATCAATGACAATAATTCCAACATTACTAACATTATCGATGTAATGTTCAATATTTTTACAATCAGGATTCTGATAATGAGCGACCTGTCTACCATCTACCATTTCACCCCACTTCGATTTCCAATCATGAACTTGATATTAAACAAGCACAACTTGGAGAGGAACCATGCTGAGCATGGTTGAATCAACCATATATTCAATTCCCACTATGTCAAGAGTCACCAATTCAAAACCTCTACAGCGACACTAGTTCTTCACATGTTGGCGATGAAGGTAATGATATAGAGGTTGGTATTGTTGATTTCTTACAGGATACCCAGGCCATGGAGGGAGTGTTGCTACATGCATTTGAACAAAATTAACTAGGGGATGGCATTTATGTCTCCCATATCTTCTTCGAAAGCATGAAACCTGCCTCCACCACTCCTCTCTTTGGTTGACATGACTCAAGGTCTACCCAACTAGGGTCAACAATGTTACTGTACAAATTGAAAGCAATGTATAGTATGTCAGATGCATGTTTCTGGGAACTTTTGAGGTAAATAACCATTAAGTCCCCTAATTATTTAAGGAATCTTGTCACACAATGAAGGAAGAAAATAGTTGATTTTATGCATGCTTAATGATAGTGTACATTTATATTTCCCAATAATTGTAGGTTACTCAAAGATAAGGTACTTCTGAGAGACAATTTCTTCCTCAAAAGTTGTGCAGAGGCAAAGAAAGGTTTTCAGTTCTAATACTTTTGTGATCGATGTCACGGTAGGAGTGTTCTTCCAGATTCATCGCATCATTTTTTAAGCTAACGTTTCGGACTAGACAAATGTGGCCCATCATCAGGATAGGATATTGTTATTGATCAAGTTTTCTTCATATCCTATCCTGATGATGGACCACATTTGTCTGGTCAGAAATGTCGACTTAAAAACTAATGTGATGAATCTGAAAGAATACTCATACCATGGCAAAGAAAATGTTGAAAATGTTGGGTGTTTAGTACATATCATACTATGCATGTTTGAATGATTGTACTCTATATATAATCGGATATGAAAACAAAGAGAAATGTCCAGAATGTGGGCATGAAAAGTCTCAAAAATCAAAAAACAAGGGTATGGAACATGGTTCTCCTCATAAGATATTGAGGCACATGCCTATAATTCCAAGGATTCAAAATATCTTTCATTGCAAACAATTATCCATATTTCAAGGGTGACATGCCTAACATAGAAGTGAGTTAGGATGTATGCAAATCCCAACATATTCAATAGACATGAAGCATATATGTTGGAATACTGATAATGGGGTTGAATCAATATTATGCAATTTTTACTATGTTTAACCAGAATATGTATGAAGATACTATGAGCAAGGGCATTCAACAACACATAACCATAGATGCACAATACAAAATAATTTTACGTGGAAACCCAAATGGGAGAAAACCACAAAATGTTTTCTTATATATATCAAACATTACATTCATAGGAAGCACCAACTAGAAGGAGGCTCCAAACCCTTTTTATAGGATCCAACCTAAAGGAAGCTACAACTCCCCAAATTCTCTAGCTCCAACCCCCTGATTTATAGGCTCCAACCTGAAGGAAGCTCCAACTCCATGTGTTCTTCGTCTCCAACCGAAAGGAGGCTACAAACCCCTTTCCTTGCCCCTTCCTTTCGCCCTGAAATATAAGTATAGACTCAACCTGTCACTCGTAATCAACTTGTTACTGTCTTTTTCACTGTCATTGTCACTATATTTGTCATTGATATTGATATCTCATCATCATCATCATCATCATAAACAAGACATATCTACTCAATAATATGCTAAGATCACTAAGAGTATCTCTCATACAGATGCTCAACATCATCAACATATGCCTCAAACAATGTGCCAAGATCATGCCTTAAGCATGTGCCAAACCATCCAAGATATTCCTTAAGCATATACCATAACCATCAAAAAAGAACACACAGAAAGCATACCTTTAGTCATGTAGAAACCTAGTGTATGTGATCACAAACATGGAGACCTTCCTCAACTTATTCAACAAAAGGATAACATCTTCATTTGAATTTACTTCAGTCTCATGGGACTATTTTTTGGATTAGTCACAAACCCTAACTTTCAACAAGCATAATTCCATACCTGTAATGAACAAAGGTCTAAAACTTGCACCCAATATTCTTCAATATATTCTTTAAAATTACTCCAAGTTTCACTCACTGAATCGTCCTTGAAAAGGATTTATAGCAAAAATGGCAGACCATGTTGAATTATGGCCTATTTTGGAGAATGAACTTGTAGAGCATGCCACACACTGAATATTTGATATTTGGTTCTAAAATTCACACACGACATACTAAGGATTGTACTCTTTCCAATTCAATTGGTCTCATATAATTTTGATCCTCTATGAAGAATTTGTGACTATTTTTCTCATAACACTTGTTTGAGACTAGTTTCAGGATTAGTCAAAAACCTTATCTTCCACAGAGTGTATCTCCAAAAATACAACAACCCAGAAGCTAAATTTTTTACCACATGTACCCTGATATGTCTCCTCAACATCCTCTAATTTTCCCTATCTGAATCATTCTAGAAAAAAAAATTTAAAAAAATGGTAAGATGGCCTTTAAATAACATACCTTAGAACACATCATCACAAGACTTCATCCTCCCTTGGAATTTCGCCCTTCTTCACTTCATATTCCGTCTCAAATTTGCCTCAGGTCTCCTTGGTTACCTTAGATAAAAATCACTTGAGTTGATGTAACAAATGAACTCCTAGGTGCCTAATTTATACTAGATTTGGCACCCTCTTTTTAGGGCCGACTTGACCCAAATAAAATTCAAAATAATTTTTAATGATTATTCCATTAGGGCCAACTTTACCAAAAATATCCTTAGTATTTAGTTTAATACTTATTGCAATGGAACCGACTTGTAACTTCTTGTTCGCAACAACTTGACTTCTTTTAATTAATTTGGGGTCGACTTTTCACTTCTTGTTACAATTGTTTACAGCTTCTTAATCATACTTTGGAGCTTGCATCTTCAAGAGAGAATATCTCCTCAGTCATGAGGAACCACGTGGTGTACCACCTACCATTGGAAATGGAATGATGAGGAATATCCATCTATGAGATATTTAAATGCAGTATTATATTCCATCATCCTCTTTTTCCTCGAGCAACTCTAGGCTTCATGACCACATCTTTGGGCTTCTTATAGATTTCTTCAAAGCATTTAAACTTGACATCAATGGAAACCAATTTTCCAACAATATCCCCCTTTGGCATTGATTGCAACACTCATGCTCTCCCTGCAACCAATGCTCTCCATGTCTTCATGCTTATGTTCTTTCTCTCCCCCTTTGACATCAATGACAAAGGGTAACTCCCCTGATAATATACCTTCTTCTAACAATCTCTTTCCCAATATTCATGCTTCTAAATTTTCTCTCTTGCTCTTGTTCTATCTCTCCTCCAGTGTTTGTTTTCCATTGATGCTTCCTGATGATGTAAACCACTAACATATTTAAAAATCATTCATCAATGATATAATCATTCAACAATCTACTCTTCATAGTTTAACTCTTCTTGGTGATTTCTCTTCATGTGTCTTCTTTGCAAAATGTCATGTAGATCATTGTGGGGCAGAAAATACTCAAATTTTATGTCAAAGATACTCAAGTGTCTCTCTTGGCATAGGTTTGGTGAAGATATATACAATCTATTCCTTTGTCCCAATGTACTCCAACTTTATATTCATTTCTGTAACTTTTTCCCATAGCAAGTGAAACTTGATCAAAATATGTTTGGTCTTGGAATGCATCATTGGATTCTTAGATATACTTATAGCACTGGTATTATCATGGAGTATAGAGATGGGCTCATCATATTTTACTTGTATGTCTTGCATTGTTTTCTTCATCCAGAGAACCTAAGTACAACATGTTTTTGTTGCAATATATTATGCTTTTGTTGTAGACAATGATACTGAGGACTGGTTTTTACTTAACTAGGATACCAAACAGTCACCCAAGTAAAAGGTTGATCAACTAATACTTCTTCGATCATCAATGCTTCCTACCCAATCTGCATCTGTGTAAGTGACCATAGTCAACTCATTCCCTTTTGGATACCATAATCCAAACTTTTTTGTTCCTTTAAGATATATGGAGATTATTTTTATTGCTAGCACATGAGTTTAATTTGGTGCTACTTGAAATATGACAACTTGTCCAACTACTTGCATTACATCTGGTCTTGAGGTTGTCACATAGAGTAATCCACCAATCATTGATCTATATATTCCTGTATTTGCTTCCTTAGATTCATCATCTTTACTCAACTTGCAACCAGTCACCATAAGAGTACTTACGGGTTTTGAATCGTCCATTATAAACTTATTCAACATTTCTTTGATGTACTTGGTTTGGGAAATGAAAATACCATCATCCAACTAAGACATATAAAGTCCCAAAAAGAAATTCAATTCACCAAGTAGTGACATTTCAAACTCAGTCTTCATGTCTTTGGAAAACTTCGTACTCATCTTGTCATCATAAATTCCAAAGATAATGTCATCCACATATACTTCAATGATAAGTATGTTGTCCCTATCAACCTTTACGTAGATATTTCTATCTGCATTACCTTTTCTGAATCTTTGTTGTTGTAAATACTTGTCCAATCTTGAATGCCAGGCACTAGGGGATTTCTTAAGTCCATACAGATATTTATTCAATTTGCAAATGTAATCCTCTCTTTCTAATAGTAGAAACCCTTCTGGTTGTTCAATGTAGACTTCTTCTTCTAATTCACCATTTATAAATTTTGATTTTACATCCATATGATATACTTTGATTCTCTTAGAACATGCATAGGCCAAGATCATTCGGATTACTTCCATTCTAGAAATAGGGGAAAACTTTTCTTCAAAATCTTCTCCTTCAACCTGAGTATATCGTTTGCACACTAACCTTGCCTTTTTTCTCTTTACCTGTCCATACTCATTTATTTTGTTTCTGAACACCCATTTTGTACCAATTACAGTTTTGTCCTTGGGTATTGGAACTAGTTCCCATGTTTCATTAATTTCTATTTGATTCAGTTCTCCTTCCATGGTCTTGATCCAATGTTCATCATTGTTGGCTTCCTCAAATTTGTTGGGTTCAACTATGGATAATAGTGATAGGTGTCTCTATTCTGGTGTGCGTACCCATCTACTTCCTTTGGTTTCTATTCCTGCATTTTTATCTCCAATAATTTGTTCTGGTGGATGATTATTTTGAACCCAATGGTTAGGTGTCCTAGAGGCCATCAAAAATTCATGATGGTCATTTTCTTCTTGTTCTGCTTCTAGTTGCTTCTCTTCTTGTTGTTCTTCTTCTTCTTTTAGTTCTTCTTCTGCTTCTTTCTCTTTAGAATTTTTTCTTTCTTCTTTGATCTTCGGCACATTTGTTTTTCTTCCTTTCTCTTTTTAGCTCATCTAAGGCTTTGATTAGTTCTACTCTGAGATCCACTTCACCTTCTTCTTCATAATCTTATTCATCATTTTCTAACGCCATGAAGAGTTCTCTTTCTGAATCATTGTTTCTATCATCGTCATCATTTGATGAGGAGCTATCCTATTTTTAGTAGAGACTTTTCTTGAAGAAATTCTTTTTGTTTCTTTTTGTGTCTCCTTTTTTATATTTCTTTTCTTTGATGGGAACTTCTTCTTCATCATTCTCTTTATTCTTAGCATATGGACATTTGTTAGAAAAATGATCAATTTTACCACAATTAAAACATTTAAAAGGAAGCTTAGCTTTGTACTTGCTAATTCATTTCTTTAACTTCATTACGAAGTTGGCCATTTCTTCATCTTCATCTAAATCATGGCCGCAACTACAGTCTGACTTTGGATTTTTCTTATTTTTATTTGTCTTCTTGGATGCTTTGAACGTTGCTTCCTTCCTCGATGGATTTTCCTACTCTATTCTCATTTCATAAGTTGTAAGAATTCCATGTAACTCATCCATGCTCAACGTGGCAAGATCTGCTCTTTCTTCTAGGACCGAAATTTTTGGATCAAATCTCATTGGAAGATACCTTCGTATATTTTGAACCACCATTGAGCCTTTAATTTCTTCTCTCAATCCTTTGATAGCATTCACAATTTCATCAACTAACACAAATTAAGTTGTAATGTCTTCATATTTGTTGGCACCAGGCTGAAGGGGAAAGAAAGCGTGCAGAAAATTGAAGTAACAACTGGCAAAAGAATAGCACGCACACATGCAAGAAAGTGTGCACAAAGGAAAGCGATAGTTGGAGGAAGAACAGCACGTGCATGGGAGAAAGAAGGGTTAGGGTTTTGGTAATATTATGTAAAAGGTTGAAGAGCCCAAAATGTAAAATTATAGATACGAAAGTATCATATAGGGATGGTTGTTGTTGTTGAGGGTTAGGCTTTGGAGTGAAGTTTTGGAGACTGTAACCACGCAAGAGCGTAGGCAATATGTAATGTTTTTAGTTGTATGAACCAATTTTGTAAGTTTTTGAGCAAAGAATATATGAGGGAAGGTAGATCTGAGGATTAGACCGTAGGTTGTAGAGCATGGTGCGATCTAGTTCACCTCAGATAGATCTTACCCAGTTTTTTGGAGAATTGTAAGCGTGCGGTGCCAGAAATGCAGAACTGCCATAATAAAATAGCCAAGAGCCAAATCTTTGTGGATGTAACCCAGGAGGGGGTGAACCATGGTAATACTTGCGTAATGTGTTGAATGTATGCATTTCTCTACTTTCTTTTCAGCAATTAATGGTTAAGATTGATGAATGAGTTAATACATTGTTATGAATCTGTTTATACTTTGTTGGAATTAAACTGTGGGATATACGTATGTGACTTCAAGGAATAAGTAGTTTACCTTACAGCTCACGGTACCTAGATTTAATCAAGAAACCCCTATCCCCTACTCTGTCCTAGGTTGTAAACACCTGAATCTTACATTCACCCATTTAAAGCTATCTCGGGTGAGACTGTGTAGTACCTTCCGGGTGTTGTGTTTCCTTCTGGTTTACCAAGAGGGCCGATAGTTTCAGAGGCTTTGTTGGAACCTCGAATCACATGAACCCTAGGTCAATAACTCAGACAACCCGAGAAGGGAAATAGTAACCAACAAATGGTTATGTTGTCGTGTTAAGAGGAACAAGAGAGGACTAAGTAGACGAGATAGAATGAATAAGAACTGAAGGAGTAGAACAGAAGAGCAATGAGCCATTAGATGGGAATGTTGAGACCTTGGAACCCCACGAGAGAAGAAATTGAGGGTTGGTTGAGAACTAAAGAGCTAGAGTTTGCACAGAAAGACAATAGAAACCCCGAGATTACACTGCATAAATACCTGGATAAATACGTATTTACATATTTACACGAAGTCTTTTCCTATGATTTTCCACATCTACTACAGGAATGGATATTAAGGTTAAAGTATAACCATGCAACAAACTGGATTCGATAGCTAGATTGGACTCAAGTACAGATCCAGCAGCTACAGCAGGTAAACAGCAATTTCACCCGCGCAGTCGACTTTTGGCTTGACAGTATTGTGGCAGGATTTATCATAGAATTTGTGGTAGACACAGCAAAGTCATACAGCGCAGCCGAGCAAGAGTTCCTACGAGGACCCGGAGGAAGGTACATTCGATCACTATATACTTCTATCAAGATATTTCTATATAACAAAGGTGTAATGACAATGGAATCAGACAGCTAGACTTCCCTACATGCATGGGGGAAGGGGGGAAGCACTGAGAGAAAGAGGAGGAATGGAAGGAGTGTGGGATAAAGAGAAGAAGGAGGAGGAAACCTTGGACCCAGTATTGATGGATGACGACCAACTTAAGTGGATCTTGGTGTCATCAGGAACGACGGGTAGCAGAGCACCCTACTAGTATAAGGTGAATACCAAGAAGAGAGTCGTAGCCGAGAGAGAGGGCTTGGAAAGCGATGAGGAAGAGGTAGAGGATCTTCAGGCTGTGGAGAAGATTGAGGAAATCCTACGCGACACATATGAGAGGAAAAAAAGAGGCCCAAGAACAGATAAGGTATCCATCCCTTTCATATTAATGTCAGTGTGGAACCCATAAACCCATGTGCAACCAATACACCAAAGAGAACACCATCATTTAGACAAGCAAAGTTCGGAGAAAGTTCGACAGTAGGAAGTACATCTACACAAGGAGAAACAACTGGAGGAGCCAGTTCAGGCAACCTTAATCAAGTATCTACACCGCACGGAGGAGGGAGTAGCTCAGTATTTGGAATGGCAAGACATGATCCTACTATCAGATTACCAGAGTTTCGAGGAGAAGCAGCAGAAGACCCTGAGAAGCATTTGTTCATTTGCACAAATATTTGGGAAGCTAGCGATCACGCTAAGAGACTCGCGCAGCTAGCGATCATGCTAAGAGATCGAGCACTAAACTGGTACATGAGTCTAGACACGAACAGTGCTCCCGGAACGACAAGGACACTGGATGACATTAAGAAACTATTGATAAATGAGTTCCAGAAGCCGAGCTCAGAGGATCAATACATGAATGAGATGATTGAAATAAGACAAAAACCAGGAGAATCGGTATGGGAGATTGATCAAATATTCAAGCGATTAAAAGGAAAGTTAAAATACCTTATGACCTATATGCAGCATCGGCACCTGTTTGTCAACTCACTACTCCCACACTTAAAATATCCATTATGACAACAAAAGTTTCAAATGCAGGCAGAGGCTTTGCAGGCAGCCTTAGAATTGGAAGAGAATCAGTACCAGTAGATGGACCTGGATATTGAAGAACTAAAGGAGGATCTGAAGAACTTAACATTTCGTCTAAACCAAAATAAGAACAAGGAAAAACGAGAAGTCGTTTGGTGCACTACCTGCAGGACAGAAGGATAGCATAAGAATGAATGCCCAACATTAGCACAGTATATGGCAACGGGGATGCCAAACCCACTACCACAGGGAGGATTATGGTGTGAAATATGCAAGAAACCGAGTCACGACCCTTACCACTACATGATGATGCAGAAATACCAAACAGTTCCAAATAACTCATATTGCACCTTTTGCAAGTCAGTGGGCCATGACGACAAATATTGCAAAACTATGGAGTTGATGCAGGAAAGAACATCAGACGCATATAGGGTACAGGCAGAAATGATAACTGGGCAAGTAGCACCATAGTTCACTCAAGCCCCAGCCCCATACAACACCGCACAGCAGTAGTATAATACTATGTCACAGTCGTACAATAACGCGCAGCCACGGTACAATCTGGAACAGCCTCAGTACAATACCGTGCAGTATAATTAGGGACCACAGTATAACATGCCGCGAGGTGATCACGCAGTTTATAGAGGAGCAAGATGACCCAAAGGAGGTTTTGGACGCAGTAGAGGACCAATCACATGTCACAATTGCCAGCAACCAGGACATTATGCATGAGAGTGCCCATTGCCACTAGCGACTTGTATGTATTGTCGCGCATCAAACCACGATACGGAGGAATGTTTGACATTACTTGTAAAGATCTAGAAAAAAAGGAATCAAAATAACCAGAATGTTCAGTGGATTTTAGCCGAAGCAAGGGATGACGGACGAAATATCAACATAGTCACTCGAGGAGGAACGAAAAAAGGAAATGACGCAGTTCGATAAGAACCAGCACAGAACCAATGGGTAAAGAAGAACACTAACCCCAAGAAGCAGTTCGACACGCATAAGGAGAATGATATCTTTACAGAAGCCCGACAAGAATTACAGAAGGAGAACATTGCGTCGACTGCACAGCAGAGCAAGGAAGCTCTGGAATATGAAATGTCACCATCATTGGACCATACCAACAGAATACAACCTAAGGAACAAGTAAGTACTATCAAAGAATTTTTGCAATCATGCATCAAAATGTTAAGTGATCCTTCATCTATCAAAATATTGCAAAACATCCTAGAAAAATGTAGCAGCGAGATGGAACAGAAGCCAGAATAAAAAATTGTCAACCACCTACACACAGGAAGAAGAACAAGTAGGGAATTTAGACTAAATGCTAACATTGGGGATTTCGATATGGGAGATATTATACTAGAACTAGGATCCAAAGTGAATGTACTACCAAAAGCTAAATGGAAATGCATGGGAGAACCTACACTGGGATACTCAATTGTTCAATTAAAGCTAGCAAATCAACATAGAGTCCTAACAATAGGTAGACTGAAAGGAGTGATGGTATATGCACTAAGGCAGACTTTGAAGTCATCGAAATAGTAGACGGCACAACACCTTACCCAGCGCTACTTAGTCTGGATTGGGCGTTTGACAACCAGGCCATAATTAACTTAAAAACCAAAAAAATGACATTTGAGTTGGGGGTCTACAAGGTCATAGCCCCACTCGACCCATCATAAGGCGATAGGTTCGTAGAACCCACTTGTCTGGATTTAGAAGAGATCGGCCAGTTGTATAGAACAATTGCACGTGATGCAAACTATATAAACCCAACTGCAAACGGGGTACTCAATTGGCGAAGCATTACTTCATGTACAACAGACTCAAACACTGGGTTAGAAAACTAGCAGCAAAGACTACACGAAGTATCCATGAGAAGGTGTGCCAGAATAGACCGCGCAGTAAGGTGGATTGGCACAGAAATCAGAGAACCATCCAGTTTTCACGAGCTAAATGATTTGGAAACTTTCTTGACACAATATGAAGACAAAGTATGAGAAAACCAGAGATTGTTGGCACTAGATTTAGCACTAAAGGATACACCCACAAGATGGTGGGGTGCACACAAAGAGACTATCACATATCGATACCAATGTAAGCAATTACTGTGCATAAGGTTCGACGCAGAACAAATAGGTAACAAACAACAGAAATATGATGGACTAGGCACACCAGCAGAACACTTGGAGGCGTGTAAAATGTTGTGGAAAGTGACGCCACCGGAGGAATGGTCTCACCACTTCATTAATACTTTAGAGGGCATACCAACGAATTGGTATACGGACCAGGAAATGTGTAAATGTACCAAGACATGGGTGACACTCCAACAGAACTTTACAGTCACTTTCTCATTCGAGCATGAGAACCCCAACATAGATGCGGCCCTGAAACAGATCAGAAATGTCATATTCATTGAAGAACCGGAAGTAGAAGCTATCACAGAGGTACAACAATGGAATAAGCAGATGATCAAGGATCTACTGTCATGCTACCACGTACAGGAAGAATCCCCAGATGAAGATGATTCGCGCAATATTCAGATCGAAGAAGTCGAAGGCGAGAGAGATGTGGAAGGACCACCCTTAGAGTCAGAGGTCATCTCTGTGCCAATCAAGATAAAGAAGGTTAACATAGAGACCGTCTATCAGCCCAAAATGGTCAGCATTGGATATTACTGGGACGAACAGACACTAGAAAGCATCACATAATTGTTGTGCGAATACAGCGACCTTTTTCCCACAACCTTTACATAGATGAAAGGCATAGCTAGAGAATTAGGAGAAATGAAGATACCACTCAGACCTGATGCGAGACCCATTAAACAATGACCATATAGATTGAACCCCATATATAAATAGAAAGTTAAAGATGAGATCGACAGGATGCTCGAGGCCGACATCATCGAACCAGTCGAAGAATAAAAATAGATAAGCCTGATGGTAGTACGGGACAAGAAACAGGGAAGAGGGATTAGGATATGCGTCGACTTGAGGATGTTGAACGATGCATGCCTACACAACCCATTCCCCACACCGTTCACAGATGAAGTACTCAAGAATGTAGGAGGCCATGAAGCCTACTCATTCACGGATGGATTCTCAGGATATCATCAAATTAAGATAGCACAGGAGGATAGACACAAGACCACATTCGCAACAGAATGGGGATCTTATCAGTATACAGTCATGCTATTCGGACTAAAGAATGCACCTGCGATATTTTCTAGAGTGGTCATTGCAGCATTTAAGGATTTCATCCATCAATTCCTCGAAGTATACCTGGATGATTGGACAGTGTATAGCTTACTAAAAAACCATGTGGAAGTTTTACGTCTGATGCTAGAACGACGCA
>ML793661.1:467332-481132 GCA_009831015.1 Picea engelmannii | reverse complement strand
TGTCGATGGTTATTACTATTTCAAGAATTCAACTTTGAGGTAATAGTTAAACCAGGAAAACTGAATGCAAGACCTGACCACCTATCAAGGGTCACAAATGGAGAGGAACCAACAAATTTAGAAGACAACTTTCTAGATGCACATCTATTCTCAGTACAGATTGTTGATGATTACTTTGCAGAGATCATATAGTACTTGAGCACAGGTACTTCGCCGCAAGAATATACCACTACGCAGAAGAAGAACCTAGTAGTCCGCACAGCCGACTATCAATTGATCACAGGATATCTATACAAGATGGGTGCAGATAGCATCTTATGATGATAGATACTAGACCATGAACGAAGAAGAATTTTAGCAAAATCCCATGAGGGAATAGCATGAGGGCATTATGCAGAAAAAGCTACCGTACAGAAGGTACTACGCGCAGGATTATGGTGGCCAATGATCCACAGAGACTCGAGCATGCAGAAAACTGAAGTAACAGCTAGCAAAAGAATAGCATGCACGCATGCAAGAAAGCGTGCACAAAGGAAAGCGACAGCTGGAGGAAGAATAGCACACGCATGGGAGAAATACCTATCGTAAGAAGGGTTAAGGTTTTGGTAATATTCTATAAAAGTCTGAAGAGCCCGAAATGTAAAAATATAGATACGAAAGCATCATATAGGGATGGTTGTTGTTATTATTATTGTTGTTGAGGGTTAGGCTTTGGAGTGAAGTTTTGGAGACTGTAGCCACGCAGGAGCGTAGGCGATATGTAATGTTTTTAGCTATATGAATCGATTGTGTAAGTTGTTGAGAAAATAAGATACGAGGGAAGGTAGATCTGAGGATTAGACCGCAAGTTGTAGAGCCTGGTGCGATCTAGTTCACCTCACATAGATCTTACCCAATTTTTTGGAGAATTGTAAGCGCGCAGCGCCAGAAATGCAGAACTACCATAATAAAAGAGCCAAGAGCCAAATCTTTGTGGACTTAGCCCAGGAGGGGGTGAACCACGGTAATACTTGTGTAATGTGTTGAATGTATGCATGTCTCTAATTTCTTTCAGCAATTAATGGTTAAGCTTGATGAATTAGTTAATACATTGTTATGAATCTATTTATACTTTGTTGGAATCAAACTGTGGGATATACGTATGTGACTTCAAGGAATAAGTAGTTTACATTACAGCTCACGGTACCTGGCTTTAATCAATAAACCCCTATCCCCTACTCTGTTCTAGGCTATAAACACCTGAGTCTTATAGTCACCCATTTAAAGCTATCTCGAGTGAGACTGCGCAATACCTTTCAGGTGTTGTGTTGCCTTCTGGTTTACCAGGAGAGCCGATAGTTTTAGAGGCTTTTTTGGAACCCATAATGACATGAACCCTGGGTCAATAACTCAGACAACCCGAGAAGGGAAATAGTAACCAACAATATTCCTTCATCTTTAATTGTTCAAATTTAGCTCTATAGGTTTGAATCTTGGCCCCTTTTACTTTGGCATCTCCTTCGTAAATATTTTGAAGTTTGTCCCGAAGATCCTTTGTAGTATCGCAAGGCATAACTCTGACAAATACCGAATCAACTAGACTACCAAGAATAGTATTTTTATCCTTCGAATTGTTTTCACTGAGTTTCCTTCCATCTTTGTCAGTTGGAGGACTGGCAGGTGTCGTATATCCATCTACTATTGTTTGTCAGACATCCAATACTTGTGCCTGTAAAAACGTTTTCATCCTTTTATTCTAGAAGGCATAATTCTGACCATCAAACATTGGCGCTCGATTCTTAGTGCAATATGTGATCTACCTTCCAGTGGTTAGACCAATTCTAGAGGAACTTGCTCTAATACCAATTGTTGGAATACTGAGAGGGGGGTGAATCAGTGTTATGCAAATCTTACTACTTGTAACTAGAATATGTAAGCATCAATTAATCAACATTTTATCACTTATGATTTCATTCAAGATATTATGAGCAATGTCATTCAACAACACATAACCATAGATTCACAGTACATAGGAATTTTATGTGGAAACCCAATTGGGAGAAAACTATAATATAATTTCTTATATATATCAAATATTACGTTCATAGGAAGCACCAACTTCCAAATTCTCTAGCACCAAATGGAAGGATGTTCCAACCTCATGTTTACAAGCTCCAACCTAAAGGAATATACAACTCTCCAAATTATCCAGCTCCAACTGGAAGGAGGCTCCAACTTGAAGGAAGTTCCAATTCCCTGTGTTCTTTGGCTCCAACCGGAAGGAGGCTACAACCCCCTTTTCGTGCCCCTTCCTTTCACCCTGAAATATAAGTATAGACCCAACCTGTCACCGATAATCAACCTATCACTCATAATCAACCTTTCATTGTCTTTGTCACTATCATTGTCACTACCATTGTCGCTATCTATGTCACTGATATCGATATATCATCATCAATATCATCATAAACAAGCCAAATCTACTCAATCATATTCCAATATCACTAATAGCATCTCTCATACATATGCTCAACATCATCAACATATTCCTCAAACCATGTCCAAAGAGCATGCCTTAAGCATGTGCCAAACTATCAGAGATATGTCTTAAGAAAATACCATAACCATCAAAATAGAACACATAGAAAGCATATCTTTAGTCATGTAGAAACCTGGTGTATGTTATCACATACCTACATACCTTTCTCAACTTCTTCAACAAAAGGATAGCATCTTCATTTGACTTTACTTCAGTCTCGCAGGACTAGTTTTTGCATTAGTAACAAACCCTAACTTTCAACAAAAATAACTATGTACATGTAATGAATAAAGTTCTAAAACTTGTACCCAATATTATTCAATATCTTCTCTGAAATTGATCCAATTTTCACTCCTTGAATCATCCCTGAAAAGGAGTTATAGGGAAAATGGTAGACCTTGCTGAATTCTAGCCTATTATAGATAGTGAATGTGTAGAGCATGCCACACGTTGAATATCTGATATCTGGTTCTAAAAATTGTAGACAACATACTACGAACTGTACTCTTTCCAATTAAATTTGTCTCAGAAAACTTGGATCCTCTAAGAAGAATTTATGACTATTTTTCTCAGAACACATGTTGGAGACTAGTTTCAGAACTAGTCAAAAACCCTATCTTCCATAGAGTGTATCTCCAAAAATAAAACAACCCAAAAGCTGAAATGTTTACCAGACGTACCTTGATATGTTTTCTCAACAGCCTCCAAGTTTTTCTATCTAACTCATTCTATAAAGTAAGTTATAGCAAAATTGGTAAGTTGGCCTTTAAATAACATACCTTAGAACACATCATCACAAGACTTCATACTCCCTTTAAATAACATACCTTAGAACACATCATCACAAGACTTCATACAAATGAACTCCAAGTTTCCTATGAGGGCCATGCTTAAAGATATCCCATAAGGGGACCACTTTGGAATCTTCTTAAATTATACCCATTACTTCTATAGGATTCTATAATTCTTCTAAATTTGACATCAATGACAACCAATTTTCCAACAATATAGAAGATACATGGCCCGATAAATTCAAGGATGAAGTATAAAGCCTACGATTGAGCATATCCATGGAAGGAGTTAACCCATATTCCCTCCAAAACACAAACTATCATGTTTGGTTAGTGGTATTGATCAATAACAATATCCCCTCATGGTTGTCCATGAAGAATGAACATCTTATGTTGGCTCTTATAGTCCTAGGTAGAAGACAAGTGAAGAGAATGGATGTCTACCTCCAACCATTGATCGATGAATTTAAGCAATTATGGGAAGGAATCCATGTATATGATGTATCAAGACCCATCCTAGTGGAGAGGTCTTTTACGTTGTGATGCATGTTTGTGTACACCATGCACTATTATCTAGGACTATTAGTTTTCTCTAGTAAGCATGTTGATTGATTTGTTTATATTTGTAATGTTATTTGTCATACTTATTTTGGTGCAACTATCTTTTTGACATTAATGTGCTCTATATACAATAACATTGCAGGTCTTGTAACAAAAGAGTATCATGGATGTAAATGTTGTGGACCTTTATAAAGGCTAGGTGGTCCAACCACCTATGAAAGTCGGTGTATGACTATTTGAGGGTATTCCTCCCAAAATACCACCATTATAAAAGAGTTGCATATGATTTCAGTGGTAAACCAAATAGAACCCTGAGACCTTAAATAATGACACCGACGGATTAGTTTAGGGCATATAACACGAAGAAGGATAAGGAAATGGAAAAATTGTTTGATTAAAGAGGGGAACCTATGTTCAATGATACTGAATTTTTTTACACCTATGTTGAGAAAATTCCCAATGGGATGAAAAGGAAATCTATATTTTATGAGATTCCATACTGGGAGCATATTAAGATTGGCCACTTACTAGTTCTCATGCATATATTCAAAAATATTTCATCTTATTTATGGAGGCACATATCATCAAATAAAAGTGACACATTGGCTCTTAGGAGAGATCTTATTACTTCAAATAATAAAAAGAGACATTGGCAAAGAAAAGAAAGTAGAGGAGAGGTTGGTCCCTATAGGTATTTTAAGGAAGGTGATGCCTTATGGATTTTGAAGAAAGACGATCTTTCTATGGTGAAGAATGTTACATTGGATGTGAAGGCGCCTTCTTTATATAGGTCGACTCTATGATGTTGCTTCACTATAGAAGGGAATTTTTCAAGGTTGAAATCACATGACCATCTAAACCTTCTATGGGTGTGTATGTCGAATACATGATTCTTCTTCTATAGTGTCAGTAAAAATATACTATACACTCAAAATTTTATGGAAATTAACGATATGTGTGTGTAATTTGTAGTGTCATTATCCTTTGCTTGTGCATGGTTGTGTGAACAATTACTTCCCCCCAGGACCCGCAATATGCCATATTCAAATTACTTGCATTTGTACATTGGATTGTATCAAAGGAAATTCATATGGATAGCATTCCACGGTTGAGTCGAGAGATAGTTGAGATTGTTTCTATGTTTGAGAAGGAATTTCCCATGAGTTTTATGGACTTGCAAGTCCATTTTCTAATTCACCTACCTAATGAGGTTGACTTAGTTGGGTTTCTTTCATGTCATTGGATGTTCTTCTTAGAGAGGTACATGAAAAAATTGAAGGGGTTTGTTCAATAAAGGGAAAAACTAGAGGGCTCTATGGCAGAGGGGTACATAGTATATTAGTTGTTATATTATGCTAGTGACTACATTAAGCAAATTGACAACACACTAGTGGTAGTGGTTTGGGACAAACAATTGGATGAGTACAAAAGGGAAGGGGAGATACTCCAAATGAATGGAAAAAGGCGCATAGTAAAGAGTAAGTCACATATATTTTGTCAAATTTATACAGAGAAAGTGTTTACACTGAAGTTGATAATATATATTTGATCTCATATTATTTGTTTTGAATTCTAGTATATATCAACGAATTTAGAAATTGATTCCATCAATAAATTCATTCTTTGCAACATAGAGGCAACACGACCATGGGTCACGTTGTATGAAGAGAAAAGAAGGAAATGGGACAATGATAGGAAAGAATTCAGATGGTTTATTAGTAAAAGCATGCATTATCCTCATCATTTAAAAGAAAATATGCAAAATAAATGTCCCAACAATTGGGTGGTTGACCAGATTATAGAGAAATATGTTGTTTCTGGTCATAACCCATGTGGAGAATACCTAGATGCACTAAACATAGGGATCAGGTGCAGCAAATTTGTAATAATCTCTTTGAGTACCATGTTCAATCTATGATATTGTACAGTTGAATTGTAACATGTATTATGTTTTTATTAATGCTCAGATTATTAGACATATGAAATCGTCCTTTGTTCACATTTTAATAGGTGCATTTGTTCCCATCTATCTGAGCATATGGACATCATTTTCATACTGAGAATGTCAATGATGGACACATCACACAAGATTGTGAAGTGGAGTTGAGTTCAACCAATCTAGTTGTACTAGCCATCGTGATACACTACAAGGAGAACATCTTCTTATGGAGGTGTTTATAGAACCTCCCCAAAAAATTTATCCCTTAGTTATTTATAGCATAGGTTGTTAGCGAACATAGGCGATTGGAGGTTTTTGCAGAGATTTTTTTCAGTGCACCTTTAAGGTATATGTGCATCGGTGCATACATGAACAAAAAATCATTGATCCTTCAATGTTCAAAATAATCGCCATACTTTATAATAAAAAATACACACACCAAATAAATCGCATTGGTGTCGTTGAACATTACACACCGGTGTGCCTCACTGTCATTAGGCGCACTACGGTAGGGTAAATAAAAATTTACCAGACAGATTTCTATTGTTACATTGCATCTCATGCTTCCAAACTCTCAAGCAAGCATTGATGCTCTCCATCCTTCCTAAGATGCCCTATTTCTGGTGCTCTACACCAACTTGGATAACTTCATTAGTAGATTCCACACATTTCCAAATTTTGGAAATTACCACGAATTTTCATTTCCTCTCAATGGAAAAAAAATGCCTCCTCGGGACATAAGAGGCCAAGTACATTGTTTATTACCTTCCTATTTGCATTTTCATTCAGTCAAAATTCGAATTTAGCTTGAAATTTGGCATTTTTTCCATATTTTTCCAATTCTATGTGGTGCGATTGAATACTTCGGCTCGCCCTGAACCAGTGTGTACTATGTTAAATTCACAGTGAGTATTTCCATCGATGTGTGTCATATATATATGTACGCACCAGTGTCGTTCAAGCAAGAGCACCGCAATAATCTATAAAATCAAAGTGGTGTGTCCTTTGAAATGCGCTGCAACTAGTACATAATTGAATTCAACCCACACCGAGACATTTCACTTAATTAATTGCACCACTAACTTAACGATTTATAAAATTTAACATAGTGGTGCAACCATTTTAACCAAATGCACTAGTGTGTACATGAAACATAAAGCATCGATGCATCAAATTTCAAAAGCATCGCCATACTTTATAATAAAAATTACACGCACCGAATAAATCGCACCGGTGTCATTGAACATTATGCATTGGTGCGCCTCACTTTCGCCAAGCGCACCACAGTAGGGTAAATAAATAAAAATATATTGAACCGATTTTCATTATTATACTGCATCCTGGGCTTCCAAACTCTCAAACAAGCATCGATGCTCACCATCCTTCCTAAGACACCTTGTTTCTGATGCTCTACAGGGACTTGGATAGCTCCATTGTTTGATTCCACACATTTCCAGATTTTGGAAATTACAACGAATTTTAATTTCATCTCAACAGTGAAACCTTGCCTCCTCAGGACATAAGATTCCAATGAAATTGTTTATTATCTTCCTATTTTCATTAACATCCAATCAAAATTTGAATTTAGCTTGAAATTTGGCATTTTTTTCATTTTTTTTCCAATTTCGAGCAGTGCCCCCGAAGCAGTGCATACTATATAAAATTCACTATAAGCATTGCCATTGTTTCATCTCATATATATGTATGCATCAGTGTCGTTGAAGCAATAGCACCGTGATAAATTATAAAAACAAAGAGATGTGTCCTTTAGAATTCCCTACAACCGGCGCGCAATTGGCTTCGACCTGCACTCGTACATTTCAATTAATTAATGGCACCGCTAACTCAATCATTTATAAAATTTAACATAGTGGTGCAACCATTTTAACTAAACACACCGGTACTATTTACAAAAACACACCGAGACATATGTTTCCCGACTAGGCATAGTGGGGTGTCTCATTGGACGAATCATTCCCAATGCTCTATCCTTTAGAACACATCGCGGAACAAAACGTCGGTGCTCCACTATAATGATGGCACCAATGCATTAATACTAACATGTCCCATCTCTTCAGCTGTGATTACGCAATTTAACCTAGTGCTTCCCATCAGTCCAAAAAATGCACTGGTGTTGTAAAGACAATGGCACTGAGGTGAATTTGTAATAACCAATTAGAGAGATGCAAATTAGTATATGCACCGTTGCAATCCATGGAGGTGCGTAAATAATCGTGGCACACCGGTGCGTAAACTTTAAACGTACGAACTGCGACATGTTTTCAAAAATAAACATCATGGTTCGTCTCATGTAAGGCCCCATTAGCAATGCATTAGTAATACAACACACCGCTACACATCATGTCAGTGCTCAGGTAGAACCAGTGCACTAGTGATTTCGATTTAACACAGGGCATCATGTATTTGTGTGCCATAAATTTTAGCATTGTGGTACATCTTTGTTAATGAAATGAACTAGTGTGGTTAAAAGCACTGAACCGACGCAATTACAATCATTGAGCTAGTGTGGAGCGTACTATGGTATGCATCGCACAAATACTTAGTGGTGCGACAAGAAACATGGCACCGGTGTGTATTAGTAACAGCATCGCAGGGCGTTGTTGTTTGTCTAATATACTACACCATCTTCGGGGCATATGTTATGTTTTTGGCACACTAGTTGTTTTTTAAGATTTTTTTGCAAAATAAAAATTGATTTTATATTTTTTTAAATAAACGTCATTTATATGTGTATTTGTTTAAGAATTTTAGTTTATTGTACCTATATATATGTGCCTAAAAATATTTGTATGTGAATCGAAGACGAAGATGACGAGAGGGGGAGGATCGAAAACAACATATTGAGACACATGCATTTGTGCATGAGTGGGAGGCCAGGGAGAGGGAGAGAGAGTTGTTCCCTCGTCCTCTCTCACAGCCGACACATAACTTTTTGATGGATATTGGCCTCTTGAATTTTTATTAGGAGGGTACATCCCTTATAGGGAACTCTTTGTTTCTATAGCAGTTGATCCGTCGTTGGGATCATGAGAGATAGGAGTTCAAGGTCGGTCTCGATCTGT
The DNA here is from genome assembly GCA_009831015.1 of Picea engelmannii. Taxonomy (NCBI): domain Eukaryota; kingdom Viridiplantae; phylum Streptophyta; class Pinopsida; order Pinales; family Pinaceae; genus Picea; species Picea engelmannii. The sequence continues at coordinate 472,240 of ML793661.1, read as the reverse complement.
GGTATCATCCCACGAAGGAGGATGTCTATTTCATCACTTGGTTGTCTAGGAAGGAGGAGTATATGCCCCATTTCCTTGCGTTATTTCCTGGTGTTTCAAGAGAGACCCAGCTAACATATGTGCATGTTCATTCGACTTCGGAGCTCCAGATTTGTAGTGGTCAATTGCAAATATCTTCATTTGAGAGAGAGGATGTTAGGTGCTTGTGTCTTATTCTCTTGACACTATCATAGTATATCTCTAATGGGAAAAGCATTAGTTTCTCTATGTTGTATTATTTAGATAGTTTATTGCAGATGCCCCAATTGATTAAGTGGGTGGATGTTTTTTTGAGACAATTTTGTCGTGCATTAGATCATTGTCGCATTGTTTTGTCTGGGACGAGATTCTTCCCATTCGCATCAAAGTTATATACATTATTATTTGAGAGGTTTCATGCCACTCAGTCAATAGTACCTCACTTTCCTTCTAGGCCTATGTTTGATGTTCATGTGGGGGTAGTTGATACCCAAGAGGATTCAGTATGAGTTTCCCATCTCTCTGATCGGTAGGGAGGTATGTGATTTATTGGCTAGCAAGGACAATCATGTCCTCAATATTGCAAAGTACCCATACGTGGGGATGGATTGGAGAGCATGTACAAACATCCAATTTACAATAGAAGAGCCACTAGATGAGAGAGGTAATATTATTGTTGTGTTTTGATCAATCTATTTGCATAAGTTAATGTCTTGTTTAATGCACATGTAATTTATTGTAAAATTTTGTTTCAATTATCATATTATTATCATCTATTGTTTTGTATATATTGTCACAAATGTTGGGAACAAACCTCCCCAACATGAGGATGAGGTGATGGAAGTACAGAGACCCCACATGCCACACAGGCTAGATATGAGATTCCTACTAGAGGTGGAGGATCAGCTATGTCGTGTCATGACTAGTCACAGAGTGGTACCTGCATTTGTTACAGACAAATTATATGTACATGACCTCTCTACTATATGGAGGAATTTGCCTCATGACATGGAAATGTTGATGGGTAATATTGTTGGTGTCGTCAACCTCATCGAGACGTTGAGGAGTGTTTCTCATGATCCTACTACATCTAGCTCATCAGTAGAGCCATCCACATCCTCTACTCCACGACATGGTCCTCCTCCTCCTCCTAATTCTCCTCCACATGAGACGGTTGCACCATCTACCGATCCTCTTGCTTCCCCTCCACATGTGTCTGAACTTGCACACACACATGATCCTCCTCCTCCTAATTATCCTCCACATGAGTCAAAATCACCATCTACTGATCCTCTTACTCCCCTCTAAGTGTGTATGAACCTGCACCCAATTTTGATCTCCCTCCTCCTCCTGCTTCCCTTCCACATGTGTTTAAACCTACATCCACGTCCAATCCTCCTCCTCCTCCTCCTCCACATACATCACCATATTCTATTGATCCTCTCGCTCCTCCTCCACGTGTGTCACCATCCACCAATCATTGTCATTCTTCTAGTCCACATGTGTCATCATCCATCGATTCCCCTCCTCCTCCTCTCCCTCCACACATGTCACAAGATTTTGATGCTTTGGACACTATGTTCACATCGGGTATTGTTGCACATCTTCATGATGTTGATAGAGAGACATTTGAAAGTGCACTTTTAACAAATTTTATTTATGAGATAGGTGTTCTTGATAGAGGCTCTACCTCTGATTATAGAGACACTAATGCACCTAGATTTGGTGGTGGACCTAGCTAGTAGTGGTATTGATTGACATTTATATTGATTGTTTTATATTTGACTTGAGATCTATATATGACATGTTTATTGCATATTTCATTGAGATGTATGTTTGACATGTATATTCATATGTATATCGCTCATGTATATTATGTTTTTCATATAATGTTGTGGTTGTTGTTGTTGTTTGATTTATAAAATGTATTATGAGTATGCTAATGACAAACATTGTTAATGATTTCTCTATTTTTAAGTGAAATTTGATATGTATCACTCATTTAAATTTATAGTTGCCATATAATGTTTAACATTACTTTTATGAAAGCGTTTAATTTGGGTTGTGATTGCAAAAAGTTAAAACCATTAATGTCATATAATGTTTAATTGTTCTTCAAGGTGAATTGTTTGTTGTCCAACAAGATACAATGTGTTGATTAAACGTGTTTAGAAATAAAAATACTTAAATATGATGAGTGAAATGATTGTGATTTGAATATTGATGTATTTTTCATATATTATAATAAAAATGTTATATCATAATGATTCACTAATAATATTGATGATGATGTAATAATAATGTTATTTTTTTTAATTTTTATTATTCAAAATTTAAAAGACAAAGTTATAATATAATTGTTTACTAAAATCACAATTATTATATTTTATTAATATTTAATTTTTCCAAATATTTTATTAATTTATATTATTCAACTATTATAATATATGAAATTTATTCAACTAAATTTAAAATACTAATTATAGAGACTAATAATACATTTTGATCTATACACTTTATATGAAATGGTTTCACAATGTTTTACTCTAATGCAACTTTATATATCTTCTATTTTTCCAACATAAAATTTTCACTTATATTTATCAATACAAAAGTAGTCTTTTTACAGTACAATGTAATAGCATTAATCCTTAACAATCCTCTCCTATTTCAATCTGACTGGAGGGATGATGCAACTGGAATAAACAACAAAAACTAACTGACCCATTACCCAGGCCTCAAGACAAACTATCAACCCTATACTCTGTCCAAAGACAACCCCCTCCTCATTTGACGCCTAAACAGAAATTTGTTGCATAACAAATGTTAATTTAAGCCTCAAAAAAGTTTTAAGAACAAAATTGAGCCCGCAAGCCCATCCTCCATCTAGAAATAAGTGATTATTCCTTACAGTTGATCCAAAGATTTTTTTTATAGCTCATCCGCCTCCTGGTTAAAGGCTCTATAGGTATGAGAAAAATTGAGGGTTGAGAAGTCTAGAATGAGAGCCTTTAACCGCTCTTTCTAGAACACCAACTCCATGACCTGGGGGTCAAATTTTTTATGCAGCTTGTCTATTATAATACTTGAGTCCCCAAACACCTGTAGATCATATATGTGCAGACGGATTGCAAAAGGGTAACAGTGCCCAAACTCCCAGAAGTTCAGCTCTGGTATTTGTGCCTAGACCACAATTCAGCATCCACCTATACTTTGTGTGATTATTAGCCCTAATAACTCCTCTTGCTCCACTAATCTTCCCTCTCCTTTGAGCAGCCACATCGAACCATCCTATTAGTCTTCCCTCTTTTAGACTGGGAGGATGTTTTGACTTCAAGGTAATTTTTTTTTACACCTGAGATCTCCCTAACCAACCCATGATCATGTGAACCACCGAGGTTGTTGAAGCTTGGACTTCCTCAAAAATTACCAAGTTTATTTCCAACCAGATTTGCCATCAAATTAATGAGGGAATCATGTGCCACTTTGGATGCCTACAACACCAGTCTTTGAAACACATTTGCAAATTTATACCAAACCAACCACCATTTATATTATGCACTGCTAATATCCCCTTCCATACATGTTGTGCAAACTTGTAGTGCACCATCATGTGAAGGGTTGTTTCTGAGTCTTGTTGGAAAAGAACACATAGGCCCGAACCATGCCTCCCTCTTCTTTGTAAATTCTTCTAAGTGAGGATTCTATTCTCCAACAAAATCCAAGTGAAGAGTTTGAGCTTTGGTTCCAAGTCCCACTTCCATAAAGTACAGTGCCACCAGTTTTCACTACGGTTCCAAATATTTGAAGCTATAGCATCATAGAAATTTTTTGCAATGATGACACTCGAACCATTTACTCTTGTCCAAATTAACTCATTCGGAGAGTTTTTCAAATAAATTCCTGCATGATCCAAGGCTCTACAGAAGTTGTCCCATTCTACTGCTTCACAACCAACCAACCCCATCTCTGAATCTAATTTCTTGTGCTCCATGACTACACCTTGTCCCCCCGCATCTATCATCTAATAAAGAAAGTGGCATCCCTTCAACCTGAGAGAATCAATGAGGCATTGAGATAGAAAGGACCTATTTCCCAATCCAAGGATCGTGTCTTCTTCAATTCGAACAGTCATGCCATATCCTAGCTTCCATGCAATCCAATGTGCCACTATGTGAAAATATTTTAGGAGGCTTCTCTAGGTGTTTGAAGCTTTTGGTGTACTCATGAAGGGTCTTCTATGCCAAGTCACCACCAAAGAGGAGGGAAAATATTTTTCCTTTAACGCCCTATCCTAAAGTTCATCCTTCATCAAACAACGCCATAGAGTGTTTGCAACCAGATCTCGACTGAACCAAAATAGGTTCTTGATACTCCAACCACTAAAGGCTTTTGGCTTTGCAAGATCGTTCCACTTACAGAGGTGTACATATTCTAATTCCCCACTGCCTGACCACAAGAAATTGAACATCACTTGTCTGATTCTGTTGAGAACAAAAATAGGGATATTTGTTACAGCCAGCTCGAACACAAGAAATCTCTCTAACAATGCTTTGACAAGAACATACCTCCTGAATGATAACCAGCGATGACACCATAGTCCAATCCTTCGCTCAAATTTTTGAATAAGACATCTCCAGTCCTCTACACGATAATTTGCAGGCTTTAGATGAAATCCCATGTAACGAAAACCTTCATTTGTCTCCACAAATTTATAGGGAAAAATAGCCTTGAAGTTGTCCAATTCATGATCTTGCATACCAGAGAAGTGAAAAGATGATTTATGGGAATTTATGACTAGACACAACGTTATGCACAATAAAGACAGAGTGGATTCTATTTCCGTCATATCAGATATCTGAGATCTATTCATAATCAAGACATCATCCA
>ML793661.1:432669-460886 GCA_009831015.1 Picea engelmannii | reverse complement strand
TCTTTGTATTAATAAACTGCTCCAAGTGGTCGCATTGGTTGGGGCCGTGGATGTTTCCTCGTAGGGGTTTTACCACGTGAAAACATCGGTGTGTTGATCTTTGATCTGGTTATGTGAGTGGTTATTGAAGGTGTTTGTCCTCTGTTGGAATACCAGTGTTGTCGAACAAAAGCATGGACATTTTTTCTCAATAATAAACATGAAAGCGTCCCCTTTACAAAACAAATGTTGAATTAAGCAATACATTTACATTAGTTCCATTAAAAATCTAAAAATACAATTACTCAATCATATTTTTCTTACGCCCTAAGAGGTTGTCTGCATAAAAGAGATCCAATTCATGGTGTAATACCATCAACCCAGGCTAGTTGTTGGAAGATGGCATGTTAGGATTGGTAGGGTAAAGATGTTGTCCATTTTCATCAAACATTTGATTGTGGCATCTTTCTCTTGATAAGAGCTTGCGGCATTTTGGGACTACGGGCATGTCTTGAGCATATGAACTCGATCTTGAATCTTGATCCTGCAAAATTCAATGAACAATTATTAAACTGCACCTACATACATAACATAAATTCAATGAGATAAATTAATTATCAATAAAATATGGATGTACTGCAATCGGCATGAGAGAATTTGAAGGACTTCCAAAGATACAAAAGGCATTGGAATCTGAAGAATTGGCCATTTGATATTATAATTCTTTTTTTCCTGCATTTGAGCCAAAATCAACATCTTGGGTAGAATAAAACAATATAACTTCAAAAATGACTTCAAATAACTTTTATAACTTGACAGTCTGCTTCATCGTATAAAGACTCATCGGGGCATATGGATAAACAAAACACACTAGTGCATTTAATTGAGAGAAGCATTGAAAATTGACCTCCATTATTGCCTCTGTAAAGAAAAACCTCCACAAAATTTAAATGTGGATGTTTGCATTTGCATTGTGCAAATTTAGTTGTATTACGGTGCATTATTACTTACACACTTCCCTAGTACGTTATTAATTACGCACCAAATCGGTGTGTTTCGAACTTTATAGCGCACCGACTTGAGCAAGTTATAAAAATAACATGCGCTTACTATCAATACTTCGGAATTTATTACGAAAATAAATCTATGTGTTATACGTACACATCGCATTGGTGCACTACGCATGGTATAGTGCACTGAAAATGTAACTTTCAAAGAAAAAAAATAGTGTGTCTATCATCAATGCGCCAAAATATACACCTAAAAAAATGAACAGGAATTTGAGTTTTTGTGTTTATAAAGGAAAAACTTATTCATTCTTTTATTTGTTTGACAAAATTTAGAAATTGGACATTTTTGCAACAGAGATTTATGAGCAAACACTTTTGAGTGGGTGAATTTTTTTTTGAAGAGCCAAATTCAAGGGTATTATTGTAGATCACAAACAAATCTGCATGTTAGAAATTTTAGGTATATGATTTCATTATATTAATCATATTAATCATTCTTCTATTTGATTCAAACAATTTTCAATGAATTCCCAAACAAAAGAAAAAGGTTCATAGTTACCTTTAGTATTGAAAGCCCTATTTTCCTCACCTTTTTTTTGCTTTCTCTTTCTATATTTCATAAGAAGAATTTTTTTAAGCAAATTTTTTTATAGAGTTTGTTTATTTATATATGGGTGTTTCCTATCCATTGCAATGAAACCACTCATTGCATTGGATCCCAAACTGTTCTATTGTTGTTGGTTTTTTTTTATATGCCTTCGCGATGACCGATGTACTTTGTACCTAGAAAGCGCATAAATGTGTATTTGTTTGTAAACATCATCGCTTAATTTAAATTAGAAATAATATTAAAAAATCATTTTCCCAATCAACGGTCTACATTTAACCTAAATACACACTGAGACGCATTGTTTACAAAGCGCACCATTGATTTTAAATGGAAAAATTATTGCTTCTATATAGAAATTGTCATGTCTTAAATTTGTTCACAACTCGACGGTACGTAATAAACAGTACTTAGGAAGTCGTGCTTTTCTTGATTCATAAAGCACCGAATGAATATTAAAATTTGTAAAACATTTTCAATTTTACAATGGCATTGTTATATTGTATCGTTCTGTATATGTATGGATGATGCACCAATGCATATAAATATGTTTGACGCCTCGGTGAGAATTAAGTTATTATATGCATGAGAATCTTATTTAAAAAAAATAAAAGTAATTTTTATATCTAATGATTCCTAGTTTTTTTTTCAGGGAGATTTTGAAAATTCCAATGATCCAGGCAGAAATCGGTGGCCACCCACCTATTCTACTGACTCAAAACAGAGGTTTCCACCTTGGTGATCTTTCTACAAATTTTACGTCATTTTGAGGCCCAAAACAACGTTTTTTGGGCCCTCCATAGTCACATTGTAGGCTTTATCCATATTGTGATGGAAAACTATGTATTCCTCAGATATACCTTTACAATGAGCTATCATGCACCCCAAATGGAGATCGTATGTAAAAGTTACGCCCTTGGGAAGTTGACATATCAACTACCCCCATCAGGGCCCGCAAACCTTTTGGTGTTTCATCTTCTGTGGTTAGGGTTTTGGATTTTCTTTATGTTAAAAGGGCCTCTATAGCCTCATTGTAATCATCATCAGTGTCTTGCAAATGAGCATATCTGACACATCTCTTCTCAAAGATAAGTTACCACCATTCTAGCAAGTCATTCTCAAAATAATCCAGATCAGTGGTATCAGAGCAGGCTACTCCTTTTCATTTCTTAGTGCATGTCTCCAATGAGGTTAGGGTATAGAGAGTTGGGTCTCGAGCTATTTTCTCTTGAGGACAACTGCTCTAACCATCCCAAGTGGCCTCCCATGGTGGAAGAGAAGAGAGATGAGGAATCAAAAGATCCCATCAAGTTGTTGCTCACGGAAGCCCTCGCACAACAGAGGAATGATATGTTGGAGAATTTTTCCCAAATCCTTCAACAATTGTGACAATAACAAGTGTGTCTTCATCAAGCAGTCACTTTGGAGATGCTTCCTCATTCAAGGTACAAGTTAATTTTGATATTCTTGTGTTTGAAGGTCAGATCGAGGTGGATGCTTTGGAAAAATGGTTAAATTTGCTAGAAGGTTATTTCTTTGTTCACAATTTTTCTGACAGAGAAACGATCACCTTTGCGCTCCTTAAGGATCTCCCCCATGTCAAACATTGGTGGGAAACTTACTGGGAGAAAAATTCCATAGAGGATTCTGGAATATTTGGGGTCGAGCCCACTTGGAATTTTTTTATGGATGCAGTCAAGGAGCAATATTACCCTGTGGAAAACTATGATGACCAGTACATGAGTTGGACCCTGTTGCATCAAGAGAGGGGCCAAACAATGTCAGAGTTCAAAAACACCTTTGATACCTTGTGCACCAAGTTGGATATCAAAGACTTTGAGCGGCATTTGGTTCTAAAATATCGCGGGGCTCTACACAGGTACATCCAAACCGAAATGGAATTTCTAGACATTTCATCACTTGGAGTCGCTTATCGATATGCTGCCAAAATCGAGTAGAAATTTAAGAAGCAAAATAAGTGGGATTTTGGGTCTGCAAATCTGCAGCAATTAAAGTATGTCAAATGCATCCCTAACTCACAAAACAACCAACCACAAGACTACCTATCCAACCTGCGTGAAAAGAAGAGTAACGGGAACATGAAGAAGGACATTGGGAAGTGGTGCGACTTCCAAAAAATCCCTTGGCACAACACCGATGAATGTCGCTCAAAACAGTCATTGGTGGCCAAGATCAAAGAAACAGAGTTGAACCCTGATTTGGACTATGATTCAGACAATAATAAAAGGAGATAGGTCATTGATCTTGAACCCACTGTTATTGTCGCAAACACAACAATCCAACTAGAAGAACCATGGGATTTTGAGAAGGGGGAGTTCCACTTCCATTTACAGATGTGGGTGAAGGGGACCCTGCTACATTTGATTTTTGATAGCGGAATCCATAATAACCTCATCTTAGCAGAGGTCGTCAAGCAGTTGGATTTGTTGACAACACCACACCTACATCCATACAACATAGGATGGCTTCGTTAGAGACGAGATCTTCGTGTTAGCCAGCAGTGTCGCCTATCATACGACATCAAACCCTTCAAGGATGAGGTATTGTGTGATTTTTCCCCACTGGAAGTTTGTGATGCTCTACTAGGCCAGCCATATGTGTGGAAGAGTAATGTTGTTTATGAGTCTCGACCATGTAGCGTCATTGTTACTTTGGGGGGTCAGCTCTATAGGATACCAGAGGTAGTTCTGACTATTGTCCCAACAAAATAGTGTCGCAAAGTAGTCACTCATACCACAAACTTTAGCCTCTTCACGATATGGTCAGAAAAGAAGGACACTACAACCACTGCAGCCTTAGCCCAAGACCCTTCTATCCAGCAAAAGCATATCAACAAGATTGTAGAAGAGCGCCAAGATATTCTTACTACACCTACAAGGATGCCTCCACACTGCCCAGTCAAACCAAGTTATAACAAATTCCTTCATGTTCTTCATGTTGCATCTTCACCAACAGATTCCTCCCACACTTAGGCATATCATGCAGCTATATTGGTTAAATGGATCCAACCCCACCAAAAATTGGTTCATAACAACCTTCACCAAGCTAAGCAGGACAACTTCTTCAGCAAAGCAAGCGGCTCACTAAGGTTTAGATTCAACAAAAGCTTCCCTAGGAAATTGACACAATAGAGACCATTGCTTCCTAAGGGGGGAAGAATGATTTAGGCAGAAATTGGTGGCCACACACCTATTCCATTGGCTCAAAATAGGGGTTTCCACCTTGGCATTTTTTCTACATATTTCTGGGTCCTAAACTTATGGGGCCGTTTTGAGGCCCTAAACAACATTTTTTGGGCCCACCACAATCACAATGTATGCTTTATCCAAAGTGTGATGGAAATATTTGTATTCCTCGAATAGACCTTTCAAATGAGTTATCATGCACCCCAAATGGACATCGTATGCAAAAGTTATGCCCTTGGTAAGTTGACATATCAACCACCCCCATCAGGGCCCACAAACATTTTTGTGTTTCATCCTCTGGTATTATGGTTTTGGATTTTATTTATGTTAAAAGAGCCTTTAGAGCCTCATTGTAATCATCATCAGCTTCTTTCGAATGAGCATAGCCGACACATCTCTTCTCAAAGATAATCTACCACCATTCTAGCTAGCTTGTGTGCTTTTGCATTTTGCAGTCTTTTGTATTTCAGATAGTTATTAATAGAATATGAGCTTTACTATATTACTGTGTTTTGTGCCATATCTATGTATAATTCTTTGTTATATATTTGTTTCATGTATGCCTTCATATCGTTCCTAAAATAATTTGGATCATCCAAGGGACAAACAAGGGGAAAACTAAGACATGTCGGTAGTGATGTCCAAAAAAGTTTAGAAGAAGATGGTAAAAGCAATGACCATAATTGTGTTGCAGCAGGAGCCATCCCAACTACAATCTACATCTGAGGTATGTAATTATTTATTTATTCTTTTATGCACATTGAATTTAAGTATCATGTGAAATACTATTTTTCAATTATTTTGTTGCAAAAAAGAAAAACAAATAGAATCCATTCAACACATAAGACACGACGACGAGGAATAAAATGGTTGATTAATTTTCAAACTTTCTGAGCATTTAGATTTTTGGCCTTTCTTAAGATTTCATGTTTGTTGTGATATTTGTATTTAAATAATTAATTTACTCTTGTCCATGGACATCTTCTAGTAGGTGTTACAAAGAGGAGTCAACCCATGAATTGATAAACATTGGGTTAAGTATGTGTTGTGAGTATATGTTGAAGAATGAAAGTTTAATTGAACAATTTTTAAGTAGATATGTTGTTTAACTTCTCTTGTTTCATAATTAATGAAAAAACAAGAAAATTTTATATTGATTATATAGATTGTGCTTTGTCATGTCATATTAAATATGTAGGAAACAAAGTATGGAATGCAGACAATCGAAGAGATTTTGAGAGAATTCGTGAAGCATGGATTCGAAAGAATGTGTATTGTTTATGAAAAACTTGGTGCTAAGGTATGTTAAAGAATGTGTATTGTGTATGAAAAACTTGGTGCTAAGGTATATATATATCACAGTTTATTTATATGTTTGTAGATGGAAGATGAAGGGGTGGAACGCAAAAACAAGTCGATCAAGAAAAGATAATGTTAAAAAAAAAAAAAAAAAGTACAATATCACCTACAAATGATGAAGAAATGAGGCATGCACCCAACTCGAGCAATGTCAACAGTTCAATTGATGAATGACAATCAATATAATTGAATGTTACTACAAGTTGTATGTTTTGGAATATTTGTCTCTGAAAATCAGAGATTTTATTTAACATACTCGACATATTGTCCCAATTGCATGAGGACATGTTACCAATAAGTGTAATAATTACAAATTGGTTGCAATATGATTTTTGTACTGGCCCTTTATGTTGTCCATTTTTGTATGACAATGGGTCTCTTATTCATATATAATAAAATGGGTTTCTTATTTCATTAGATTGTCAAATGTTGTAAAATGTTGTGCTCTTGAATAATTAATAGGTGGATGATTTACATTGTTACAAATAATAGAGATGTAATTGGTTGGATAACACATTAATGCAATCATTATATCGAAATGCAATAACAAATATATAAAAAAATATTTGATTTTGAAATGTTTAATTGAAAATTTATAAAAAACAATGAATTAAAATATATACATATCAGTGCATTGTATTCTTTTAAACTCACTAAACAATGTGTGTCATAATATAAAAATCGATGTGTTTTGAGGACTCATATGCACCGGTGCACATTAATTATAATAACACATTGGTGTGAATTATTGAGAAAATGTGTCGTTCCATAAATGATATAATGTACAATCATATTTATCGTTTCAAAATTGTACAGTGCTCATGTTTAAAATATACACTATGGCACTAAAAATAATTTACATATCGTTGCGTTAGATTTATTGTATGCACCAGTGCTCTAAATATTATTTACACATCGGTTCCTTTACTATAATATACGCACCGATGCTTAGTAAAAATAATGGCGTCGACATCTAACCTCAAAATTTCACTACCCTTTGGTGCATATGATCAAACAGACACCAGTATGTACTAATTACACAAGCACTGGGACGCATGCTATATTAAATGCATCGGGTCTCAGGATAACTCGATCGCACCTATGCTAGCTATAACTTAAACGCAACGAGGCGTACAAATACTAAAACACATCAGTGCTTCATACACAAACAAGGTGGAACCAGTGCATAGAAATTATAAGAGCATTGATGCTCTACACACGATGAAAAAGGCGGAACCGGTGTGCAATAGTTATAAACGCACTGGGGTGTGTTTTTTTATTATATTAAACTCTAGTGTATTTGTATTATTAATTAATTAATTAAGATTAATCTATTTTTAAGGTCACGACTAAGCCAGACACCCAATTGGTGTATGAGACCCCCTTGTTTGTGGGAGAAGGGACCCCCTTCACCCAACAATTTGATTGGTAAAGTCTAAGAAGGTATACATATCCTACCCCCCTCTGTATTTGAACTTGTGACCTTTAGGAGAAAACACATGTTCTTAACCATTAGGCCCACTCAGGCTGTATGCACAGGTGCATTTTTATTATAGTAACGCACCGGTGTGTGTTTATCAATACTAAACCAGTGTGTTTTGACAAGAACATCACCAGGAAAAAAAAAAACTTTACTACAACCTCTGCCTACCAAAAAAAATTAGTTATATGGCACATACACTAAAACCTCTGTTGTCAATAGAGGAGGTTGTAGCGGAAGGTTTTTTGAAAATTTTGTCAAATTTTGTAACACTAAAATCCCTTGCAAAAATCATCGTTAGAAGGTGTTCTCCTTATAGTGATCAAAACTGAATAGAGGGGAAGTTAGGTTGCATCACTATAAGGAGAACACCTTCTAGCAGAGGTTTTTGCGGATGTTTTTAGTGTTTCAAAATTTTCAACAAAAAACTCTACTACAACCTCCTCTATTGATTGTGGAGGTTTTCATAAAGGTTTTAACGGATGTTCCATATAACTAAAAAAAATTGGATGGGTGGAGGTTATAGCAGAGGTTTTTTTTTTGTGCTTTTATCGTCAAAACACACATGTGTGCTCTTAACCAACTCGCCTTGATGTGTTCATATAATACAAATGCATTGATGCATATATAATTATTACACACCGGTTTTTCCTTTTCGTTGTATGCAAAGCATCGATGTTCTTATAATTTCTACACATTGGTTCTGCATTGTTTGCATATGAAGCATCAATGCTTTTTAGTTTTTGTACATCCTGGTGCGTTTAAGTTATAATGTGCCCTGGTGCGTGTAAGTTATCCTAAGCCCTAGTGATTTTAATATATCATGCACTCCAATGCTTGTATAATAGTACGTATCGGTGTTTGTATTACCATGTGCACCCAAGGATAGTGAAATTTCAAATATTCAAGGTGAGATGTTGGCGCCATTATTTTTACTAAGCTTCAGTGTGTATATTATACTAAAAGCACATGTGCATACATTATATTTAGAGCCCCAGTGCGTATAATAAAAGTAAAGCATTGATGTGCACATTATATTTAGTGCCCCGATGTATATTTTAAACATGAGCACATAAAATTTTGAAATGATAAATATTATTATATGTTATGTAGTTTATGGAACGATGTTTTTTCTCGATAGTTTGTACTAATGCGTTATTATAATTAATGGGCACCGGTGCGTATGACACCTGAAAATGCATCGCTTTCTATATTGTGGCACACATCGTCTAGTGAGTTCATAATAATAGAGTGCACTCAATATGTATATATTTTAATTAATTGTTTTTTTTTTACAAATTTTCAATTAATTATCTTAAAATCAAATATTTTTATAATAATAGTGTTTTATATTTAAATGTTATTGCATTTTGATATAATGATTGCATTAATGTGTTACCCAACAAATTACACCTATGTTATTGTAACAATATAAATCATCCACATATTAATTATTCAGCAACGCAACATTTTACAACATTTGACAATGCAATAAAATAAGAAACCCATTTTATTATATATGAATAAGAGACCCATTGCCATACAAAAACGGACAAAGTAAAGGTCTACAATAACAAAATTGCAACTAATGTGTAATTGTTACACTTATTGGTAACTTGTCCTTGTGCAATTGGGACAATATGTTGAGTACATTAAACAAAATCCTTGGTTTTCAGAGACAAATATTCCAAAACATACAACTTGCAGTAACATTCAATTATATTGATTTTAATTCATCAATTGAATTGTTGTCATCGATCGAGTTGCATGCATGCCTCATTTCTTCATCATTGGTAGGCAATATTGTAGTTTGGTTATTTAACCTAATGTTTTCTTGGTCGGCTTGTGTGTTATGTTCTACCTCTTAATCTTACATATACAAACATAGAAATAAATTGTAATATATATATATATATATATATATATATATATATGATTGTGTAAATAAAAAAAAACATACCTTAGCAACAAGTCTTTCATAAACAATACACATTCCTTCGAAGCCATGCTTCAAGCCTCCTCTCAAAATCTCCTATGTTGGTTGCATTCCATACTTTATTTCCTGCATGTTTAATATGTCGTGACAAAGCATAGTCGATATCATTAATATAAAGGTTCTTTGTTGTTTCATTAATCATAAAACAAGAGAATTTAAACAACATGGCTACTTACAAATTGTTCAATTAAACTTACATACTTCAACATATACTCACAGCCCATACTTAACCCAATGTTTCTCAATTCATGGGTTGGCTCCTCTTTGTATGTTAGCACCTATTAGAAGACATCGATGGAAAAGTGTAAATTGATTTTTTAAATACAAAGAGAACAACAAACATGAAATCTTAAGTAAGGCCAAAAAAGTAAATTCTCACAAAGTAAAAGAATAAATAAATGATTACATACCTTTGGTGCACATTGCAGTTGGGATGGCTCCTCTTGCAATGCAATTATGTTCATTTATTTTATCATCTTATTCTACACTTTTTTTAACATCTCTATCGGCATGTATTCGTTTTCCCATTGTTTGTCCCTTGGAATTATCAAAATCTCCTTGAAAATAATAACTAGGAATCATCATATATAAAAATTACGTAATTTTTTAGAAAATAAGATGTCGGTGCGTATATTAACTTAATACACACCGGGGCGTCAAAAATATGTATACACAGTAGTGTTTCAATCATATTTATACGCACATGTATATTATAACAATGTTATTGTAAAATTGAAATGTTTTACAATTTTTTGTATTCAGTCGATGTTTTATGAATTAAGAAAAACATGGCTTCCTAAATATTGTTTATTATGCAACGTTGACCCATGAACAAATTTAAGACATGGCAGTTTCCATATAAAAAAAGTATTATTTCCATTTTAAACTCAACAATGCTCTTTGTAAGAAAATGTGCCATGATGCTTATCTGTGTACAATGCGCATCGTTGACTGCAAAAAGGTTTTTTTTAATATTATTTATAATTTAAATTAAGTGGTGTTGTTGACATGAAAATACGCATCGATGCTCTTCCTATGTATAGGGTGCACCACAAAGGCATTTTTTTTTAACGACAACAACAAAACATTTTGGGATCCAATGCAGTGAGTGGTTTCATTGCAACAAATAGGAAACACCCCATATATAAATAAAGAAACCTTATCAAAAATTTTGCTTAAAAAAAAATCTCCTTATGAAATATAGAAAGGGAAAGAAAAAAACATTGAGGAAATTTGATCCAGGTGGATATTGGTGGCCACCCACCTGTTCCAAATTCCAACTCGCTCATTTGGACAGTTTTCAGTTCAACATGTTTCTCTGTAATGGGGACATTTCTTTGTAAATGTGGGTTTTTCACTTACGGGGTTGTCATGAAGCCCTACACAGCATCCAGGTGGATATTGGTGGCCGCCTACCTTTTCCAACTGGCTTATTTTGGAAGTTTTCATGTTAGTAAATCTTTTTGTACTTCCAGGGTAGTTTGGGGCTCTAAACGGTGTTTTCTTTGCTTGACACAATAAAACGATAGTTTGAGTTGGATTTTGATGCCACTATGCATATTTATCGAAAAGACCTTTCCAACGGGCTATCACATGCCTAAAACGGAGATTGTATGCAAAAGTTACGACCCCAGGAAGTTAATGTACTAACTTACCCCAATGGGGACTACATGACTTTTGGCGCTTCATATCATAGGGTTAGGTTTTTGGATGCCTAGGGTTTTGGAATTTATGTTTATCATAAAAAGGCCTTCAGAGCCTCATTGTAATAATCTTCTTGCGAATGAGCATAGTCGTCACATCTCTTCTCAGAGATAAAGCTACCACCATTCTAGTGAGTATTGCTCTCTGTATTTATACAGTCTATGTACATTTCTTTCATTAATAGAAATCATGTATGTTGTATTTATATGTTTCTGGAAATTTTTATGTGTATTTCATTGTAAAATCTTTGCTTTCATTCCATTCCGAAGATAATTTGGATCAGTGGTATCAGAGCAGGTTTCTCTTGATTGTTTTTCAGTGCATGTCCCCGACGAGGTCCGAGTATAACAAGTTGGGTCTCAAGCTTGTCTCTCTTGAGGACAATCACTCTCACACGCCCAAGAAACCCTCTATGGCGGAAGAAAAGAAAAATGGGGGAGAAGAAGTTTTTATTAATATGTTGCTTAAGCAAGCTCTCGCACAACAGAGGGACGAAATGATAGAGAATTTTTCCCACATCCTCCAATGCATGTCGATAGCAACAGGCGCATATTCATTGAACGGCCACTTTGGAGGAACCTCTCATTTCAAGGTACAAGTTAATTTTGATATTCCCATTTTTGAAGGTCAAATAGATGCAGATGCCTTAAAAAAATGGTTAAATATGCTAGAAGGTTATTTCTATGTTAACAATTTTTTCCACAGGGAAAAGATCACCTTCGCACTCCTCAAGACTCTCCCCCATGTCAAAAATTAGTGTGAAACTTTGTAACACACCCATGGTGGGGCGTAAAGATTTCGCACTTCTTAAGAGAAATCGATGTCCTCATTCGAGGATTCTACTCCATTCAGTTCTTCCAGGGATTTCCAGCCACGACCTCCATGCTCCAAACCGAACTCAGAACTGGAAAATATCCTCTTCTAAGTCCTTCGGGTTCTTCCATTCCCCTTATACTTGCATATGATTGTGAGTTGTGACAAGACTCCAAAACAATAGGCGCCAAGACAACCACCGCATGAATTCCCCCGGAATGGCAATTCTCTGAAGTTCACAATCTAACGCCATGTGTCCTTGGAGATTTCGAGGGTCCTTATTCACTTTGAGAATTCGACGTTTGGGAGTCCCGGATGCTCACACAACCTTTCCTCTCGAAGTAATTCATACCCAGAGTTCTATATCAAGTGCCACGCGTCTGTTGTAAAGCAACGGTTTAGTTTCATTTCGGGACTTCGACATTCAGGAGCTTCGAGTGCTTCTGCAGCCTTTTTATCCCGAAGCATTTTATTCCGGAGTCAAGGATCGTGTGTGACGTGTCTTTCTAGATCAACGGTTCTATTTTACTTCGGGACTTCAGCGTTCAGGAGTTTCTACCTCTCCACACTCGCTTTCTCCCAAAAGTCTTTCACCCAAAGTTAAGGATCTATCGATGCATGTCTCCCACCAATCGACGGTTGCAGATCACTTCGGGACTTCGCGCTTTGGGAGTTCCAAAGTACTCACCAATGCAAACCTATGAAGCGCAATCCCTCTGGAGTGTCATATCTTCGAACACGTGTCCCCCACTATCAACGGGCAGGATGAACTCTAGCACTTCGACCTTCGGGAGTTCTCGCCTCTTGCCATAAGCTTTCCTACGAAATGAATTTTCTTCAAAGTGGCAGATATTCTGACACTTGTCCTCTAAGATCGATGGCTCAGATGAACTCCGGCCTATGGACCTTTAGAAGTTCTCACTTCACACAATCCATATTCCTCCAGAGCACTAAACCTCTAAAGCAAAGGATCTGGTGCCACGTGTCTCCTGGCGCCAACAGCTAGGATGGACTTCGGGACATCGGGAGGTTGACTCACTCCTCGAATGAAATCTCCCGAAGTTGGTCATCGTCGGGTTGACCACGGCCTAGATCTGACAGTCTTTATCTATCCATGTAGACCCCAGATCGACGGTTCATAACCTCCTCTCAAGGTCTCACTGTTGCACCACACTCGGCAATACCATCACTCGACATGTGCATTCCCACGTGCTCTCGATATGATACCCACCTTCCCTCAATTGAACGGTCAAGAGAGGTCCCGAAGGATCCATAAATCCACAGTCCACATTACTTCTCTACTTCCTTCTTCAGGGTTTTGGCATTACTAAGCCTCTATTCTCTAGAAGTGGTTAACGCCGGACTAACTACCTCCTATATATGACGGTCGGGATGGCTCTCGAGCATCCTCAGATCTAGGGCCCAGATTAACATCGGGACTTCGGAACTTCGGGGATTTTACCTCCCTTACGATGAAATTGCGAACTCCAAAGAACTCAAGGGGTTAACTCCCACACTCTTTCCCGTATCCAACGGTCACAACAAACCTTGGCTCTTCTCAAACAGATCTTGTTCATTCATCTTCCATACAAAGGAACCTTCCCTTTCGATACTTCAATCTTGTTATCCTTCCTGAGCTTTGTTAGCTCTGAAAGGATTCAGAGCTTTGCACTCTTTCTCTGGAACTTAACACTTAGAAGAATTCTTTCGCACACCCCTTGCTCTCATTCATCAACTCTAGAAATTAAGTGGTTCTCAGTCTCTGCCTACCTCGCAGAGAGCCTATGAATATGTGCACTATCTCTCCTCAGATTTAACAAACTCATTCCTCCAAGGGACTCAGAACGACTAGGAGTGTCATCGTGCATACGTGAAACTATGCCAAAGGTTGATGAACTTGCAGTTCATTTCTCTAGCTTAAGCCACCACAGGGCTCAAACATTTACGAGTACAAGTCATGTCCGACCCATATAATTTATCACTTGCCTAATTACACAATCAAGCAAAAATAAAAGGGATACAGTATAACCATTAAGCAATCATGCACGTCCCTGAAAACATTCACATCATATCCAATTTTGTTACACAATTACAACTCAATTACACAGGCTATGAGAATACTTATCTATTACAAGTTGCATCCAACTAACTGACTGTGGGTGTGTGCCTTTCCACCCAACCATAGGCTCAGAGGCATTCATCCTTAGCACTCTGGGCACCCCTGTGCCAAGCCATGATATCACTAGGGAACTATGCCATCTCTCAAATGCCTTCTCTCTGTCACAATATCCCTGCGAGGTTTATCAGATGCTTCCTCAACATAAAGCTCACGTTCGAGTCCTACAAGTCGTGTTTTCTACACTTACTTTTGGTTCACGCATCTCCTTCTAAGCTTGCACTCTCGTCTGGTGTCTCCTCTCTTCCTTACCATCCCCCTCTATGTATCTTACCTTCCTTCTTTAGGAAGGTTTCTGACCTATCATGTTCCTTCTGTCAAAAGGAAGCTCGGGTCTGCAGGTCTTTGTGGTACTTCGGGCTAACATCCCATATTTCCATTCATGGAGGTGGTTGATTATTCAACCACTAGTCCTTTCCTTCATTAACCGATTATTTCCTCTAGAGATATCATGGCTCGTACTTCAAGGCTTCAACCCCCAACAGTCAGTTATGGGCATTTTAACAATAATACATTTACATCGTCCACATGCCTTAGCATGGTAATCCTATTTTATGATTAATTACAGGCTAGGGGAAACAGGGGTGTTACAAACTTACTGGGAGAAAAGCTCCACAGAGGAATCTAGAATATATGGGGTCGAGCCCACTTGGGATTTTTTTCTGGATGTGGTCAAGGAACAATACTACCTTGTTGATAATTATGAAGACTAGTGCATGAGATGGACCACACTACGGCAAGAGAAGAGCCAAACATTGTCGGAGTTCAGAAATACTTTTCATACCTTGTGCACCAAGTTGGGTATCAAAGACTTAGAGCGGGGTATGGTTCTGAAATATTTTGGGGCTATACATAGGTACATCCAAACCCAAATGCATTTCCTAAACATCTCATCATTAGGATTTGCCTATCGATATGTTGTCAAAATCAAGCAAAAATTTAGGCACCAGAACAAATGGGAGTTTGAGTCTGCAAATCCGCAACAACCAAAGCATTGTAAAGACCACCCTAACCAACAACCTCCAGACAACCAATCCAAGAAACAGGACAAGAAGCGTAAAGGAAAGATGAAGTATGACATTGGGAAGTGGTGCAACTTCCACAAAATCCCTTGGCACAACACCAATGAATGTCACTCAAAACAGTCATTGGTGACTGAGGTCAAAGACAAGGAGTCAAACCCTGATTTGGAATATGATGCAGAAAATATTGAAAATAGATAGATCATCGACACAGACCCCACCACTATTGTCGTGACCGCAACAATTCAACCAGAAGAACCAGTAGATCCTAAAGAGGGGGATCGCCTCTTCCATTCGCAGATGTGGGTGAAGGGGACCCCGTTGCATTTCATTGTTGATAACATCAGTCAAAAGAGCCTCATCTCAGCTGAGGTCATCAAACAATTGTGGTTGTCGACAACAACACACCCACAATCATACAACATCAGGTGGCTTCACCAGGGGTGAGATCTCTGTGTCAGCCAGTAGTGACGCCTCTCCTATGGCATCCATCCCTTCAAGGATGACATAGTGTGTGATGTTTCCCCTCTTGATGTATGTGGAGTTTTTTTGGGCCAACCATATATGTGGAAACGTCATGTTATTTATGAGTCTCGGCCCCGTAGTGTCATTATTACTCTGGGGGGTTAGCTCTATAGGATACCATAGGTATTTCCAACTATTTTTCCACCAAAATAGTTCTGCAAGTTAATATCTCATACTGCAAAATTCATCATCTTCACAGTTTGTTCAAAGGATGCAAAGAAGGCCACTAAAACCACTATATCCTCAACACCTTCCATCCAATAGAAGTAGATTGTCGAAGAGAAAGAAGATATTGTTTCTTCACCTACAATGGTGCCTACACAATGCCCCGTCAAGCCCATAGAAAACATGTTGGTGGAACATATTCAACCCTGCCAGCAATAGGTTCGTGATATCCTTCCACAGACCAAGCAACGCAACTTCTCCAACAAGGCACGTAGCTCACCAAGATTCAGATTAAGAAAACACTTTTCCCTCTTCCCCGGGAACTCAACACAATGAATACCATTACTTCCTAATGGGGGAGGATTGATCCAAGTGGATATTGGTGGCCACCCACATGTTCCAAATTCCAACTGGCTCATCTAGACAATTTTCAGTTTAGCACGTTTCTCTATAATGGGGACATTTCTTTGTAATTGTGGGTTATGCACTTACGGGGCTGTCTTGAAGCCTTACACAATAGCCAGGTGGATATTGGTTGCCACCCACCTATTCTAACTGGCTTATTTTGGAATTTTTCATGTCAGTACATCTTTTTGTACTTCCAGGGCCGTTTTGGGGCTCTAAATAGTGTTTTCTTGTCTTTCCATAGTCAAACTTTAGACAAAGTAAGAATTTAATGGTATAATGTGTAGTTCTTGAAAAGACCTTTCCAACAGGCTATCACACACCTAAAACGGAGATTCTGTGCAAAAGTTACGACCCTGGGAAGATAATGTACTAACTTACCCCAACTAGGCCACCATGACTTTTGGCGCTTCATCTCCTAGGGTTAGGTTTTTGGATGTCTAGGGCTTTGGAATTCATGTTTATCATAAAAAGGCCTTCAAAGCCTCATTGTAATCATCTTCTTACGAATGAGCATAGTCGTCACATCTCTTCTCATAGATAAAGTTGTCACCATTCTAGCGAGTCTTGCACTTTGTATTTTTACAATCTGTGTATATTTCTTTCATTAATAGAAATCATGTATTGTTGTATTTTTCTATTTCTTGCAATTTTTATGTGTATTTTGTTGTAAAATATCTACTTTCATTTTGTTCCAAAGATAATCCGAATCAAAATTAGGGCTTCCAATACCAAAGTTAACTATGAAACCCTTATTGTGTTTGGGAATGCACTGAAATTGTTGGAATCAAATAATGGAAAGATTAAGATGATCAATAGAATGAAATCATATACCTGAAATTTCTCCTCTGCAAATTTGTATGTGACCTATAGTAATCCCTTTCAAATTTGGCTCTTCAAAAAGAATACAACCACTCTGAAGTCTTTAATGATAAATATTTGTTGCACAAATCTCCCTTCTAAATTTTGGCAAAAAAATGAATAGGGTTTTCATTTATAAACCCAAAAACTAAAACTCCCATTCATTTTTTGATGTATATTTCAATGCATTGATGATAAACACACACGTTGTTTTTTTTCTAACTTACCTTTCCGGTGCACTATACAGTGAGTATCGCACCGGTGCGGTGTGTACGTATAATGCATCGACTTCTTTTTCGTAACAAATTTCAACTCATTGATAGTAAGCACGCATTATTTTTCTAACTTGTTTCAGTCGGTGTGCTAGACAATTAGAAATGTATCGGTGTGGTGTGTAAGTACTAACGCACAAACAAACGGTTTAATTTGCAAAATGCAAATGCAAACATCTACATTTAAATTTTGTGGAGGTTTTGCTTTGTGGAGGCAATAACAGAAGTCAATTTTTGGTGCTTCTCTCAATTAATCCAGCGTTGTGTTTGTTTTATCACAACGCATCGAGCCATCTTTATAAGATTAAGAGAACCGTTAATTTGTATAATTTGTTCGAAATTCTATTTGAAATTAGATTGTTATATGCTTCCCAGTATAACAATTTTGGCTCAAATGCAAAAAAAAAATGAATTATAATATCAAATGGTCAATTCTTCATATTCTAGCTCATTCCATATCGTTGTAAATCCTTCAAATTCTCTCATGTTGATTGCAGTACGTCTAGATTTTATTTATAATCCATTTATCTCATTGAATTTATGCTATGTATGAAGGTGTAGTTGAATAAGTGTTCATTGAATTTTGCAAGATCAAGATTTAGGATCGGATTCAGATGCGCAAGATATTCCAATAGTCCCAAAATTTCGCAAGCTCTTGTCAGGAGAAAGATACCGCAAGCAAATGTTTGATGAAAATGGACAATTTCTTTACCCTACCAATCGTAACATGCCATCTTTCAACAACCAGCCTGGATCAACGGTATTACAATGTGAATTGGATCTCTTCTACGTAGACACTCCGTAGGGTGTAAGAAAAAGATGATTGAGTAATTGTGTTTTTAGATTTTCAATGGAACTAATGTAAATGTATTGCTTAATTCGGAATTTGTTTTATAAATCTTGGTTGGTTGCATGTTTATTATTGGGAAAAAAAATTCCATGCTTCTAATAAATGTTTGCTATAATTTTTTAGCATATTAAATGCATTGTGCTACTAATATTATCAATGCAATGTTTAATATTTTTACAATCAGGATCCTGATGATGAGCGTCATGTCTACCATCTACCGTTGCACCCCATTACAATGTCAAGTCATGATATTGCTACTAAACGAGCACAACTCGGAGAGGAAGCATGTCGAGAATCATTGAAATAACCACCTATATAATTCCCACTACGTCTGGAGTCACCAATTCAAAACCTCTACAATAACATTTGTTATTCACATGTTGGGGATGAAGGAAATGATATAGAGGTTGGTATGGATGATTTCTTGTGGGATACCGAAGCCATGGAAGGAATGTTGTTACATGCATTCCAGCAAAATGAACTAGTGGATGACACTGATGTCGTAGATACCCTCTTCAGAAGCTTGAAATCTGCGTCCACCACCCCTCTCTTTGGTCAAATACAGAGGTCAAGGTCTACCCAAACAGGGACAACAATGTTCATGTACAACTTGAAAGCAATGTATGGTATGTCAGACATGTGTTTCTCGACACTTTTGAGGTAACTAACCATCAAGTCCCCTAACTTTTTAAGGAATCTTGTCACACAATTAAGGAAGAAAATGGTTGATTTTATTCATGCTTAATGGCAGTGTACATTTATATTGCCCACTAATTGTAGGTTACTCAAAGATAAGATACTTCTGAGTGATATTGTCTTGCCCAATAGCTGCACAGAGGCAAAGAATATGTTGAAAATGTTGGGTGTTGAGTACATATCATACCATGCATATTCGAATGATTGTATTCTATACAGAAACGAATATTTGAACAATTATATATGTCCATAATGTGGTCATGAAAGGTACCATAAATAAATAAAAAAAGGGTAAGGCACATGGTCCTCCTCATAAGATATTGAGGCACATTCCTATAATTCCAAGGATTCAAAGGCTTTTTTGTTGCAAACGATTATCCATGTTGCAGGGGTGGCAAGCCTCATACATAAGTGAGCTAGGAGTTATGTGAATCCCAAGATATGCAATAGCCATGAAGCATATAAAGAATATGTGACCTGATAAATTCAAGGACAAAGTATGAAGCCTACGATTAAGCATGGTTATTGATGGAGTTAACCTGTATTCCCTCTAAAACACCAATTTTTATATTTGGGTAGTGGTAGTGATAAATGAAAATGTCCCCCCATGGTTTTCCATGAAGAATAAACATCTTTTGTTGGCTCCTATAGTCCCAGGTAGAAGAAAAGTTAAGAGAATGGATGTCTACCTCCAACCACTGATAGATGAATTTAAGCAATTATGGGAAGGGATACATGTATATGATGTATCGATACCAATCCCAATGGAGAGGTCTTTTACATTGTATGGAATATGTGCATACACCACACATGATTATCCAGGACTAGGAGTTTGCTCTAGTAAGCATGTTGGTTGATTTGTTTATATATGTAATGTTATTTGGCATACTTCATTTGGTGCAACTATATTTTTGACACTGACATGCTCTATACAATAACATTGTAGGTCTTGTAACAAAAGGGTATCATGGATGTAAATGTTGTGGACCTTTTATGAAGGCTAGGTGGTCCAACCACCTACGAAAGTCGGTGTATGATTGTTCAAGGGTATTCCTCCCATAAGACCACCCTTATAAAAGAGTTGCATCTACTTTCAATGGTAAACTAAAGAGAACCCAAAGACCTGAAATAATGGCACTAACATATTATATTAGGGCATATTAAATGGAGAAGGAGAAGGAAATCGTAGAATTATTTAATTCAAATGAGGAACCTATGTTTGAAGATCCTAAATTTTTTGACTCATATGTTGAGAAAATTCCCATTGGGATGACAAGAAAATATGTATTTTATGAGCTTCCATATTGGGAGCATCTTAAGATTGGCCACTTACTAGATCCCATGCATATATTAAAAAAAAATCATCTTCTCTATGGAGGAACATATCATCGAACAAAAGAAACACATTGGTTGTTAGAAGAGATCTTATTGCTTGAAATATTAAAAAGAGACAATGGCCAAGAAAAGAAACTAGAGGAGAGGTTGGTCTATCTCGTTATTTTAAAGAAGGTGATGTCCCATGGATTTTGAAGAAAGATGGTATTTCTATGGTGAATGATGTTATATTGGGCATGAAGGCACCTTCTTTTTATGGGTTGACTCTACGACGATGCTTCACTGTAGAAGGGAATTTGTCAAGGTTGAAATCACATGACCATCTAAACCTTCTAAGGGCATGTATGTTGAATAAATTATTCTTCTTCTATATTGTTGGTAAAAGTATGATATGCACTCACAATTTTATGGCAATTAATAGTGTATGTGTCTATTTTGTAGTGTTTTTATCCTTTGCTTGTGCATTGTTTTTGAACCATGACTTCCCCCAAGACTTGCAATGTGCCATATCTAAATCATTTGTATTTGCACATTGGATCATATCAAAGGAGATTCATATGGATAGCATTCCCCAGTGGCGTCGAGGGATAGTTGAGATTGTTTGTATTTTTGAGAAGGAACTTCCGACGAGTTTTATGGACTTGCAAATCCATCTTCTAATTCACCTATCTGGTGAGGTTGAATTAGCTATGGTGCTCTTATGTCATTGGATGTTCTTCTTAGAGAGGTACATGAAAAGCTTGAAGGGGTTTTTTCGACAAAGGGGAAAACCAGAGGGATCTATGGTAGAGGTATATAAGTTGTTCTATTACGTCAGTGAGTACATCAAGAAAATTGACAACACGACAGGGGCATTGGTTTGGGACGACCATCAAGATGAGGACAAAAGGTAAGGGGAGCTACTCCAAACGAAGAGAAAAAGGCACTTGACAAAGAATAAGTGACTTATATTTTGTAAATTTAGTACAAAGAAATTGTTTATATCGAAGTTGCTAATATATATTTGATCTCATGCTATTCGTTTTGAATTCTTGTATACAACAGCGAATTTAGAAAGTGATGCCATCAACAAATTCACTCTTTAAGTTGATAATATATATTCGATCTCATGTTATTCACTTTTTGACTTTTTGTATGTACCAGTGAATTTAGAAATTGATGCCATTAGTAAATTCATTCTTTACAACGTGTTGAACACTCAACACACCCTAAAAATTCTACGCCAAATTTCACTTTTTGGGTACCACTTGATCTCTTGTAAATGTCTAATTCGATCTTAGTATGAAAATGTTGTCTTTGCTCATCTTTTGTTTTTCATTTTAAGTCTTTCAAAGTTGCTCGTCCATGTGAAAATCATCATGAATTAACAAAGACTAACATTAATTAAAGAACTGACAACCGAAACTTCTCCCCGATGCGCTAAAGGAATTCGGCATCGGGAAGGATTAGAGATGACAAATTTCACCCGAGAGAACCAAAGTAGCCGAGCCCCGACCTCCATCGGCATCGACAGACGGGAGTCTTAATTACGCGATAGGCGTTGCGGAAGAATATCGTTGATGACCAATTAATTTGGCATCAATGAAAGGTTAGGGAATAAGCATTGAACAAAAAAAGGAAATAATAATCGTCGATCTTTGGGATGTTTTCGGCATCAGGATTTTCGAAGGACGATAAACCCCGAAGAAACTACGCGTTGATTTTTTAACGTCGATCCCCGATACTCACCGGTGTCGGAAGTCACAATATCTAGCTCAATTTAGCGTGATCGACGTAAACAAAGTCCCAAGTGCAACCCTTACCCACGAGCTGAGTTCTAGGTTTTCTTTTAATAAGCCCCAAGTTAATAACACCACGTCGACATCATTCGGCATCGGAAGTTTCTAAAGGAAAATATCAATGAACTTACAAAATAACTCAGGACAACGGTAATTACAAAATCACATAATTACGAGAAGCTTGAATAAGAACACGGTAGATTTACACGCAAAGAGGAAACACGATGCTTTCTACTGCTATGACTATAATCTGTTCAGGCAAAACATTTTAAACATTTCATATATTAAGGCTCTCGCTGGGCTTAGGTTACATACAATAAACACTAACAACACCTTGGCCAACCGACTCGGTTACATCGAGAACGTGAAAATTCTCACAACAAACAGGGAAAATTATCAAAACATATGTTACTTCCGAGAATACAAAACAAGGGTTCGCCCATCATGTATCTCCTGCACATGGACCTTCTCCCGGACTGCTCCGTGCGCCTTGCAATGTTCTTATGTCCTCCTCCTCCATCAACCTCTGCGCTTCGCGCAGCTGCACAATCATATCTTGTGCTTCCCGAAGCTGCCTCTTGAGCCAATTTGTGCTTCCTTCGCGACCTAGTGATGCTGATACCTCCTGGTTCTATGCCGCCAGTTGTCTCTGCAATTCTCTATTTTCTTGATAAATTTCAGTTATGGCAAGTTGTGCCTGATCCAGCTGTTGATTGGGGCTTTCAACATTAGAACCTGATACCCCTGTCCTTCGCATTTGGCTCCCGCTTCCTCGACTAGTAGTCCCGACAGGCTCTACCCGGGTAGCATGCATCATGAACTCCTCAATGGTTGGGTGTGCACTTATCTCATTCAAGATGTGGCTTCCTCCTACTTCCTTATTTTTTCTGGGCCTTCCCCTCCTCTGTGATGTCGGCTTTTGAGAGGGCATGGCCTCCAACCTCTGTCCTTCAGACGAAATTTTCTCCACTTCGACCTCCGCTTGAGGCACTGACATCGTTTAGGAGCAGAGGCAAGGACCTCCTTCTGAAATCTCGGAGACACTCAATGACAATAAGAAAGAGTCCCAGGCATGTTGGGGTTTAGACCTACGCTCCGGCTGCCTCACACACCCTGTCTCGTGTTTTGAGAGGATCTCATGGAGCAATAGAGTGTGCGCGTTTAGACGTCCGTGACTGGATGAAGGGCCACGACACAGGGTCTGATAGAATTGGACTCGCAAGACCAGTCCCTACTTGTATACAAACTCGGTCGATGTGTATAACATGCACAAAATATCTAAGATTTATAGCAGAGAGGAGCAATGGGACAGAACGTGCCAAGGAATACTCATACATTACGACAAGATGTTTTGAAGAATTAACGCGTCATATCTGCACGATGGATATGATCCAAGACGTGTGAAACATAGCTGATAGGAGTTGCAGAGAATATATGGTACAATCATTTCCAATCTCTTTAATCTTCCCAACCTCCACTATTCGTGAATGATAGTTGACACACTTGGTGATACGGCCTCTGGGTAACAACTTGCCTCGACCTAGGGCATTTAACAACTTCCTTTATTGCGGCATCCAACCTTTTGGGAGCTGACACACACTTTCGACACACGTTCAACTCTGGCATCCTTTCCAGACCCCAAGGGACAATCGGCCTCTGGAATGGCTTCAACACTCGTATCTGTCGTACCCGATCTACCACGCTATAGCGCGCAGGTGTAACTGAACCAAACTGCAGAGGAGCGGCGACGCGGACAGAGATGCTACAGGTCATTCAAAAATTTACTGGGATCACATAAGTATTTAACAATCGGGACTAGCAAGATCTACAGGTATGCATCAGCTTGCTTTTTCCGCTTACATCTTCCTATGTTTCGCCCGATAAGTAATTTCTAAACGATGTCAATCCCGGTTGCGAGAAATATCTCTCTGAATACCGAACAAAGTTCGCTTCGTAACCTCGCCAAGGAACCTGAAGGAAACATTGGGGTAAGATCAACGAAGCAGTGAAGGATATCGAACTCCCTGATTTCGGCAACCCCGACAACTTCATCGACTTGTGCGACATAGTCGAGTCGCATACCAAGCAAGATTCACTGTGGGTCGAAGAGCTCGTGAAGATGACCGATGTGATACCAGGGCAAGTGCAACGATTTATGGACCATCCGATTAGAGCTCGAACTATGCTACATTAGTTAAAATCCAGTCTGGCGAAGTACCAGACGCATGCGATGGACATCAGAGGGATACATGCGGCTTCGATGGAACAACACAGATTTCTATGGGCCCAAACTTGAGAAGAGTTGTTTATCACCTTGTCTGAGTATGAGAGAAGTCACCCTTTTCAAGAGATATCTCGGGTTGACTATTAAAGAAACCGTTAGAAGATGATGCCACGTGGCCAATTTTTCTTTGCTTAAACTACACTTAGCTGTTATTTTCAGTTGAATTTCACATTATAAATAAAGACATCGACCAATTAGTTATGGGTCGATGGTTGTGACAATAACTCTTTCTTTCTGGTTGTTAAGAATTATTTTGAAGCTTCTTTGAATTGAGAAGTCCTTATGGACCAAAGACAAGTTATTTTCATCAACTGCATGTGTGACTGGACGTGGAGAAGAATTATTTATTATCTTGTTTCATGAATGATGTTGTAATGAGTAAGAGCAATTAATTATGTTGTCAAGTTATCTGGTGCAATGTTTTGTTGTTCTTTGCTTTAATGATGAGGATGAATCGTTGTGTTATTATGTAATGAATGGTTCTGGTAGATGAATTATTTTGCTTGTCATTATCTCATTGTGTATGTGTTTTCTTTCTTGTAATTAGTATCTTAGATAGTAATTGGATACTCACATGGTTAATGTATTAGTACTAGGCCCTGTGGTATAAAATTGTCATTTGCATGCTTGAGCAACGGGTTATCCCAAGTTCAACCTCTTCCCCTTAGTTAAGCTTAATTCCATTTTTGTTGCCAAGTTGATTTATACCGGCTTATATCTCATATCGGTCCCACCCAAGAGAAAATATACAAAAGAGAATAGTCCAAACTGAAGGAAGAGCCTTCACAAGAAAATGTAAAGCCCATCAATAATTTGGTCGGATCACAAGATCTAGAGAACCATTCCACTATTAAACGTTGCAGAGTCTAATTGGGCCTCGGTGGTGGGTTTGGTCAAGGGATTTAAGACCCATCAACACAACGCAAAGGCAATGTGATCATGGGTTGTGTTGTACGAAGACAAAAGAACGAAATGGGTCAATGACAAGAAAGCATTCAAACAATTGAATGGTAGAATCATGCGTTATCCTAATAATTTAAAAGAAAATATGCTAAAAATCTACCCCAACAATTGGGCGACTCATGAGATACAAGAGAAATATGCGGTGTCTGGTCATAACCCACATGGAGAATATCTCGATGCACTAAACATAGGGATCAGGTGCAACAACTCTATAATAACCTCTCTAACTACCACGTTCAATTTATAATATAGCATATTTGAATTGCAACATTTATTATGTTTCTATTAATGCTCATGTTATTAGAGATATGACATCATCCATTGTTCACATTTTTACAAGTGCATTTGTTCCCATCTATGTGGGCATATGGACATCATTTCCGCACTAAGTATTCCAGTGATGGACACATCACACAAAATTATGGAGTGGATGTTGAGTTCTACCAATCTAATCATGCTAGCCATCAACAAAGTTACCAACTTAACGAGAACTCTCTAGAGTTCTCGTTTTTTTAGAGTGGTTATGTTTACCCTTGTTTCAAAAAGTAGGGCTANACACAAAATTATGGAGTGGATGTTGAGTTCTACCAATCTAATCATGCTAGCCATCAACAAAGTTACCAACTTAACGAGAACTCTCTAGAGTTCTCGTTTTTTTAGAGTGGTTATGTTTACCCTTGTTTCAAAAAGTAGGGCTACCGATAGCACCATTTTTTTGAGAGGTAGTTAAAATTGCAAATTGTTGCAACTTATTTGAAATCACATTTTTGATATTGCGAACAAAACCTTGAAATTGACCCTTGAATTGGCAAGTGATGCTACTAGTAGCACCACTTTGTTTTTGGACTTAAAACTATGGCCCTGACCACCGACACAGCCACAAATAAAACACTGATAATGGACACCTAAATCCAAAAGTGTAATTACTTGATAATTTATTTATTTAGTAACTAATTTTATTTTTTTTAATAATTTACAATAGAAAAATAATTATATCGATATAAAAAAAATCCTAAACAAATTCATTTTTTTTTAAAGAAAAACAAAATTCTTTTAGAAATAAAGAAAAAAAAAAACAAATTGCAATTTTTAATCAAAAAAATGAATTAAAAAAAAAAAGTAAAAGTAAATTCTTGGGGAAAAAAATAAAAAAAATTACCCTTAATGAACTAATTTTAAAACACCAAAAAATAAAATAAAAAATATGAAACGTCAATTTTTTTAATAAAAATATAAAAAAAAAACAATCTAAACACCCAAAATCAAAATAGAAAAATAAATCAAAAATAAAAAATAAAACACAATTTTTAAATATTAAATAAATAAATACAATTTTAAACACAATTTTTAAATATTAAATAAATAAATACAATTTTAAATTTTAAATATATTAAAAACCTAAAATAAAATTTTAAACTTTAAATATATTAAAAACCTAAAATAAAATTTGAATATTTTTTTTTAAAAGAAACAAAACTAAAATTTAAAAATTAAAATACCAACAATTTAAAGATTTAAAAACTAAATATAAAAATCTAAATTGAAAAACTATTAAACACTATATTAAAAATAAATATGCCCACACGAGTGTAGACGGATTGGCAATTGTCGTGTAAATGGAAAGAAATTTGTAAAAATGAAATCTCATGTTCTATATATATTAAAAATAAATATTAAAAACTATTCTAGAAACATTTTAAATTTTAAATATATTAAAAACCTAAAATAAAATTTGAATTAATTTTTTTTAAAAGAAACAAAACTAAAATTTAAAAAATAAAATAAAATACAAATCAATTAAAAATTTTAAAAACTAAATTAAAAAACTATTAAAAAATAATATTAAAAACTAATATTACAAACTATATTAGAAAATATAAAAAAAAAAAATGGGATTCATGAGTGTTTTTCAACCAAACAATAATGAAACTTACATTAATATATAATCTTATCATCGTCGAGGGGGCTTCATACATCAATTTGGTCTCTGGCTTAGCTATGACATTAAAAATAAATTGTTGTTTTTATATTTAAAAAGTAATTGTATGGGAGGGGGGCATGCCCCATGCTCGTGGAATGGATGTCATTCCACGAGCATCTCGCCCCCTCCCATACAATTTCTTTTTAAATTACTTTTTAATATAGTTTGTAATATTAGTTTTTAAATATGGTTTTTAATCCCCAGATGGGTTGCTACCAGCCACAACACGTGGACAAGCCACAAGGAGGTCACCTGGCCAGACAGCCAGCTAGTTGGCGCCTGATGGAACTCGTTCCCCCAGCACATCACCTCAAGGCTTTAATGTAGTCGTCGCCACCCCTCAAACCACACTTGCGGCCAGCCTATCGCACGATCTGGAAGCCTTGCAGCGTGAGAACTCCCATGGCGCCGTGCAGGTTGCCTCACCTGTCACTTCCTCTCCCCATATATGGAGCCCCTACAGCCGAGCTCGAGAGTATTCTTCTTCCTTTGTTTCTCAGTGCTCTCCCTCGCTAGCCACCCCGAATTCCTCTTCTTATACCTCTCTGGAGTGCTCTACACTTGCTCTCATGGACCCTTCGACTTCTCCTCTGCATTTTCGTCCCCAAGCCACTGATAGCCCCCGTCATGCCCTGTCTGAGAGGTAAATCTAGGAGCGGAGCAGCCTGGTACGCAACTAGGGGCAAGGAGGTGCCAAAATCCGACCCTCCACCTGATAATGATGCTATCCCTGTCTTGGCTCCCATCATA
>ML793661.1:384166-394328 GCA_009831015.1 Picea engelmannii | reverse complement strand
TTAGAAGGAGTGTTGGAGTCATTGGAATCTTGTAGGAGGAGTGTTGGACACATCTTATGGAGCACCCTTACATTGGATCCTTACTTGTTTATGGCATCACCTTGGAGTTTGACATGTGTGTTATCATCTTAAAACTGCTCACCTACCATTTTGAGCAATTCTACCTGAATATATCACTTTGGTATGCATAACCCTCATCCTCCGCTCTATTCCATCATCATATGACCTCAAACTTGTCATAATCAACCAAGTTAACCCCATAATTGACCAAAGTTGGCCAATGCAAATATTGGCCTGTTAAGTGTGTGTGGGAAGTGTAAATAAAATCTAAAAAAATGCACCGCCCAATAAAAAATTATTTTTAAATGTTGTTCACTCCAATCAATGCACCCAAGCTATCAAAATGAAATGTTAGTTATGTGTGGACCTCATCAAACCCTAATTTGTATTTCAATCATCGATGTAGTCATATTTAGCCATTGTAAGGAACACCATGTCAAGAGGTTTGTCCACCATACAACCATAAATAAAGCCATTGAGGTCACTCATTCACATCAATCCATCTAAGTAAGGTTATGCTACTGGAATACCACTAGAATCTTTAGAACCGTTTTCTCCTAATTATGCATTCTAGTTTCTTGCCTTCTTTGTTAATTAGGGTTGGAGTTAGAGCACACCAAGGAAGCTCATATTACCTTCACCATTATTCTCCTTCAGGTATTGTTTACTTTGTCATTCCATAAAAAGGTTCATATTATTTATTTCCTTCTTCTTGTTAAGTAATGTCTCTTTTATGTAGTTGGATTTCACATCTTGCATGGATTAGGTTTTAATTTATGTGAATATCACAAAGGTTTGTAATTATATGTGCACTTACCATTTGTCTATTGCTTGATCCACAACCATCAAGTTAAAGTTTTTTTCTCACCTTTTCGATGACATTAAGTTCACCATGGAATCCGAGGAGAATGGTAGCAATCCCTTCCTAGATGTATCGATAACTAAGAAACAAGATGGTTACCTAGGCCACCAAGTCTTTAGGAAGAAAACCCATACTGAGAACTATCTTCGTGTGAATTATCACCACCACCCCACTCATAAGATTGGGTTCTTAACACCCTGTCCATGAGGGATATCAAAATCTTTGACAAGGAGCATCTTGAACATGAGAAAGACCACCTACCTAAGGTATTTAAGAGCACAAGATACAAGTATAGAGACATCAAAAGGGAAATGAATATGTTACATGGAAAGACCAAATGGTGAACCCCGATCCGTCAACAATCATAACTCTTGCAAGAAATTCCACCTTCCTTACATCAAGGGAGTCACCGATAAGATTGTGAAAGCCTTAAGAAAGAAGGAGGTTGCAACCTCAATCAATCCCATGGACCATTAGGCAAGATATGAGATCTGTAAAAGACATCATGGACCATTGCCAATGCAAAGGGGTCTACAAAATTGATTGCTCATGCAATAGATGCTACATCGATGAAATTGGGCATTCATTTATTGTGAGGATTAAAGAGTATGGGGTAAAAATCAAGAAGGAGCATGCTTGCTCCTCAGTATTAGCGGAGCATTCCCTCACAACAAAGCAACATATATGCCTGGAGGACATTAAAATACTGGTAAAGGAGGATCACTATTTCAAACTACGCATCAAAGAATATATGGAAATTATCAAGCATCTAAACAACCTCAATAATACAAAGGACTCAAGATTAATGAAAATTGGCTCCTCCTTGTCAACCAAAGAAGGACTAGGTAAGACTATGTATGTTTGGTGGTTTTTTTCATTAAGATTATTTTCTTGTCTTTTTTCTTATTAACCTTGAGATTATTTTTCTTCATGGGCTTCTCGACTCAAATTTTTTGCAGAGCCATTGCAAGAATATATTCATTATGAACTAAACATGTCACTTGCATGAACTAAACTTGGGTGGGGAGGATAATAGTCATTCCTCCCAACCACCCAAACTAAACCCAATTCACTAATTTTAATAATTATTATTAATATTAACGATACTTTTTATAGTTTAAAACTATAATTATTAATATTAATAATCAATAATTTTGAGTATTATTATTATTGATTTTTATCAAGGTCCTTTCATATACTTTCATATATTGTTTTTTGGTTGTTATATTGATTATATTATTATTAATTATTTTTATCAAGGTCCTTTCATATATTGTTTTTTGGTTGTTATATTGATTATTGTTAATAATTTTGATTTTTTGGTCTTGATGTTTTATTTCTCTTTACTTTATTTGTTGTCCATTTAAATATTAATTTAATTATTAATGTTTTGTTTTATAGTTATTAATTATTAATAATTATGATTTTTTTGGTTTTAATGGTTTTTTTTTTTTTTTTTGTACTGGGGGAATCGGTAACTGTGGTTCTCGTACTCGCGTGACACGGGGTTGATCTCCATTGGCTACCACTATAACCCCAGGTGCAACCACCCAACCCGCAAGAATGGCGCACGAGTAAATCCGGGTGAAATCGAACATGAGACTTCATTTTACAAATTTCCTTCCATTTACACGACACTTGCCAATCCGTCTACACCCGTGCAGACGGTTTTAATGTTTTATTACTCTCTATTTTTTGTCCATTTAAATATTAATTTTATTATTAATGTTTTGTTTTATAGTTATTAATTATTAATTTTTTTGGATTCATGTATTCTCTTTTGGGTTGTATATTGTCTTTATTGTCTTGTACATTAATAATTCTTATTACTAATAACTTTAATTTTAATTATTAATATTAATATTGATAGATTTTAATATCAATTATTAATATTACTAATAACATTTAATATTTTTCATTTATCTTTTTGATTGGTTATATTAATTATTAATATTAATATTCAATCTTTTAATTGGTGGTGGTGGTTTTGATTGGTTATATTAATTATTAATATTATTAATCAATATTTTAATTGATGGTGGTGGTGGAGGTGGTTAATGTCCATTGAAACTAGATTTGGTCTATTAGATCTTAAGAAAGGTATGGAATTATTTGGATTTCCTTGGAATTTTATTTATATGTTCGAAAAACATTAACAAAAGCGCTCCAAGATTGTCATAGTTTTAATGAGTTATAAGGTTAAGAAGGTTGGTATTGTGACAAATATTTTGAACTTGTGATCTAATTTGGGTATACATGGGACATTTTAAGAGAACGTGTTTCTTCAACACTCTTAGTGTCACAAAGATGACAGATTCATTTTACCCATGACGTTTTGGGCACTATCCAACGCCCAATTTCACTATGGAGCTCTTGAGAGTTTGTTCTTATTTTTGCAATGTTGATTTTCTTCTTTATGCTAGTCAAAACAAAGAGATACTTTTGATATTCTAGAGTAGGGTTGATCACCTCCTCGTGGTATCTTTTTTTTATAACCAACACTAGGGAATTTATATTAATGAAAGGTTGCAACCTCAACTCACAACAAGTATAACATCAAAAGTGGCTTTCAACCTGAGTTTTGCTTGTCAAAAAAGGTTTTTGAATGTATCTAAGACCACCAATTGTGGGGAGCTTCCAAAATAACATTGTTTTAAAGTTTCTAACAATATAAATTCGACATGGTTGGGGCAAGGGGCACCCACATGGCACACCAGGAAACCAACCCGACACATGTATTAAGTCTGTTAGGGGGAAGGTGATCAACGAGTTTTCATATGAGAGAGGTGGTGGATGGCCTGTGCCAGGAGGGGTACATCTCCTATGTTTCTAATCCATGAAATGATGAATGCAATCGAACCTGGAGTGGAGAGGTACAAGAGTAGTCAACTAAGAGTTAAGATGTGGAGGTGGGAGTTAAATGGTTGAAGTATAAAGAGGGATGAGGTGAATTGTACACTAATGTGGGGAAGTCTGGGTGATCCTACGATGATGAGCACGTCGAGAGTTACAAGTATTTTTCCTCGAATGCTTCGAGAAGAGGTGTGGGATAGTCAAATTTGGTCTGAGACATGGGGTTAGTCGTAGCATGAAAACTTGGGATAGCTCGCAAGGGAGAGCTCGACATGGCTGAAAGGTAATCTCCTACCCCTCATTGTGGTTCTAGTTTGCAAGCATTGAGTTTGCTTTGAAGGTTTGGGCTTTGGGACTATTATTGGTCACAAGTTTTCAGTTGGCATTGAAAGGGTGTTGTCTTTTGACGAAAAGACCTGGAGAGCTCTCTGGCTAGACAACAACTCTGGGATTCAACTGGGGTGGTGAGTATTGTGGTTATGTTTCTAGTCTTGTATCTGCTTGTATTTTTTCTCGGTCCATTGGATGGCAAGGGGCAGTGGTAAGGGGGGAAATACAAGGAAGTCGAAGGCGAGGGGAAGTTGCAGGGCCTCATCCTCTCAAGTCTTTATTTCCTCCACCAAAGCGATAAGGGATGTGTGGGAAGTTAAGCACATGTTTTAGGAGAACCACTCTTAGGCAACTAAGAAGGATATAGAAGAGGTGGAGGTTACAATTAGAGCACGGTGATTGGAAGCACGTGATGATTACATTTTGGAAGAGCTGTAGGACTGGGCAATGGACCCTATTTACTCTTGGACTCTAGATACAAAGTATTTCAATATTGTCGAGACCTATTGGATAGTGAAGGCCCTGGTAGCCTAAGCTCTACCCAAGCTTCGAAGAAGAACAAAGAGGAGAGATAGGATATTTTACATACCATCCACATCTTTGAAGGGAAGTTCGAAGTGATGTGCCAGACGGTGTTTGATATAAAAATCACAGTGTCTCAAGAAGACAACAAGGAAGGAAAATAGCAACAAGGAGAGGGATCCTCAAGCTTAGCAGGCACTAGAGCCAATCCAACTGTGTTGGACACCAAATCCTAGTCTCCATAAGTAGTCCATGAAGATGACAAGGATACAAATTTGATCCCGGAGGTGGTGGCAAAGGAGAAACCCCAGTCTCCAGCTAGTTTATTTCTAGTTTGATTTTTTTTTTCTTTTGTTATTTCTTGTTGATATGGACAATGATAGGATTTTATTTTAGTTTGTTTTACTTGGTGGTATCTATGTGGCCCTAAATAATGCTATCACAATTACATGATGGATTACCTGGAATTTTGAGGAAGCAAATCATAAATATCTCTCTTTGGTTTTTGTTCTTAGGTTTTCTCCTCTCTTTGTTTTTAATATGGTTGACTTTTTGAGTTTTGTATGTACACCATTCAATATTTATATAACCATGTTGACCTCTTATTTATTCAACTTGTTGTCCCGACAATGGATTCAGATCCGGATTCGAAACACCGACCTAATAATGGATATTGTGGCTCTTCCATAAAATCTTATTGCAAATTGCTTCCACCTCATAAATCTCAAAACAAAGATTCATTGATCTTCTAGCTTATATTTTGGATCTGAAAAGAGCCCATAGACTATTTAAGTAAGAAGCATACTTTTACCTACTATAGTTAAGTAGCATGATCCATAACATAGGATCATCTTACTTCTAAAAATGGTTCAAACTTAAAAAAAGAAAAAGAGAGAGAGATTATTATAGGGCATTGCATTTTCTATAGGATTCAAAAAAATAATAAATACTGATATACTCTATTCATCCAATGGAAAAGTCTTAGAAAAATAAAATACTCATATGCAACAAGTAAAGATTGAAATAGATATGCAGTGAAGCTATGAAACTCAATGGTTTCTAAATGGTGCAAGCATTAATCATTTTTATTTTATTTTTGACTAAAATCAAAACCCTCTTAAATTTGTAATCAATTACAAAATATGCTTGAGCATGTTTGTTAATTGGGTATAGCCCACATGGTTGTGGGATGGAGTGTTATCCTCTACATATAGGTTCTATTCCAATAAGTGTCATGTTGAGCTCACTATGAGCATATTATTGACTTTGAGCTCCCATTGTTGATGACCTTGTGCCCTAAAGAATCTAGGGTTTACCTTGGGTATTGTCCTTGAAATGGGGGGAAGTACCTGGGGGTTTCCCAAGGCGTTGTGTTATGAAAAAAAATGCTTGGAGCATGTACATTTACCCTATTACATAAACATTGATATACTCTATTCATACAATAGAAAAATCTCAAAAAAATAAAATATCGATATGCAATAAGTAAACACTGAAATAGATCTAAAATGAAGTTATGGAACTCAATGTAACTTTAGAGTGTATCCATGCCCAATAAGGTTCCTTTACCATACAAGATCATCTTCAACATCTTTTATTCTGACATGACTGCTTTTGAGAGTATCACAATAATTTTCCCACAGAAGTTCCTCATCACCAAAGAAACCCATAGTTTCAACTGAGTGTCGTTCTAGATTAGAAATAGAGAAATTCAATTGACAAGCTACTTGGGACAGACAAATGTTGCCTCTATCTCTTAAAGCTTCTACCATGTTCCTTGGCAATTGAAAATTCTCACCACAACCCACTTAGGGATCCTCTCCTACTCTTAATTCAGTACTTGCCCCCACTTTTCAAACAATCTAAAAGTTAACCTAAAAAAAAGCAAAATGCATTTACTTTACAAATAAAGTACATTTATAACTTAATGTTCACTTTACTACAAAATTATTTTATAACTTAAGTTGTATGAACTTTTTCAAAAAGTACCTATCAAAAATAAAAACTTAAACTCAACAACACTTTTCATTAAAATAACTTTCAACCAAGTGAGTTATTACAAAAGATACAACAAATGTTATAAAACAAGGCTGCATGGCAGCATATACCTGCCGCTATGCAGGTATAATAAAATAAAACAATAGTTTTATTGAATC
The DNA here is from genome assembly GCA_009831015.1 of Picea engelmannii. Classification (NCBI taxonomy): domain Eukaryota; kingdom Viridiplantae; phylum Streptophyta; class Pinopsida; order Pinales; family Pinaceae; genus Picea; species Picea engelmannii. The sequence goes on along the minus strand of ML793661.1, from coordinate 387,545 downwards.
CACCGCATGCATCGAGATGAATAACAAATTCATTTGTTGAATATGGCATACAAGCATCATCTCATTAAAGGACGTTGAAGATCCTTCCGCAACCGTTGAAGATCCTTACACAACTGCGGCAGTAAGAGATGCATTTGAACAATGAATCACAATTTAGAAAAATGTTTTAAAATAATTAAAAAAATCAAATTGTAATGTTATACCTTTAAAAATGCTCAAAATTATTCTGGTCAAACCCCAGCTAATAGACGATCAATTGCATATCCAATACTATATACCACCCCAAGCAACAGGTATAATAACCAATATCCCTTCACATTATTTTGAATGATCTAAAAAAAAACCAATTTTATAAAACATATAGATTTTACATTGTAAAACACTCAAACTAATATTTAAGATTAACACTCAAAATTTGTAATATAAAAATAAAATTTATATTTAAGTTTAACCCTTAAAAAAATTGTGAAAAAAATATACAAATGCCATCAACTTTGAATTGTACAAAATATTATATTATTTTATTTTAACTTTAACACTCAAATAATTGTGAAAGAAAAAGTAAAATTGTCATCCACAATCCTACCTACAAAATATTATTTTATTTTATTTAAATGTGCCTAGGAAAAAGGTAACCGTTAAATGAGAACAACCAAAAAAAAAAAAATGCATATTCATGCCAAAAAATAAAGGGTTATTTATTTAACAAGATGGGCCCCCAACTTTTGACAATATATATATATAAAAAAAGAAATATTTATTACAATAACATTGGGGGAAGTGAACGCGCAATCAGACTTCAAAGTTTTTGGCCAATAAGATATCACATAAATGAGATTTAAAATTTAAAATAAATAATTATTTTTTAAAACTTTGGATAAAGGGGTATATATTTTATGGTCAACCATGAACTAATAGAAAGTCAAGCCTAACTCAAAGCTATATACCATGCCTATCGGCAAATATAATCATAAGTTTTTTTAAAAACTTGTAGCTTTCTTGAAGAGAGTGCTTACCCTGAAAACCTTTGTTTTTGTTTGCAAAAAACTTCAAACATCATGTCACACGAAAACAAACAAATTTAAAAAGAAAACTTGAAAATTTATATGCTTGGTGTTAGATTTCAGTCAGTCTACTAAAAAAATGCAAGTTTTCTTCTCTATTTTTGACATGTCTAAATTGTTTGGGGTGCAAGACAAAGAGCATACGTAGAATATAAAACACTTTCCTCTATGTTTATGATTTGTCGAGGTTGCATAAAGCGTTGGGCAAAGAGAATATGCAGAACGAAATTGAAGCAAATCATAAAAATAAATATAAAAATTGAAATGATAAATAAACATAAAAAATAACCTTAAAAATGGAACTATATACCTTCGGATTTTATATAAATGATTGTATCTAGGGAAAAATGAAACATTTTTGGCTAAATCGAAAAGGGTTTTCAATAAAAAACAACGCTCTAAACATACTGGAGTGGTTCACTCTGCCCCAAAGTGCTCAGAAACAATAGAATCCATAAGTCCTTCATTTCACACAATGACATAGGTTTAGGGTCTTAATCAACAATGAGAGGTGGTTTTCATTGAAGCTTTGATACCTTGTTCGATAAACATGGTATATCCATGCAGACCAAACAACCTATAGAAACCACTTAGACACATAGATCAAAGATCAATAAAACAATGTTTACGTGGTTAAAATCCTCAAAGAAGGAAACAATCCATGACCATAGCCAATGCGGTCACTTGAGACAATATAATAATGCAAAAGAAAACAATTTACATGAGCATCTTTCAACAATAGATCATCACCGAATGACCCTTCGTTCTCTTTAAGTAGAGATCATGGACCAATCGAGTGTTAAGCCACATATCAAGTGTTATTAATATTGAGGAGAAGATGAACCATTAGATGACTTTATGTCTAGAACATAATCATGACCATTAGATTAGTTAGTTACAAAAACACACTAAAGAAACACACTTTACTAAAGACACATTAGACCAAGTCAAACTTATAACTCTTAAGTGTCCAAATATCCTAACATTGAACTCCACATATCCATGAGATGTGCACCCTTTGGCTCCACATTTGTATATTTTGGCTATCGATGCACTTGGATATATTTATAATCAATAAGAATGCAAGGGAGGATTTAAGCAATCTAGATATGGATTGGAGATATGGAGGTTCTCAATAATCACTTTATAGATGATTCATGTTCTTTGTATGCTTGGAGCATGCTTCAATAAATGGCCTATGGGTTACTTGAACACTTTGTGCGTGGTCATTGGTGCAATTTGTTGATATTATGGTAGTTGTGGGAGGTATTAACCTCCATTTGTGACCTTTGAGGAGATTAGAATATTCCATAAAGAAAGAAGAACCCTAAAAGACTTGGACATAACCCTAGAAGTAAAGTCAGTTAAAGAGAATATTTTATATTGAGTCTTTAGCCTACAGAAAGAGAAGTCAGCCTAGACAGCCTGAAGAGAGCAGTATCAATATAAGGCATCAGAGCTCATTTGGCACACACAAGTCGCAATTGCAGAAATCCAGTAGTGTGCAAGTCTAGGGAGCAGCTGCAATTGCAGTTACGGCAACCTGTAATTTCAGTCTTTCTGGCTTGGACTTTCTGATCAGTCTTGGTTATCTTTGCTTGGTACATTAGCCTTGGTTGGCTATTGATTTACTACCGGAATTCTTCTTTATGTCGAGGTCAAGGTGCTCGGGGTGGCATTTGTGCCTATTGTTGGGTGACAATATTGCTATATTGTCTATGGTTAAATGAGCACACCCACTTTTCTAACAAGTTATGGGCCCGCGCCTCCTTCATTCAATCTAACCACTGGAAGGAAGCTAAGCCATGAGGTTATCAAGCTCATTGAAGAACTATCACTAGGGTTTCTAGTAGGTGCAGTTTGTAGTGTCCCCAAGGCCGAGCCCCGTTACAGATCATGTTATATGCAAAGAATTGTAAATGTGTTCTATAGGCTGGCGAACCAAGTTTTGCATAAGCTGTAGGCTTATGTGTTTTGATAGGCTAGGGAGCCTACGTGTTGAAGGTCGGGAGCATGTTGATGTACTTGTATGTATGCAGATCAATTAATAAAATATAAACACCGCCAGTGCAGACCGACCACGATGAATGAGTGATGGGGGATTGAGCATCCACAGAGTGGGCAAGGAATTAGGGGCTAGAAGGTGGGAAAGGGGCTGAGTGTTGAGCCTAAGGGCTAAGCTTAGGGGGCTTAGGCCTGGAATAATATTTTAATATTATTTCCAAAAAGAGCCATGTGCATATTATTTTATCCTAAGTCCTTTGGAAGGACACGTGATTTCCCAAGTGGTGGGAGGAAGGCGTACGGATGGAACG
>ML793661.1:369234-381305 GCA_009831015.1 Picea engelmannii | reverse complement strand
GTAGCTAGAGGGTTCTCCTAGAAGGAGGGAGAAGATTATGACGACACATTTTCTCCTGTTGCCAGATATACTTCTATTAGAGCCATTATGTCTCTTGTTGCTTCCATGGGATGGAGTTTACATCAGATGGATGTAAAGACAACTTTTCTCAATGGAGCAATCAAAGAAGAAGTATACATTGAACAACCTCAAGAATTTGAAGTACACTCCAGAGACACTCATGTTTGCATATTAAAGAAATCCCTATATGAACTCAAGCAAGCTCCAAGAGCTTGGTATGCCAGAATAGACAACTACTTAATAAGACTTGGTTTCTCCAAGAGTCATGCATATTAAAATCTCTACTACAAAGTCGTGAGAAATGCACCTATGATTCTACTGCTATATGTCGACGATTTATTCTTGATAGGTGAAGAGTCTCTGATCACCCAGTGTAAGAAGGACCTAGCTTCTAAGTTCGATATGAAAGACCTAAGTCTCGTGCATTATTACTTGGGACTAGAAGTATGGCAGAAGCATGGTGAAGTATTCCTTGGACAAGGAAAGTATGCAGTGAAGATTCTTTAGAAGTTTGGAATGATGAATTGAAAATCCATGGACACTCGTATGACCACAAATATAAGGAAAGTAAGAGACTCAGACTCTGATCCAGTAGACCCATCCCTATAGTCATTAATGTATTTAGTGAATACTCAACCAAATATTTGCTTTGTTGTAAAGACCCTAAGCCAGTTCCATGTGGAACCCAAACATGAGCATTAGATAGCTGCAAAGCATGTTCTAAGATATATTTGTGGGATGCTAAACTATGGTTTAAGATATACCTCATCCAGTGATATACAACTTCATGGATTCACAAACTCAGATTAGGCAGGGAGTGCAGAAGATAGAATGTGTACTTCAAGGATGTGTTTCAGCTTGGGCTCCGCTATGATATTTTGGGGCAGTAGGAAACAAAATTTTGTCGCACTCAGCACAACATAAGCAAAATATATCACAGCATGTGAGGCTTGTATAGAAGCAGTATGGTTAAGAAAGCCGATTTCTGGATTATTTGATCAGGTTCCAGATTCAACCATAATATATTGTGACAATTAGAGTTGTATAAAGCTATTCGAACACCCAATGTTTCATGAACAGTCGAAACACATTGAGATCAAATACTACTTTATTTGAGATAAAGTCCAAGAAGGAGAAGTGAAGCTCAAGTATATCTCCACAGATGAGCAGACAACATATATTTTGACAAAGCCTCTATCTAAGATAAAGTTTGCATACTTACGAGACAAGTTGGGAATCGTGGAGATAAATCCCTTAGCTGAAAGGGAAGAGATGGCTCTCTAGGTCGGGAGGGAGCACTGATATATCATTGATTTATGGACAGTCATTTTCCAGTTTGGAAAATGGTTCAGGATGGGCAGTTCCTTTCCAGTTCGGAAAGTGGTTTGATATTTTCTGACGGACAAGCATTTTCTAGTTCGGAAAATGGTCCAGATCAGACAATCATTTTCATAATGAAAATGGTCCGATAGATTGTTGATGTACCATAGACAATGATCCCCTTGTGGCCAGTGTGGGGGAATCGTCTAGGACAATCATTCTTCTTGACAATCACTCTCAGTAGTGGTCAAGTAGAATGGTTTGCCTCGCCGGGCAGTCATTCTTTCGAAGTTCACAGTTGTGAGCAGTTTCGAAGAATGGTCCATTTGGAGGTTGGTGCAGGATAGTCATTTCCTTAGGAAATGGTTCGAACAATCATTCCCTAGGGCAGACTCATTCTCTCCAGGTTGCACTATGTTTAGTGCCAGAGGAATGGCCTAGTTAGGTGAATGGTCCAGGTTCAACAATCAGGGACAAACATTCCCTAGGGAAGACTCATTTTATCCAGGTTGCACTATGATTAGTGCTAAAGGAATGGCCCAGTTAGGTGAATGGTCCAGGCTCAGAAATCAAGGACAATTATTCTTCCATGCTTGGGAAGAATAGTCCAGATAGCCCATGGTTGATGCTTTTATTGTATGAGGGAAGACGCTCTTCCATATCTCACAGATGTGAGTGGAAGAATGGACTAGATGACTCAACTTGTATCATGATATTGTTTATGCAGGTTGATATCAGATGATATGATTCTTATAGAGACTGTATGTCTCTGAACAATAGTTGTATACTACTGTGGTGGATATGTTCCATTGATTGTGAATATGTGTCAATGGTTAGTAGTTGTGTGCTACTTGGTATGGTTGTGTACCACTGGATAATAGTTATGTACTACTATGGATAGACACAATTGTGTTATATCAGATGACATTGTACTAATTGTCATGGAGATTATCCAGCCAGATAATGTTGACGATGCTCGTGATTTGATCATGAGATAGCCTGTGTGGCTATGATGATGCTACCAGTTGAATGGTATGTTTGTGCTCAAGATCATTGCCTTTTATACCTCCCTAGCTAGGAGGAAGTGTTGATATTATGGTAGATGTAGGAGGTATTAACCTCCACTTGTGACCTTTGATGAGATTAGAATATTCCAAGAAGCAAGAAGAACCCTAAAAGACTTGGACATAACCCTAGAAGTAAACTCGGCTAAAGAGAATCTTTTATATTGAGTCTTTAGCCTCCAGAAAGAGAAGTCGGCCCAAACAACCTGAAGAGAGCAATATAAATATAAGGCGCCAGAGCTCATTTGGCATACACAAGTCGCAACTGCAAAAATCCAGTAGTGTGCAAGTCTGGGGAGCAGTTGTAGCTGCAGTTACTGCAACCTGTAATTTTGGTCTTTCTGGGTTGGAATTTCTGATTAGTCTTGGTTTCCTTTGCTTGGTGCATTAACCTTGGCTGGCTATTGATTTTCTACCACAATTCTTCTCTTTGTCAAGGTCAAGGTGCTCGGGGGTGGCATTTGTGCCTATGGTTGGGTGGCAACATTGCTATATTGTCTATGGTTAAATGAGCACACCCACTTTTCTAACACAATTGTCATGATCACATGTCTAGGTTATACTAATTGGAGTTGATGAGGACCCTCCTTAGATTTTCTAAATCTAGAAGAGGGTAACACCAAGGGAAATGGTGAGATATTTAGGCTTTCCCTAAAGGGACAATCTTCCTCCTTCGATTATTTGGGACTGGTGCCTGGGAAAAATTGCAATCAAATTAAAAAAAAAGAGGGCAACACAAGGATCTTCCATTTGTTGGTGAGATAACCATTATGTATACAATCTTATAGGTTGGACATGTTTTCTATTCTACTTATTATTTTTAGACAATTGGATGAAATATTGAGGTATTTTTTGTGGGTCAAATATGGGGATGAGAGGGGGCTACTTATGGTTCCTTGGAAGTTTTGCACCTTGCCAAGCATGTCGTGTCCTTGGACTTTATCAATATTTTCACCAAAGGAAAAAAATTAGCAACTAAATGGGTGGTTAGGAGCCTTGAAGGTGATGCCCCACGGAAAAACATTGTTACTCACATGCTTCTTCATTGAAGTCACGTTGATCATATCTAAGGGCAATTTTCCCTATGTGACATCATTGGATCTCTCCATTGCTTCAAGACATATGGACCATTTGTGCTAATTAAGTGCATTTGGGAGGCCTAGAAGCAGATGTTGAGTTGGTTCTCACGAGAGTTTTAAAGGAGTAAGAGGGGATGGGATCTTTATTTCCGGCCTATCTTGACATGGAAAGTGCAAGGATGTTGATGTAAGTTTTAAACCTGCGAAGTAAATCAATGCATATAGATTCTTAAGCAATACAAAAATTAATCAATGGCTCATACACATAGTACACAAAGATTTTTACCGGAAACCCTCAACTGGGAAAACCTTTCTTATTTTCATTATATCGAATTTTACCATTCGCCATACACTACATACAATGTTTTTAGGTATTCCGTAGATACCAAAACCCTAATCCCTTAATTCGGGATTAATTTACAAATCAGCTAAAAATAGCAAAATCCGCTAAAAATAGCAAAAACCGCCAAAAAAATAAATTTCGAGGCGCTGCCCCGGGCTATCGCCTGGTGCCGAACGCTGTGTGTAACCAGGGGGGGGCATACCTGCCCCCCCCTGGGACCCCCCTAGGAAAGCGCCCGACGCACACGACAGAGCTCTAGGTGAAGGGATCATTAGACGCAATTGTCATATCTGACGCACCCACACACACACACATGCAAAGAATATAACATATACCCAACAGTTGCATTTATGAAATGTCATATTCATAGGCTCAAATATTGAGCAAGGATGGTCTTTTTATTTGGCAGGATATTAGGACCTTCGAGAGAGGGTTATGGATAAATTGAAGGGACCTAGCTCACTTTGGAGGACTTTTGACTTCAAATAGAATCATTATTAGGAAACTGCAATTGCTTATCTTAATAGAGGATCTACAGAAATAGACGGTTCCCTTCATGGTCCTATTTTGAGGGATTAGGTATGGTAAAACCATCTTTGAATACAACAATAAAATATTATAATTACTCATGAACATGAGTGCCTAGCGGGCTCCATTTTGAATAAGAGGTTGAGTGGTCTAGATAGTGAATTTTACCTGGCTACCAAACCCAATGATGTATTGTCATATATAATAACCTACAAATTACATAAGGAGTTCATGTGTCTTGTTATTTATAAAGGAGTGGCCATCAAGTTCATATTAACCAAGAATAGTTTTACAAGATGACAAATGCCTCCATCACGGGGAGTATGTATGGTAGACAATTTTGGAAAGTAGTTTAAAATAGTTTTTCTACAATCTTGTTGAGAGCCATGCACTGATATGCAACTTTTCTCATGGATTATAAATTTCATTCGTGTGGCCTTTGAGATCGTATTTGCCTCCATTGTGGCAAATAAGAGATGCTCAAAAACATCTTTTGGGAGCTTATGTACGGTAACCAATGTTAAAAAGTAGTTCAAAACAATTTTTCTTCAATCTTGCAAAGAGCCATCAAAAGTAGTTCAAAACAATTTTTCTTCAATCTTGCAAAGAGCCATCAAAAGTAGTTCAATACAATTTTTCTTCAATCTCGCAAAGAGCCATCCTTTGACATGCAACTTTTCTCAAGGATTGCAAATCTCATCCTTAGTCATTTTTATAGCCTTTAACATTGTATTTGCCTCCAACATGGTAAAGTAGAGACAATCAAAAACATCTTTTGAAACATATCTATGGTAACCAACACTGAAAAAAACTCAAAATAGTCATTCTTTAATCAATGTTAAAAAATAATTCAAAATAATTATTCTTCTATCTTTACCTAAAATCATGGATTGATATACAACTTTTCTTAAAAATCACAAATCTCATCCTTAATCATTCTTATAACCTTTTATGTTATATTTACTCATTAATATTTTACTCATTTTTAAAATATTCATATAAATATATTTTTAATAAGTTTTATGAAGTTGTAATCTTTTATATTATACTTATTCTTAATATTGTAATCATTTTGAAAATTTTGATATAAATATATTTTTAATAAGTTAATAAGTTTTACAAAGTCTTTTCAAAAGTTACCATTGATAAAGTGTTCAATAAAGTGTTTTTGTTAGTTAATGATGCAAAATAGATGCAAAATATATTTATATTTTGGACTTATTATCAATAAAAGTTTTTTTTGTTAATTAAGGATGCAAAACATATTTATACTTTAGACTTATTATAACTTGACCACAAAGATCACACATTGAGTAGTGAGTTTAATGGTTAAGAATTCCCACAAACAAGGGAGTCTCATACACCAATTTGATGTGGCTTGGCAGTGAACTTAAAAATATATTATTATTATTATAGTAAGTAAAGACTTATTATAATTTGATTAGAATAAATAGTGATACTCACTTATGTTTTATATAATTATTATAACTTAACTAAAAAGTAGTGATACTCACTTATGCTTTATATACTTATTATAACTTAACTAAAGTAAGTAGTGACACTCACTTATGTTTTAGTTAAAATATAAAATATTATTAAAGAAAACAATGTATAATATAAGATATTATTAAAGAAAAACAAGTAATTTAAATATTAAATCCTAATAAACTTGTTGAAATAGTGAATGTAATTGGAAGATTTTATCATCATATTTTTCAAAGTGTAGTGTAAACATGTTATGATTTGGATTTTATCTTGTTATATTTTTTTAATCATTTTTTTTAAAAATCTAATTAAAAATTTAGAATTATTGGAATTGTAAATATTTTTGCAAAATCTAAATACAATAGAAATTTATAAGAATACTGAATTTATTTATACATTTAAAAATGTAATTTTAATAATAAAAAATTACATTTTTATCAAAAATTATATAACCAAATTCTAATGATTATTGAAAAAAATCCAAATTCCATCAAAAAATTATATAACCAAATTTAAATGATAAGTACCAAAACAATCCAAAATTTAAAATAATTTTATTTTCTAAAACCTATAAACAAAAAAGACATATCACATCTATATAATTTTGCTACCTATACTTTATCTTTGAAAAAGAAATACATTGTTTGAAAAATAAAATTAGCCACTAAAATAGCATCATTATCAAACAGTTAAATAATTATGCAATTTGCAATGACATTAAATCCAACACATGTCCGTTTTTCATTCCCACAGTACTGAATCTTTTTACAAACCCCTCCTATTCCACTGCATTCTACCAATAAAAGCAAAAGGATAAGGGATTGGTTAGAGTGGGGCAAATTAAAAACAAATTATCTCAATTTAATAATAGAAATATAGTTAATACAGTTTGAAATTATAAATATTTAATGGGTGCAAATTTCAAACTTTTCCATTCAGGAAACTTCCTCATCAAAGCAACGGCGAAAAAGAAAAGAAAAGAAAATGATACCCAACAGCATGGATGGCCTTTGACCCAATTTGTATATTCGTTGGGAAACGTGGGTGTTATTTTCATAACGCAGGTGTTCCATCTCTCTATATATTTACATTCTGGTAATATTAATATATATATATACATATATATTACTTCCATCCACTCTGTGCTGTCTTTTGTTATCAAACATTGATCATCAAAACCCGAGAGACAGTGCGATTGAGGGTCAAGGATGTCAGTGGAATCATCATTCTTATTTCCGACGCGGTAACAGCATCTTTTTTTATTAACGTCTGGAGGCGACATTGGGGCATTGCTAAAGTTCAGAGACGATGGTGGACTATGGTTTAGTAGGACTTGGGATCCTGGTTCTTATACTCATCTTCTTTCTTTTCTTCTGCAAAATCTGGCAGCACCTCACTAAGACTTCTCAGACTGACAACAGGGTATGATGACTGCTCACTCTGCATTTGGGGTGTTAGTGATTGTAGAGGAGGCTCCTCTGTTTTCGTTTCTCGTGTTTTTAGGGCTGTTTCAAATAGCTTTCTTGTCTTAAATTCAGTCTCAGTCACTAAGAAAAACAATCGCCTTTATGCATTAGGCTGTGTTGATTATACTCCTAACATTGCCAGGTGTTTTAATTTATCCTTTCCAAGGAAATGGGTATATATCTTTTCCTAAATTTCAGATGATGTGTGTAAATCAAGCAACATTCGTGGGTCTTTAACTTTTTCCAAAATCTAAGTTTAAGATGGATCTGGACTGTCGTGATTATACCATCAGTGACGAAGCACATCCAGCTATTAAGTCCGTAGCTTGATATGCCGGTTGGGCTGTGGTGTAGCCGTTGACCATTGGAAGTTGACCACAACTAGCTCAGGTTTGATTCTTAGCCCATTCCTGTACGGCTGTACCAGAAAATCCCCAAAGCGAAATTGGGTGGATTCTGTAGAAAAAAGTCCCCAGTTTGATATACTTTGAATTCAAATGTGTGTTATACATATAGCTCGCATTCTCGTACGTTTTAAGCCCTTTTGGGGCTGAAGCCATCTTAACTAGGGGAGAGTGGTAAAAGGTCAATGGACAGTTGTTTCTGCAATGTGTTTAGACAAGGTAATTGTTTGCACATTGTGGTTAGATAATCGATTTAATTCAAAACCTGAGAAACTTGGGTAAGAATAATAAGAATGCTGCCATATTTCATATTTCAGAACATGTACTCCTAAGGGAAGGGCACGCAGAATATTGGAATTCTGGGATCTACTGGATTTTGGAATGCCTGTTGGCAGATCAAACCACTTACTTGCATCTTAAATTTTGATGGCAATATTGAATCTCCCAGTTGATTCCATTGATCTCGCTGATCATGAATACAGAACATTGTTTCTGTTGACATCTGAAGCAAATAATTAAGAACATATGTTTTATGTACTGTTATTTTCAAGATTGAAAATTCTGGCTTTTTCATTGTTTTTTTAGATTGTAACAAGATTGAAGAGCACTGCTTGCAGGTTGGGATACATGGGAACTATATTGATTCCAGATGGTCCAAACCCCGCTAGACTAAAATCAAAACTCTCTAAAATCTGAAATCAGTTACAAAATATGTTTGGAGCATGTACCTCCAAAATGTAGAATTTAGAACTGGAGGACCGAGAGAAAATACTCTGCAATGAAGAGAGCATATCTGTTTGGGTACCTGAATGGTAATGAAGGGAGTTGAATATCCATATGCACTAGAATTTATCTTCCAGCATGGTCCTGTGAACTCATAAATCCTTAGTTCTTGCGCATGTTTGAAGTTACCTTGCAGTAGGTCTTTATCTAGGGCATCGTTTATTTGCCTGCTATGGCATCCCAAGACTTGCAACTGACTATTGCAGGCAAGTAGGACAACCTGGTATTGAAGAAAGATAGGATATTCGTTCCAAAGTTTATCACTGGGTGATCCCTCTGGAACTTTCTTCTATGGAATTTAATGACTAATCCTAATAATTACATTTCAAAGAATGACTAAGCTAGAGTTGTAGAAAAGTTGTACTATCGTGCTCTGGTAGATTAATTCCTTGGTTGGGTCCCTCTCGAGGTTGTTACTTTTAGTTGGATTGAAGAAAGTTGGGAGCCTCGTGGCTGGAAAATTGTTGCACTTGGAAACCGCACTCATGGCTTCTCTGTATTTAACTGTGTTGAGAATGCACATTCTATTGAAGTGCTGAAAAGGTGACGATGGATGTGCTAAAGAACTTAGATTTCTTCTTTCGGTTGAACTTCTTCATTGATTAGTCAGTCCAAGTCTATTGATGATGGGCCCTGAAAAGTTCCTGTTTGATGAGACTTAGTCCTTGAGTTCCTCGTGGATTTAGTTAGATTATGTATTATTATTGTGATTTACACTTTTTACTTTATTTCTCCCATCTCATGTTTACATAATTCATAGAGTGCTTGATCACACTTGATTACCCACCTAAATATGTATATTTTATTATAAACATAGGAGCCTTGGTTAAATTTGATCACCCTCAAACAATTTTGTACTTATATACATACATAAGATTAGGGATTCTTGAGGACTTTTCTATTCTGGTCTCTTAGCCTTGGTTAAATTTGATCACTCTCCAACAATTTTGTACTTCTATACATACACAAGATTAGGGATTTTTGAGGACTTTTCTATTCTGGTCTCTTATGGGATTACTTGGAGTCCTTCAAGCTCTCCAAGTGGTTTGAGCAATTTGTAGGTGCTTCGACTTCAACCATTCCTGCCTCCAAGTGATCGACGTGCATGTAACCTATATTTTCTTGGATTTCCCTTACCATTTTTGCTTTTCTGCAGCCCCTTTCCACTCCTTTTTTTTGTAGTTGCAGGTCCTGGTTGCGGATTTTGAATCTGCCTGTCAGACTATTATGCTAGTTTCAATCTGCAGATCCACTCATTTGCTAGTTTGCACTTCAGATCCGCTACTTAAACTTGTAGATGTACTAATTTGTTACTTAAATCTGCACATCCACTACTTGAATTTGCAGATTCGCTAGTTCACTAGTTGAAACCCACAAATACACTACTTAAACCTGCAAGTTTGCTAGTTTAAACCTGCAAATAGGTTACTTAAAGTCTTAAACCCACAATTTTGTTAATTTGCTAGTTTAAACCTGCAGATCCGCCAATTAAACCACCGAAACAATCCTACACTGGCTATTTTTTCATTAACTCCCCAATCTGCACTTGGAGCTTATGGATAGCTATTCCCAGTTTCAATCCCGACCTATTCAAGCATTCCTTGTGTCCTATCGATACTTGTAAAACCTCCAATGACTCTGAAGACTCCCGGGATTCCAGTGTTGCCCAATTCTTTGTTGAAAATAATGCAGGAACAACAATGTCTCTTGCTGGAAAGCCTTGTTACTCCACAACAATAACAGGTCTAACAACAGGCGTTTCAGGCCAAAATGATGCAAGATATGTTCCAACAACTCCTCACGACTCAGTAACAGGCACTTTAGAAAACTTTGCAACACCAGTCATAGTCCCGACTCCCAACCAATATTCCCACAAGTATCCCCATCGTGCAACATTATTTCATGTTGGATACAAAGCTTTCTGTCCCTAGGTTTGACTGAGCCCATAAATTGGGACAAGCTCAACTCCTGGGTTCGTATTCCAAAAGTATACTTCAATTCTCATCATACTTTGACAAATGCTTAGAATATCCTTGTAGTTGAGGTACACATAGAGGAACAATCCCTCACATGGTGGCAAACACACACCCAACTACTTGCAGTCTGTTGCTAACTTCCGATTGATGCTTGTGGATGATTTCAAAGATGTTGCCCATGCTGTCCACAAGCAGTTCTACCCTTAAGGGTATAAGGGGGCAATGCCAGCACAATTGCTGCAACTTCTACAGTCTCTTAGACAATTAGTCCAACCATTCATTGAGGACTTCAATAGTCTCTCCATCAAACTTGAGGTAAGGGATTTTGTAGATACCCTCTTCGTCAAGTTCATTTCTAGTGCATTTCCTCACATTATAACAGTACTGGCACTTCTCCCCATCTCCTCATTGGATCATGCCTTGTAACTTAGCTTCCCAAATCGAAGCTAAGGCTAATCAACTTGCCCAGTAGTTGACACAGCTCTCACACACAAAGGATTCCGCTTCCCCTACTCTCTCAACCACAATTGGTTTTGGTCTAGTGATAGCCAGTGTTGTTGGCATTGGGAAGCACAAATAGTGCTCTTATCATTGCTGATATGGGCATTCTGATGATGAGTGTCTCACCTTGCAAGCCAAAAAGGCCAAGGTTATCCTTGCCGATTTGCAATAGCCTATAGGTAATCAAAGACCTTGCCCCCGAGGAACTACCTAAGGAACTTGAGTTCCATAATCTGAGTCCCTCTAACCCTTTGATGGTCCTCTTGGTTAAGTATTATACTGATATCGAGTGAGAAGCTCTCTTCACTCATGCTTTTCAGATTGGGAAAAACACAGACAACTTATCCTAGACAATGGCAGCCAAAAGGACCTGGTTTCTTAATAGTTGGTTAACTCACTCCAACTCCCTACCACACTACATTCACAACCATATCATCTTAGATGGGTAAAGGAAGCAAGTTTGTCCACACCTGTCACATGCAGGGGTTGTGTCACTTTTTCCATTGGACCTTTCATTGATACAGTTGACTGTGATATTATGCTATTGGATTGTTTTGACATGCTTCTTGGCATGCCCTACCAGTTTGATAGAAGGGCACAACATAATGGGGTTTAATAACATTATATACTATTATATTCAACACCTATAGATTTCACAAGGATGGTAAAATCTACTAGATCTGATTCAGGAGCCTCATTATCAAATCAAGAAAAGCGAAGGTGGAATCGAACGCAAGGTGGAAGCGAACGCTACACTTCATGCATTGAAAGAACCATACCGACTCTTAACCAACTTGGTAGCGATGTGGAGATTTTTTGAATTTCTCGTTAATTAAATTAGTTGTATGTAAAGTCGGGTCACCGTTTGAAATGACGGAGCGATTGTAAATCCTTACACGACTGTAAAATATTACAGGTGTAGGATATTTGCCCTGATTAGTCATTAGGTTGCATTTAATTAAGTTGAGTAGGTAACCGCTAGAGTAGAAGGTGATAGAACTTAGATAGAAGGAAGAAGAGCGAGGAAGCTCTGGGTCCTTAGATAAGTTTTCTAATTGTAAT
>ML793661.1:327467-340445 GCA_009831015.1 Picea engelmannii | reverse complement strand
GCAAATTTCAGACCTCCTTATGGAGTCAATAAGTTGTGATGAAAAAATGAAGGTAAATATCCCTCATTTATACCATTCCATGACCTAATTTTACTTTTTTAGGTCATGTAAAAGGTCGACAAGGCCAAAATACCAAAATCATATTGTTTTACATTAAAATGTTAAATTAAAACTCTAATTAAGCTGAAAAGAGATAAAAAGCCCCTCTAAGGGGGATGTTAGCCCTTTCTAGGGCAAATGACGCATCTAGGAGCAGAACGTTATCCCTCCTTGGGCTTCTCCAACCTGCCACACGTGCCACTGTTGCCCAGTCTGCCTCCCAAGACGTCCAATAGGCTAGATGACGTCATGGTCATCAAGGGTGACGTCCCAGGCCTTCCAAGGCCAACGTTCCACTAAAAAGGGCTCAGCCCCCCTAGGTCAAGCTGTGCCAGGGTGCCTCTGGCAAATGAAGCATCTAGGAGCAAAATGTTAGCCCTCCTTGGGCTTCTCCAACCTGCCACACGTGCCACTGCTACCCAGTCTGCCTCCCAAGACGTCCAATAGGCTGGATGACGTCATGGTCATCAAGGGTGACGTCCCAGGCCTTCCAAGGCCAACGTTCCACTAAAAAGGGCTCAACCCCCCTAGGTCAAGCTGTGTCGGGGTGCCTCTGGTGGAACGTCCTCTTCTTCTCCGGTGCAAAGCCCCTGATCCATCTCTATCCTGTCTCTCCCCCCTGATGGGGTCTCAACATCCACCTGGTGGGCTCTTCAGCCCCATGGAGGTTCGAACTGATCATCTCCCCATGTGTACCGGTCCAAAATGGTACCTGTCCCTTGGGCATGGTCCTGCACATCAAAAGCTATGCCCTCCATGGGCTCATCAGTGACAAGGATCATAGCAATTTGAATCACATCTCATCATCAATATTATTAAAAATGTGCATAAAATCCCTAATACTTCAGTTAACAGCTCAAAGACGTTACACAAGCCTACAATACAAGTCTGGAGAAAAAGACAAGGTGTCCTATTGGGCTAGTGTCCACAGAAGAAGGAAAGTTCCCGGAAGAAAACCTCATCCAAGCCATGTAAGTGGGTGATGTGGTTAGGGGATGTCTAAACATGTGGCTGCAGTGTGGGCTAAGGATGCAAAAAATGTCACCTGTGGGTGCCTCTGTAGAAGACGAGCTGTACCTGTCATGGATGCATTTTTTCCAAGCCCATTCTTGCCTTTTATTCTTCATTCTTTTATTCTTTTATCTTTTATTTCTTTTTTTGTTCAAGAGCTAATCGAGGGACACTGCCTTGGTGCGGTGACCAGTGGTGACAGCGTTACCCACAAGTATTTTCATAGAAATGACCAGCTAATGGAAATGTCATACTGTTAGATACCCATGGACCTAATAGGCTAGCTCGTGATGAGACCCCCTTTCCCTTGGCCATGCAACCAAGAGTCATTGCCCTGGCGTGGTGACCAGCTAATGGAAATGTCATACTGTTAGATACCCATGGACCTAATAGGCTAGCTCGTGATGAGACCCTCTATCCTCTGGTTAGGCCTTGTTTTATTATTTTTTCTGGGTCCCTCTTGTTTCTTGCTGAGAAGCTTTTTATTGCTTTCTCGGGGATCCCTGGGCGAGGCATCTTGAGGCTTTATTTTTAGGCTTTTATCTTTTACCAGCTTGCTTTTACCTTCTCGGCCTTTAGCCCCTTCTTCCCACGAGATAAGGTGCAATTCTGAAAATAGATCAACCCGATGTCTGGACAAGTGGAATGGGATAGCTGAGCGGGAAACAAGATGGAAAAGTGATACTATGATGGGAGCGGATGATGGCTTCTCAGAAATCCCCCCCAGTGGCAAACCAAAACCTACAGATACAGGGTTGCTAGGGCATCCTGTCAATTCCCCCAAACATGGTCAAGTGTAAGATCCAAGCAATTGTTAGAAATAAAAGGAATCAAATGCATACATTCAATGGTTTTGATGATCAAAGTGACACATACCATGATACCTGGACTAATTACCTCATGGAGCAAGAACCTTCTCTGACACGGGACCAAGCCGATGGTGGTGGATGCTGCTGGTGCTGACAAGACAAAGATGCTGGAAGAAAGAAAAGGTGGGCCCTCCAGGGCCATGCTAAAGTCAATCCTGCTCTCAGTACTCCATGTCTAGGACCCGTGTGCCTCGAGACATGATCTCCTAGTTATCCTTGAAAGTGGGGGAAGTCTTCTCATTTCAAAGGGAAACTCCCAAATGACATCCCTCTCGGTATAGTGCGTCCATTGAACCCTTAATAACTCTATGGTCCCATTTCGTAGATTCTTCCATTTGGTTTCTGCAATTTGCAAGGGCTCCATCTGAAATTTCCCAATAGGCTTCATTTGGATATTGTAATCAAGAATATGGTTAGGGTTTGGATTAAACTTTTTGAGAAAAGATGTATGAAATGCAATATGAACTTATAAGTGAGGTGGTGTTAACCCCTGGATTTTCTCTCTTGAGAATCCGGAGGGTTAAGAGACAACATAGTCTATTTTGGCTGGCATTTGGAGATTTACCTAGATTGAGCATTAGTGTTAGCTAGAGGTTGGTTCCCATCAGAGACAAGTACATCATTGGTGTTATAGTTGTTTTTGTTTTAGGGACAGAGCTAGCACAATTCCACATGGTTTTGAGAGAGATTGCGATTTTTAACAGGTGCCCTACTTTTTAGGAGACAATGATCGGAGACTCATTTGACATTTTTGATTTTACAGTGTTGGTCTATGCATGATTTTGAGCCCGATGACACTTTGTTTGGGGATCATGCAGGTACTTTCTATTTTTAGCAGGTTGAGCTCTAGGCCTCAGATTAAGATTTTGAGCATGCAATATTGAACCTTGAGACATTTTGAGTCTATTGGGCCTTTTCTGGGATGACATGTCAATATTTTATCCTTTTAGTAGGTGGAACACCAGGGCTTGCATGTCAATTCTGATTACATATTTGGAATCCTCACAGAAAATCGAATTCGATGAGTATGATATCATTGACATGGGATGAGATTTTATTTTTAGCAGTGTCTATTTTTAGACATTTGACATTTAGTGGTGGTCTCCCAAACACTTTTGGTGTTTTCCTATTTTTTAGGGTTGGATTGCTATTTTTGGAAGTTACTCTTTATAGCAGGTGTGGTCGCCTCCCAAGTTGACAAGTGGCAGAGTCCGTTTTTGGCAAATGGCAGTATGAAAGTGCGATATGTGGCACTTGGATGGCATAATTATTAGAGGGGGTGCACTTTTCAAGAAATAAGGCAATTAATTAATTAAGAGGGCGTGTGGGTGAGTTGGTACTCGTGATAAATTTACGTGTTTGAATTGACTAAAGATAAATTTTCCCTTTCATACACATGGTCCCTATTCCTTACGCATATTCCCTAAGTCTCATTGAATGTACCTCCTTTTCCCTATTTTCTAGTATTAATGTGCCTCCATTTTCCTTATTTTCTAGTGCATTGTCCTAATGAGCCTCTATTTTTCCTATTTTCTAGTCTCCACCTTTTTCTCTCCCTATTTCCTAGCACATTGTCTTAAATGAGCCTCCATTTTTTCTAATTCCTAGCTTTCTCTAAATTCTACCACATTGTCTTAATGTGCCTCCATTTTCCCTATTATTTAGCATCCCCTCTCTCCCTATTTCTTAGCCTAACTCCTCTCTCTCCATAATTTCTAGCACATTGTCTTAATGTGCCTCCATTTTCCCTATTATTTAGCATCCCTTTTGTCCCTATTTTTTAGCATTTAATGTGCCTCCCTTTTTCCTTATTTTCTAGCGCATTAATTTCTCTTCCTTTGCTAACTCCTCTTTCCTAACACCCACCTTATTATTTCCTATCTCATGCGCTCATTCCCCACTTTTTAGGGCGCATTAATTCCTAAATCAATATGCTTCCTCCTCCTTATTTCTTCCTCCCATGTGCCTATCTCCCTGACTTATCTATTCTTCCTTTTCTCCTCATGTGCCATCTTTCTCTCTCAAACCCTCACACGCGTGGCGCTCCTCTTCTTTATTACTTCACTCTCCTTCTCCATGCGCCTTACCTTCCTCTTTTATTCACTTATACGTCCTATTGGCTTTGCTTGGGTAGTGCACCCCTATTCTCCTATATATTGGAGTGGCCGCTTCATTGTTCGAGGGTCGGATTTCAGCAACAACATACATACTCTCTCCCTCTCTTCTATTATTCTTCCACTTTTCTTCTAGATACTTGTTCTTTGTGCAAGGATAGCCATTGTACCGGTTCTTGTGCTTGTTAATTTGGTGCAATCAGCCCTTTGGCGAGCCATTAATAAAGAAGTGTTGTGCTTGTGTCAAGCTTTCGTTTCTTGTCGGTATTGTGTTGTTACTTTGTGCATTGATTAATAGCTCATAGCCTCTTATTGTGATTAATTTCGATCTTTTAAGTGGTTTTCTTTTCTTCTTTCTATTAAGAATTCT
Source organism: Picea engelmannii (assembly GCA_009831015.1). Taxonomy (NCBI): domain Eukaryota; kingdom Viridiplantae; phylum Streptophyta; class Pinopsida; order Pinales; family Pinaceae; genus Picea; species Picea engelmannii. The sequence continues at coordinate 335,982 of ML793661.1, read as the reverse complement.
CACGCTAACACTGCAGAGATCCCTCCAAGTGAAATATACTATCTTTTTCTTAACATCTTGGGTGGTTTTACACGCTGCTCAAGACACTTTTGGCTGCTGTTTTTTGTGTTTGATTGCAGAAAATCAGATCCAAATCAGCAGCGAGGTACCTAGGGACTCCCCTCTGAGGTCGCACGCACTAACCAGAATGGAGAGGAGGTTTGCTAGTGTCACTTAGGGCATTCTCTCTTTGAATTAGCCGCTTTTCCATTGCTGGTTTTACATTATATTAGATTTGATTGGAGGGTGAAAAAGTGTACTAACAGGTGGTGGTGCCAATTTATAATCAAAGTGTCCATCTTACTCCAAAACTTCAAGGGGTCCACAATATCTAGCTGCTAGCTTCCTCCATTTGTCCAATTTCGATGAACTTTGCTTAGGTTGAAATCTAAGGAACACTTTATAACCAACTTCAAAGTTTTCCTTAGTGGTATTGTTGTCAACATTATGCTTCTTCCTATCCCGAGATGCTCCTCAAGTTTTGCTTGAACTTCTTCATTATATATTCGATTTCCTTTAGTGGCACAATTCCCTTTATCATTTTGAATTCCAAATTGTCCCAACATAGGGGAATTACATTTTCATCCATATAAGGCCTTGGAGGGACTCATTTTCAAGGAAAAATGGTACACGCTGTTGTTCTTATACACACCTACTAACGTGGAGAAGTCTCCAATCCACTTGGTGTGTCCTTAGAGGCACAAGCCTAAGTCCAAACCCTCTGTCACCTTGATCTAGACCTCTTCCGTCTAGGCTCACTCCTAGGGAAGCCAAGGGGGGTAGACCCTACTTTACTAAGTTAAGTTTTAATAGATGATCTAGGAGTTAATTTGGTTTTTATTAGGGAGACCCAACCTAATGACAAGCAAACAATGCAAATGCAATTCCTTTAATGACAGATAATCCTTTTCTTTACAATACAATAAAATAGACCAGTGCCTAAAATATACCCAAAGTTTGCTAATTGAGATGAGCAATTAAATAAATATCTACAACATAGAATAATACATGAAATATCTACACAATGAATAGTGGAATGACTATTAGCTTTAGACAATTATTTCCAAATGAACATAAGAGTAATTACAACCAAAAATAAAGAATCTCTACTACATATAAATATCCACAATGAAAGAAGTTGCTTGAAAAGTAAAGTTGCTTGAAATGTAGATTGCTTGGAAAGTAAAATCACATGGAAAATAAATTGCTTGAAATGTAAAATTGCACAACTTGAAAAAGGTAAGATTGCTTTGAAACTAAATAGCTAAACTTAAAGTGCAATGTTGTGAATGTAGTTGGTTGATTTTAATAGATTTTAAGTCTCTCTTGAATTAGGGGGATTAGAATGTGAAAGATACAAGCCTAGACTATGTGACTTCCCCAAACCGTTATCCCCTCAACCAAAAGGAATTGCTGGTGCTCAAGAAGAAGGACAAGCAAGGTCCTTCCCTAGCTCCACAGGTCAAATCTGGAGTGTTTGAGTGCTCAATCAAGGAGGACACTTAGTGCCTTCAAGCCGTCCCCGACTTACACCCCTTGTAGCCTCCCAAGTCACCCTTTTTGGTGGTGGAAACAATAACAATTGGATGCCTAATTAAACAAAACTCCAATCCTTTGCCCTTTCTTAGTTACCCAAGACCCACTACGTGGCAAGGGGAGGGAATACGAGGTAGAGGTGAAACACAAATATGATTACTTTTTGCAATAATTTGAATGACTTGGAAATTTAAAGAGCAACCCCACAACAATGGCACAAGTGGAGGACACGCCTACCGTTTTGGCCAAGGTGGGTATAATAAAAGAATTTAAACGACTTAGAAAGCAAACGCAACCCCACAACAATGGCACAAGTGGAGGACAAGCCTACCGTTTTGGCCAAAGTGGGTGTAATAAAAGAATTTAAATGACTTTGGAAAGCAAAAGCAACCCCACAACAATGGAACAAGTGGAGGACAAGCCTACCGTTTTGGCCAAGGTGGGTGTAATAAAAGAAATGCAAGGAAATAAATCTAACTCTAGTCTTCACGATTTTGCAAGGATGGCTTAGGTCAATATCTTTGCAAGGTGTGGGCAATAATTCCTAAATTATTACAATGTCAGATTTTTGTATTTACTTGAGAGAAGGCAAGCCCAAGAGACTCTCTTGGGTTGCTTACAATGCTTTGGAAGAAGAAGATGAAAAGGGATTTGATATCCCAATCTTTAGAATGCTCTTTTGAGTGTCTTAGGGGCTCAAAACAAGTAGCACCTCCCCTTTTTGTTGGAAATCTGCATAAAAATCAGCAAACCATATTTGCTAGAAAATGCTACAAACACCAAGAATCTTGTTAATTTCTGTTAGCACAATGAAACATAAATATAATTAGAGAAATCTGAATATAAAAGTGAGTTTTTAATGACTATTCTAGAGCAAAGAATGCTTATGAAAGAGAAGAAAATGGTGGATACAAGAAAAGGAAAATAATGGAAACTTTGGTTGATTGAATGAGTGAGTTTCCCACTCTAAAAATCACTCCTCCAATCCTCTAGTAACCTGCAAATAAGTATATTTCTTGCTACACAAGACACAAGGAGGTGAGAGAATCTAAAAAACATGCAAAATACTTTGCTTGACTTGAAAGAAACTACCACAAAACTAATAGTAATACTACTACTAATTATTCCCAAGCAAAATACTTTGTTTGGGTCTCCAAGTAAACTAGGTGAATGCAAAAAAAATACAAGAAGTAAAATGCACAATATCACCTCACAAGAACACCGTGAAGAGCATCAAGAAGACTCCCAATGCACACAATAGATCCTCCAAAGCTTCCTTTATTATTCACAAAATGTTGCTACAAATACTTGTAGCAAGATTTACAATGAGAAAATGAGAGAGAGAGGGAAAAGAATGGGAGAAATTTTGGCATAATAGACTTTCTCTAAGAATGGATGATGAAATGAGGAGGAGAGACTTTCTTTTATAGATGACGGAGAGGGAAGACCCCTCTTGGATGAGCTCCAAGTGTCACACATCCAAGGGGGGAGTGTCTCTTCAAGGGGGGCACATTTTTAGGGTTTAGTGAGTGGGTGAGGTATGAGGGGTGAGTGGGGAAGAGGGAAAACACCTTTCCCACTCATCAAAAAGGTAGCTAGAGTCAAAGGGGGGTAAACCCAAAGTTTTGGGGGCCCTCTTGCATTATTTTTTATTTCCCACGAGTTTATGAGCAAGGGGGGCGCCCTTCTTCTAAAGAGATGGTCATCTTAGGTTGTTGGTTTAGCAAGGGGGGGTCTTCTAAGTGGAAAATCACTTTCCCAACTTAGGAAAAACATTAGGAATCCTTTTCCCACTCTCTCATGATTTTAGTGATTTTTACAAAATTTGGCTATTTTAATTTAGCCAATTACATGCTGATTTTTGATCGACTTGGACTCCTCATGGACAATGGCCTAGCAAAACTTTTCCAAATGAGATGAGACTTGGTCCAAGGGTGTAGGGGTTCATAAACCATTTGTTTTGAATACTCATACCCCTATACAAAATTCCCAAGGACCATTTTTTTACAATTTACATAAAAAATAATTAAAAACCCCTAGTTTGCAGGAATTTTAATTATTTAAAAAATCCTATCAAAACTTAACAGAATTCTGCAAGACTCTAGGAGATGTCTAGCATGGTTATTTACAACACTTCTAAACCTTAGTCATCCATAGGGCTCGATCATTAGAACACCTTTTACCACTTTGGAGAATTTATGTGAGTGAAAAACTCAAGGATAATTAAAATTGCAGTTAAGCAAGATTAATTACCCGAGGAAAAAAAACACTAGATGAAAGGACTTCCCTAATGATAAAGTCCTAGGTAACTAGACAAAAATTGACTCATGCTAGCATATTACAATATTATCCCACGCAAGGGAACGAACATTCCGAGTACATAGAAAGACGTGCCGGGAGAAAAAATTTCCCTGTTGAACCAAAAGTCTTCAAACTAGTTGTACCACTAGGTACATATCTTCATGGTATATGACGTTGACCCCGTAGTTGAAATAGGTGGTCAACAATACCCATTATTATAGCCAAGCACCACTAGAAGGGAGATATTCTTCCTAGCTTGTAGGTTGATTCCTTACATACATGTGTTCTAGTGCTCTATTTACTCTTTCAGTTTGGCCATTAGTGTCCGAATGATATCTTGTGCTAAAGTTCAATCAGTGGACCAATTCATGGAATAAACTCTTCCAAAACGTGGAAGCGAATTTTGGTTCTTTGTTTGACACTATAGCGATGGGTACACCATGTAATTTTACCACCTCTTTAATGAAAAGATGGGCTTGTTAACACCAATTTTTCCCATGGAAGTTCAAGCATTAAAAGTGATGCTTTCATGAGTACATCCTGGTTCCAGTGTTCGAGATTAGGTTGAGCTCCTTTTCTAGAGTTTATCAGTCATATTGGGGGATGTCACATTCAGTGCACACTCATACCAATACAAAGTGGAACAATCTTCTTGAGTTCTAAACGCTTCTCATGCACATGTGACATGTAGTACTTTGTGCATGCATGGGAAGGATAAAGCCTCAAACGGGTAACTTCAGGATTCTGATACTTATTATTTTCGGAACTTACTTTTTTTAGAGAGTTCATACTTTTGGAATCTAATCATATTCCTAGATAGCCTTTTTGGAGATATACATATGGTTTAGTTTTGGTGATGATGAGATGACATGGAAAATCAAGGTTCTTGCAATTTGTTTTTGCTTTTAATGAGGATAGTGGATGGGGTGTGCTCGACTTGTGGACATGTGCCATTTGTTTGGACCATATTATTACTTAGAATGAATTACTTCAACATTCATCTTGGTAATCCAACATCGATGGTTCAGAAACATTACGGGTTGAACTTGTCAAAACTTCATAATTTGACATGGATGTTTCATGGATAAATTAGCAGATATTGGCATCAACCTTTCCTGGATACATCTTGATAGGAATGAACTTATCACTTTTGAATTCATCATTCAACATCAACGATTCACGAGTGCTAAAGTCAGACTTGGCACATGGTTATAGGATTTTGTTAGTTGGAGTTAAAGATTGGATAGGTTCCTAGAAGCTGGTCTTCAAATAAGGTATTTTCAGAGAGTAAATCACGTTCACACTAGTACACAGGTTTTAGCTAGACATGTTCTAGTATTGCAGTAGGTTTCCCATGCTTGCATATTTCTTGTAGCACTAGAGTAGACAATGGGTGGTTGAAGACATCGAAAGGGTGGGATTATATTTTCAAGATTCACTTTCTTGAAAGATTTTGGTTTCTTGAAATCTAGTCACATATTTGATACCCTTTTGGAAGATGTGCCTAGGTTCGGATTTGGTGGATATTGGAGAAGGTCAAACTTTGGTCCAAGGTTACTTATTGACCAAGCAATCTAGTCAAAATGTAGGGTTTTTTCACTTCCAAAAATAGTTATATTTTTAGATGTCTTTTTATTGAGGACAACGTGGGGGCCAAATTTGATGATCATCAAAGACTGAAATTTTGGTCAAAATTAGGGTTTTGGGATTTGGTCATATTTACTAGTGCTCTTTATGTTGAACAATAATGAGGTCAAATTTCAAGTCATTTTGAGAATCTTGAAAATTTGGTCAAAATTAGGGTTTTTGCACCATCTAGAAGTAGTAGTGACTTCAGATCATACTTTGCGTGTCTTAGTCGATTATCAATTGTAGGGAGTTTGACCAAGTTGACCAGTGTGCCCCAGTGGAAAGATTGGTTACAAAGTAAGTTGTGTATTGCCTAAGTAGTTGCCATGTTTCCCTCTTGTAAATTTTCAAGCCTAGGTGATTACTCCTTGTTAACCTCTAGATTTTCACCCTTGAAAGTCTTGAGGGTTAAGAGCTAGCATGCAACACTTTGGTTGGCATACTGAGATTTCCCAGGGTTTTAGGCTTTAGCACTGATGTTGAGCAGGAGGTTGGTTCACACACGAGGCAGGTACATGGTCAGTGCAGGGTTGCTTAGTTCATAGTCACAGTCTACTTGGTTTTCATGCATTTTTGAGAGAGATGTATACATACAAGGTGTTGCTACTTTTTAGGAGGCACGGTTTGAGTGGGTCTCCTGAGAGTTTGGGGCAGTTCAGAGCATACAGTATGAGTCCTTGCAGGATTCTAGGCTCGATGACATTTTTCTAGGCGACATGCAGGAACTTGCTATTTTTGGCAGGTTGTGATCCAGGCCCCAAATTTAGATTCTGAGAGCACAATATTGATCCTTGAGGCATCTAGAGGCGTTTGGACCTTTCTCTGGATGATGTCACTAGATTACTATTTTTAGCAAGTTGAGCATCAGGGCCTGCATGACAGTTCTGGTTGCATATTTGGATCCCTTGTAGAAAGACGAGATTAATGAGTATAAAGTTAAGGGTATTCAAATGAATTTCTAGTTTTGGCAGTGGCGGTGTCATCCCAGTCATCCAGGGTGATGTGGATAGATTTTCTAAAAATAGGACTAGGAATCTATTTTTAGAGAACCCTATTTTTAGAGGTTCTATTTTAGGATGCCTCTATATTTAGCAGGTCCAGTCATTGTCCATGCAGTGCCAAGTGGAAGCCTCCGAGGTCGACATGTGGCAGTGATGTGGCATCCACCTAGGCTAGGGCGCATATTCCTAAAATTGGAGCATATGATAATTAATTTATGATGGAAGGAGAGGTCGCATGAGTTTAGTTGTAATAGCCAACACCATGATCCAGTTAACTTAGCATTCACTCTTGTGTTGGCATCTAATTATGGTCTTTTCCCTTCACTTAACTTCACCATGCACTCATGCGCCCACTCTAAACTCACACTCTGCTTTTTTTCTTCTCCCATGCATGCCATGCGCCTCACTTTACTCCTCTTCTCACTCACTTAGCTCGCCATTCACTCACTCATGTGCATTCAAACTCACACTCACTTTTAGTGATCTCACTTAGACTCTATTCTTAGCCCCTTCATGCGTCCCTCCTTCTCCTTGAGATACGCACCCCCTCTTGCTATATATTGGAGGCTTGCCTTTGGTTATTTTGTCGGTTCTTAGCAGGAGCAACATAGTGTCTCTCTCATTCCTCTCTCTTTCTCTCTCTCCCTCTCTAGTCTAGTAGCGTGTCATTGAACAAAGGTAGTCATTGTATCGGTTGTGAGCTTGCCAACTGTGGCGTAACCAACCCTCTTGTAAAGTTGGATCAATAAAGAAGCTGGTGTTTATTGTTCGAACCTCTCTTCTTGATGGTAGTGTGGTGAATTTGCAAATCTGATATGTTATTTCTGAACTATTCATTGTGATGGGATCAATCCTTTGAGTAGTTTTCTTTGCTTTTTTCCAGTCTATTATCATTGTGCTAACCCTGCAGGTTCCCTCCAAGTGTGTTTGATCAATTTTTTTCACTGTTTTGGACTGCTTTACATGCTGTCCAAGGAAAAACAGGTTGCTGATTTTCGAGTTTTCAGACCTTAAATCAGCCACAAGTGCTCTTTCATTGTGCCTAGGGACTCCCCCCAGAGGCTAGCCAGGCCTAGTCTGAACGGAGAGGGGTTTAACCCGTGACATCTGGGGCTATTTTTTTACTGCTGTCATAGCAGGTTTATCAGCTCAATTGGAGGATACAAATTTGTGCTAACAAATTGGCGTCGTTGCCGGGGAACACAAGCCTTGGCAAATGACATTCGTTGAATTTTCATTTATTGTTTTACTTTATTTTGCTCACCTGACGACTCCATAGGATACAAGGGCGATTTCACAGGGGATCGTGTGCAGATCATCCTGGTTCGACCCCTCACAAGGGATTTACCCATCCCTCATCTGTAACGCCTGTTCCAGAGTAGTTCTTTCTTGACTCCTACAGCTAGCCCTGCCCTCACAGTGAGTACAATTGTTCTTCAACTAGTCCATGTATCTCTTCCATTTACTTCTGCAACCCCCAACATTGTGGTAAGTACTTCGACACCTCAGGCATCATCATTCCCTTCGTCCGCTCCTTTGGTTATAGTTCCAAGTCCTAGTCCTTTGATTATTTCAAGTTCATCATCTCCTTCAAGTTCTAGTAACATGGCTGGACAAGTGACTAGGTTTACATTCAATACTTTTGGTTCTTTAGACATAGCTACTATTCCAAGGCAACCTCATGCCTTGCCTACTTCTAACTATGTCAAAAAGTTGCCTAAGTTTCAGGGAAACAACACCATCAATGCACATAACCATATTGACTTATTTTTGAAGGCATGTGAGAATGAGGGTGTTGAGCATGAAGATGTAGCTATGAAGATGTTCGTTGCTACGCTTGAGGGAGATGCACGTGCTTGGTACAAGAGTCTCCCGAACAATTCCATCTAGGGGTTGAATCCATTTTTCGAGAAGTTCTTGGAGAGATGGGGCGACAAACATGATATCTCTTTCATACTTAGGAATTTTGTTGATATTAATAAGAAAGAGAATGAAACTGTGTTAGAATT
>ML793661.1:263050-276947 GCA_009831015.1 Picea engelmannii | reverse complement strand
CATTATTTTATAAATATTTTGTCCTTTATGGATTTTTGTTTATTGTCCTTATGTCAGATATTTTCACAGTAAATGAACTTTGTTCATTTCAGGATCTCACCACATCCTAGGTCGCGTAGCTCAAGTTCTCTAGGAGTAGCTTTTAGTAGCATCATAGGTAGGAAAATGGTAGGTCATTAGGGATCTCATGGAGGTCATTTGAAATTCTCCTCCTTATGGGTGGACCCACCATGGGTTCTCAAAATGATGGGCTCGTTGGGAGAGGCGACAGGGCTTGAAGATTTCAGTGGGTTGTTGGAATGACAATGAGGCATTTTGGTTGTTGTTGGGCATGATATTTGATGCTCTAGGTCGTTGGATTTTTTTGTTTGTTATTGAGATCGATTGAGTCTTGTTAGGGTGCTTTTGGGCATTCTTGGTTACCATTGGTTTTTTGCTTGCAGGTAGGAGACTCAGAGGTGAGGTGGTGTACCTTCTTTGAACAAGGACTCTCTCGAGGGTAGGGCTTTTATGGTTGCTATGGATGAGCTTTCCAGATTCATGTGGATCTGGGTTATTATCTTATCTCTTCTCCCTAGAGACATCCATGGATCTGGGCAAGGTCATCCTCCTTGGTGATTTCAATGCCTGGATCATAGCTTGTGAGATTCTTGTCCATGATCAGTCCAAGGATTGTATTTGAATTCAAGAGATAGATACAGATTCATTAGGACTTTACTGGATTTCTGATGATGCTTTGGGGCCTCTTACAACTTATGACCTCTTACAGCTTATGGTAGACACTTCTATGGCTTGGTGAATTCCATGAACTTTTGATCAAAAATGGCCTCCCCCGGTTCCAGACTCTAGCTGCCTCACATGCCTTCCCCATGGTGGAGGTGCTAGTGTGATTGACTATGTGACCAACCACGATCTACTCCCCTTTATATGACGCCTTTTGGTAACCGCCGTCCCTTTCACTGATCATGGCATACACGCTTTCTCTCTCCAGGTTGATCACCCGCCTCTCGCTATCCTACCCCTATCAAGCCTACCTCAAACTAATATCTTATTCAATGAGGGGGATCCTCACACCTTCTCATCCTAGCTCCATTCGATGTCCCTCCCCATTCCTAGTTTTTGTCTCTCGAGTTGGCCTCTACCAGATATGCTTCTCTTTCCTTGACCATGTAGGAGGCAACCCTTAAATCTTATCCCCACCTCACTTGGCCTCCCTCCTCTTCCCAAAGCCCTGTTCTTTCCCTATGAACTAGTATGGTGAGCATCCATATGCCTTTACTAATGCTCACTCTTTCTACCTCAGTCTTAGGAATTCTTATTGTTGCCTCTTCCATGACAAGGAATGCCTCTTCATCTCACAGAGGAAACATGAATTCTCCCAAAACCTTTCGATGGACCATCTTTCTCAGCTACTCACCTCTCACCTTGATCTTAACTTCAACTCCATGTTTTCTCATACTTTCTCTCTTTATGATGTCCGAGTCTCCTTGTTGACCGTCTCTGCACCATACACGAGGTGCCTCATTTTACTAGGAGCATTATTGGGGTCAAGTAAGAGTGCCCTTTGCCCCCACTTGATTTGGGATTTACATTGATGAATTGGAGTCCTTTCTTTATGAACATATCTCGGTTGACGATGGGTGCTTCTTTGACCAGGTTCTGATATCTAATCTACTATTTGTTGATGATGTGATCCTCTTGGTCTCGTCTCCAGAGGGCCTATATATATTGCTAGATGCATTAGTCCTTTTATGTGATATTTAACAGTTGATAGTCAACGTGGGAAAAACAAGGTTATGATTTCAATGGGTTGAAGAAGGTCCTCCCAGATCCTTATTTCTTTTTGAGAGGGGAGGAGATTGAGATCACTGATGCCTACACATAATTGGAGTTATAATTCTCAGGGCCTTCTTTCAGTATGAGGCATGCTCTCTGTTATCCCCATTTTGTGTATAACTAAGGAGATGATGTCTCGAGGCCCTCATGTTGTGTTGATGAATGCAACTATGGGAGACATCCTCCAACGTACAAACCCGTGAGATGTGGAACATAGCAGCTATGTGAGTCTTTCTCTCAGCTTACAAACCTGAGAGAAAGCCCCTAAGAAGGGTTTGAGGTTCCTGCCTGGGACAGAGCCAGGAACGTAGAGATGACCTCCTCCATGACGTGAGTGAGAAGAACTCCAGATGATTATCCGGTGGAAAAGCGATCTGTTGAGTTAGGATGTGCTTGTGGCTGAGCACAAGGTGAACGTCTATGGACAGATTGCACTCAAGAAGAACTTAGACTCAAAAATAGAGGAGTGGAAGATTCCCCAGAAGAAAATCATGCTCTTGCACTTCATACCAGGAAGGGAGGAAAATTCAAAAGAAACTTCAGGCAAACATTTAAAGAACAAAAGTCTTCATCCAATTCAGGATATCAAAGAAAAGATGTTTCAAAAGTTCAGTGTTTCAGATGTGACAAGTATGGACACATTGCTAGAAATTGTCCAACCAGAAAGAGGGGAAAACAATATGCCACCACTGCTGATATTGATCCAGATCCACCTCAAGTAAGTGAAGAGAAGAGAGACGAGAAGTACTTTCTCTAGAAGAACGTTGCTACAAACTAGGTAAAATCTTTTAGTTCTAAATTTTTATAGTTGATTGCATTTTTCAAATAAAAGAAGGATATTACTCCTTATACTAAAAGAGCTCTCAAAGACTTGGACCACTATCCTTGGTACGAGAGTCCAAAACATATTCAAATTGTTCATTGTACAAGGACAAGCAGAAATATTAATCTTGAAAGCAAGATACGTCTTCAAGATTCAAAGAATCTCAAAATAAAGATTGACAGTGAAACAAATATCTTCTCCCCCTTCAGCAGTTCAGAGGGAGACAATACCTTACTCAAGTTGATCCAGTTGTTTCAGCCGATACATATTTAGAGATATTGCAATAAGGTCTAGAGGGCCCTTCTAGAACCACTCTGCAAGAGGCAGAGAAACATAGAAGCCTATCAAGGTACATTCCGAGAAAGCAAAAGGGATTTTCGAGCTATCCTTCAGTCATGAGCCACTTCATTGATGCTGAGACACCTTGTCTTAGAGAAGCAACAAGAGAACCAGTATAGCAAGATGCCATAACAAAAACAAAATACCAGTATATCTTAAAAGAATGATGCTTATGATATTATTCAGGGATCAGAAAGGAAAATCTGTGATAACTTATAAGTAGATCTATATGATCTAACTTGCAGCCGATGAAAGTGTCAAGAAATACAAGACAAGATCTATAGCCACAGGTTTCTCACAAACAGAGGGAGTTGTCTATGATAAGGCACTTGATCCAGTGAACCTGATACATTTCCTTCTGTACTATCACCCATGAGCTGAAAGCTATATCAGATAGATAGATTCTTGTTGAGTTTGGATTCCAAAAGGTGATATTGATCCAAACCTATCTCATTACAGTAAGTTAACAAGAGCCTGATTTGATGGCTTATTCAGAAAGCCATGTTGTTGGATAGAAGTAACCCTTGACTTCTAAAAATCAAGATGAAAATTCTGAAGTATGATGCACTACTTCTTGGGACAAGAAGTATGATAGAGGACTGATGAGTTTTTCCTGAGTCAAGGAAAATATACAGTGAAAATATTAAAGAAGTTCAGTATGACAGAATGAAAAATCCACCGTGATGGAACTAAATAAAAAGATTGATGATGATTCAGACGAGACTGATCCACAGTTGATTGGATCATTGATGTATCTGGTTAACACCCGACTTTATTCTCACCATGCAGTGAAATGTGTTTAGACATGAGTCAACTCAGACAGATTCACTAGACAACAACAAAACATGTATTGAGATATATTCGAGGCACAGTTAGATATGGCCTGAGACATGCCTCCAGTGTAAACTTGAGTTTGCAGGATATGCCAATGCAGATTGAGCAGAAAGTACAATGGACCAAAAGAACACATCCGGTTGTTGTTCTACCATGAAGTTTTCATGGTTTCCCAATGAAGCAGGAAACAAAACTCTGTGGCCTTAAGCACCAGAGAAGCAGAGTATATAGCATTGAGTGTGCAAAGCAACATGGCTTCACAAGCTTCTGACAGATTTACTTGACCATGAGATGGATCCTATGATGATAACCAAGAGTCGTGTGTAAATCTCCTTGAGAACCCAGTGTTTCCCTATGGATCGAAACACGATGAGATGAAATATCCTTATATCAAAGATATGATGCAAAAGAAAAATTGTAGACTTGCAGTACCTTCCTACACCTGAGCAGACTGCAAACATTTACACCAAATAAACTTGGTGAAGAATGCCTTCCGAGTTAAGAGGGAGTATGGATGACTTTAGCCAAAAACAAAATTCAGAGTACATCTGTATGAGAATTGGCTTGATGAAGAATGCCTCCCTAGCTGAGAGGGAGTGTTGATGAATGCAGCTATGGGAGACATCCTCCAGCTTACAAACCTGTGAGATGTGGAACATAGCAGCTATGTGAGTCTTTCTCTCAGCTTACAAGCCTAAGAGAAAGCCCCTAAGAAGTGTTCGAGGTTCCTGCCTGGGACAGAGCCAGGAACGTAGAGATGACCTCCTCCATGATGTGAGTGAGAAGAACTCCAGATGATTATCCGGTGGAAAAGTGATCTGTTGAGTTAGAACGTGCCTGTGGTTAAGCACAAGGTGAATGTGTGAAATCCCAAAAGTGCTGGGCACATCGTCATGTGATCAGAAATGAAGATGATGTGATAGCCTCCTCTGAGTAGCATAGTTGACGAGAAGACTCCAGATGATTCTCCTGTCGGTGGCAGTGGGAAAGCAGATCTGTAGAGTGGACGTGCCTGTGGACGAGCACAGGGGAACGTATGAAGCCCTGGTTCTTCTGTGTAATGCAGTGAATCAGAGCTATGACATCCGTATGGATGTGCCCCTAGTGGATGAGCACTAGTGGGTGTATCGGATCCTTTGCTATATATTGTTCAAGAGTCAGACCTACCTGTAACCATAATTGTAATGTAAAGGGTACAGGTCGGCCCTACCTTAATATGTCTAATAATAAATGTAAAAGATAATTTATATTAATATTAATATTAATTATTGTAATAATAATAATAATAAATATATTATGTCTTAGAGAGGTCGGCCCTGTTGTGCCAATAGACACTTCAGTTGATAGGACAAGTCTAATATAAGTAAAGGGAAATCTCCCTTTGTAGACACATCTTTCTTGTGGGTTTGGAAATTTCAACAAGTACTCTTCTTTAGCAAAAGGTGCACACCTCTCTTGGGCGCTAGAGTTCTAGGGTTTGAACACCCTCTTGTGTGCTAGGTTCTTCTTGGTGGTAAAGGTCTTTCTCTTGAAGATTATAGCAAAGGATTTGGTTGGGTTTTCTTCTGTTGTTGAGAAGGGTTTCCCAAGATACATTTTGTGTTCTTGTGCATGGTGCTTCTTCTTGTGATCTTGGTTGCTGCAACATTTATGATTATGGTTAAATGATGAAATGGAATGAACTTCTTGCTTAACCTAATGCTTATGAAAAATCAACARGTTGCAGATATGGAGTGCCGAGAGACTACACGACCAACAATACCCTTTGCATAGATGGAAAACCCACTCACCACCACAGATGGTCAYAGGTTTGCAGATGGCATCCACCACACCAACTGGCTTTTGGAAGGCARTGGGCCTTGCTCCATGAGGTACAAGTCGGTATTWTGGACYTAGTTGGTGGACAGTTTTGGGAAAACAAGCCTAGCTTGGGCTTCCATGGGGCTACAAGCCCACAGGTTGGATGCCAAGGGCCCRCATGCAAGATGGGAAAGATCAGACTTGGAAGGCCTTAATGATGACTTGGAMGACATAACCTAGCCCCCACATGCCAAACCTTTTGCCTAGGAGAGGCAAAACATCACTTCTAGAGACATGACGTCACCTAGGGGCGTTAGGGCTTGGTGGTGAGGTGCCACTCATTTACACTTGGACGTTTTGAGGAGAAGAGGGTCTTCACCATGATGAGATCATCTAGATGCTTTACATGTGGCGTTTGGAGGCCTAGCTATGCTTCTCCAACACTAATGACTTCCTCAAAGTGGAAAAACATTCCCTAAAGGGGTGACGTCCTTATAAAATTAGGGTTTTCTTATGTGCAAAAGTGAATTTTATATGAATTACTTTGTAAAGGGGGCAAGATTAGGGCTGTTGACCCCTAATCTTGTGTTTTATCCCTTAAATTATGGATAAGTCACCTTGGTGACATTTGTATAAATAAGAGATCATAAGATCTCATTTTAACATAAGTCTCCCTCATTGTGAGAGGACTTGGTCTGAAATTTTCGCTATACTTGGCTCTTTTATCTCTTGTGCACTTGTTTATGGCTATATTTATGAATGGTTGATGGAGGAGGTCTAGTGCTAGCCTTGGATGATGTTTTCTAGCTCTTATGGTGGATTATCTTGGCATTTCTCTTGATCTTGGTATGGTCTTTTACTATAATGCTATCATTTTTTCAAGTCAAGTATTGTTATGCTAAGAACTAGGTGGGAAGTATAAGGGCATACACTCCCACCATAGTCTTCATCATTTTATGCTTCATCTCATTGATTATACAAGGGTTTGCTAAGAGAAGTATAATGGCATACACCCCTACCATAGTCTTTATCATTTTATGCTTCATCTCATTGATTATACAAGGGTTTGCTAAGAGAAGTATAAGGGCATACACCCTCTTGGCTTAAAACCTAGCTAGAGAAACTTGCCTTGGGAAGTAAAATGGCTTACAATCCCAAGGAGGTAGCTTCTCTAACTCTTTGTTTATTTGACTCCATTAACCTAATAGTAAAGGCACTAGTCATATACTTTTTTGCATTGGAGATATAAAATCATTACCTTGGGAAACACAATTTTTGATCTTTTGAAAAGTTTCTTGCTTGAAATTGGTTTTCTTCATTGAGAGGAGTCTTCCCCTACTAGGGCATCCCCTCTCTCCCATTAGTTTGCTTTTTGTTACAAACCCTAAACTACAACTATTAGGGTTGATCTAACCTAGATAAACTACTAGCTATAACTCCTAAATTAACCCTAGACTAGCTCCTAAATTTTGCGCACTTACTCTACTAACTAGGGCACACCTTTTGGGCTAGTTCTTGGCACTTTTTCATGGTTGATTTTGCTGCTGCATGCCATTGAATGCTACAACCATAAGGCTGCAATTTTCTGCAGAAAATACATGTTTACAACAACCATCTTTTCTTGCTTCTTAAGTGCCATTTTCCGCCTATATTCATTGCAAATCTTGATGCTAATTTACTCAACTAGTCTAGACCTTTGTATGCCGATTTAGATGTTTTATTTGCTGATATAAACTGATATTTACTGCTGCAAATTAGGGACAACAAGCTTTACTTGCTGATACAACTAACATATATCATTGCAAAGTGTCTTTTCTTGTGTCTTGGGCAGGTTTTTCACCATTTGCAGGTTACTCAACATACTTGAAAACCCTTGGACCTTCTCAAGACTTCATTCCACACATTTCACTCCACTTAGACTTGACCTCTAGGGGCTTCACTTCCTTTTCTTTCCATCCCCGTCTCAATCCCCCTAGGGTCATTGGGATCGCCTTCCTAGAGTGACATAGTCACCCTTGAAGTGCCAGACCTACATCAAGGTGACATTGGATGTGGGATTCCCAAGTTGTAGCACTTGCTTTGTGGTTGGGTCGGGCTTTGCCCAACCTACAACTTGCGCTATAACACTTTCTAACCCCATGTCAACAAGGGCTATGGGTCCTTAGCCTTGCTTGAGAGATAGTGCTTTTGGCACCATTTCTAGGACATCTCGTCCAGATGTCTCTCATGAACTCCATCATGTGGCCAACAATGCTTTATGGTTAAGAGGTTTGGGGGCCTTGTTTGCTAGAGTTTGACTAGGTCACCATTGAGAGGGTGCATACCCTTCTCCTTAGCCTTGCTTGAGAGATAATGGTTTTGACATCGTTTCTAGGACATCTCATGTTAAATTTGGTAGCATCGACAGTCATTCTCCAGTGAGAGGCCATATGGGCCACCCCGAGGCTAGCCAGGGAGATTTGGAGAATCAACCAGTCTTGTGAGGTATTGACAAAAGCCAAGGGGAATGTACAACCTCCGTGAGTTAAACCAAAAGTCAGGACAAATGAGATGCTATGTGAGTCTAATGCAAAAGTCAGGGGGAACGTACAACCTCTGTGAGCATAGACAGTCTAGTGCAAAAGTCAGGGGGAACGTACGACCTCTGTGAGCATAGACAGACTAGTGAAAAATTCAGGGGGAACGTACAACCTCTGTGAGCCTAGTCAAGCCTTGTGAGCCATGAGCAAAAGTCAAGGCATCTAGCAAAAATTAGGTTGAATATAAAGTTCCTATGAGCTAGAAACAAACGATATTCCTAATATTGCAACTAAAGTCTTAAGTTTAGTTCTATTTTAGAACTAAAGTGTAATGTTGAGTTGCAACTAAAGTGTTAAGTCTAGTTCTATTTTCGAACTAAAGTGTAATGTTGAGTTGTAACTAAAATCTCAAGTCTAGTTCTATTTTCGAACTAAAGTATACTAGTCTCAAGTCTAGTTCTAAGTTCGAACTAAAGTATGAAGCTAAGTTATGATTAAAGCATGCAAACATGTTACTATTTCGAGCCTCTCCTCTTCCCCTCTTTAGCCTATATAAGCAGAGGTCGAACCCTCTCTTTAACACAGTTTTGATATGCAGGTTAAGGGTGAAGCAATAGAGGCACATATCAGTGATAAAGAGGCAGCATACCAAAGAAGCATATCAATGCTGTATATCATCAATAGAGGCTGCATATCAGAGGCGTATATCAGCAGCATATCAGTGTTGTATAGCAACAATAGAAGCAACATATCATAGGTGTATTTTAGCAAGGTCTCTTAGGTCTTTGTTAGGTTAGAGTCATCTTGGCAAGCTCTTTAAGAGCAGAATATTCATGGTGGATATTTGTAAGTGATCTTACATTATTAATGCAATAAAGGAATATCGTTTGTTGGGGTTTTTCTCCCTGTACAAGGTTTCCCCAGGGTATATGTGTTGTTGATGTGCATGCTTACTTATCTACATGGTTATTGCTATTTGGTTATGATTTGGTATTGTTGAAGTGTATTAAGCTGGAATCAAAGTATTGAAGAAAATAAAAGAATTAATCCGCACAAGAAATCAAGCTCATAATTTAACATGGTGTCAGAGCTCAGGGTGTGTTAAACGTGTTGAACTGCAGCAACAGGTACACACAGATCCAACTAGCTTGATTAAGTTTTCAGTGTGAGGTCCATGGCATCCTCCATTTAAGTTAGGGCCGAGGATAGGCTCGAAGGAGCTACCAACTTCAATGTGTGGAAGCTCCAGATAACAAATATCTTGCAAGAGCATGATCTTGAGCAGTATGTGAACACAGTGGTGGAGTAACCCACGAATAATGCAGGAAGAGCTACCTTCAGGAAGAGTCAAGCAAAGGCCAAGCGAATCATTTTTGACTCAGTCAAAGACAGTATAATGCTTGCAATGACTTCGTTAATCATTGCCAATGACTGTATGGATACCTTGGTGAATCTGTATGAGAAACAGGCTCCAAGTCAGAAGAGGACACTTAAGCACAAGCTTAAGTATTTGAAGATGGAGAAAGGTGAATCAATGGCATCTTTCTGTTCCAGGATAGCCCAGATCAGAGATCAACTTTTGGTCACAAGGGTGACAATGGATGATGATGATTTAGTGCAGACCATTTTTGATGGTCTTCCTTCTTCATGGGAGACCTTCTTATCCAGTGTAAGTGGGAGAGAGATTCAACCCACGTTTGAGAGGTTATGGCATGATTGCCTTCAGGAGGAGAGTCACATAGCTACTAGGAGTGAGCCAATGAAAGAAGAGCACTCAACTTTAGCATCAAGATTCAAGGGAAAGAAGAAAGACACTTTCCAGAAAAGCTCTCAGAGGAAGCCAAACACCAAAGGTACATTCAAAGGCAAGAATATTGATACATCTAAGATTAAATGCTTTAGTTGTAATAAATTGGGTCATTTTGCTAAAGATTGTTGGTTTAGAAAGAAATATCCTAGGAAAGGGAAACATCATGCCTCATCCGTTGAGGATGATGAATCCAAAAGAAATAAGAAAAGTCCTTGTAATGAGAAAGAAAATAGAAAAGAATATTACTTGGTTTCTGCATATCCAGTTCAGTTTTCACGGGGTCGAAAACTTGGTTAGTAGATAGTGGTGCATCAAAGCACATGACAGGGTTCAAGGAGATCCTCTTAGATTTCAAGACAAAATCTTTTGCAGAGCATGTTGAACTTGGGGATGACAAATGTTACAAGATAGAGGGAGTAGGCTCTATTTCCTTCAGATTGGAATCTGGGGCTAGACTTCATGTTGATGGAGTATTATATGTTACAGGGCTCAAGAAGAATCTACTATCAGTTGCAACCCTTGAGGACAAGGGATATTGGGTGATCTTCAAGGACAGGAAGGCACTACTATGGGCTAAAGGTAGCCACTTAAGTACAACAGAACCCATTGGAACTTGCAGTGGAGGACTGTACGTCGTGTCAGGACAATCAGTTCATGCATTGGCTCATGATGCAACTAGCTATAGCGAGTTATGGCACAGAAGACTTGGACATCTTCATTACAAAGCTCTTCCAAATCTACAAAACATGGTATGTGGCATGCCCTCTATTTCTTTTAGTAAAAATGAAATTTGTAAGGGATGCATGCTAGGTAAAAATATAAAGAAAGTGTTTCCTAGTAGTGACAACAGAGCTTAGGGCATCTTAGATCTGGTTCATTCTGATGTATGTGGTCCCATGCCATCTCCCTCACTCAGTGGTTGTTTGTATTATGTCATTTTTATTGATGATTACTCAAGAAAATGTTGGATATATTTCCTTAAAGCTAAAAATGACACATTTGATGAATTCAAAGAGTATAAAGCCTTTATTCAAAAGCAGACAGGGAAACACATCATAATCCTTAGAACAAACAATGGAGGAGAGTTTGAATCTCTCCAGTTGGAGGATTTCTGCAAGTCAGCAGGAATCGAGAGACAATTGACCGTGCCATATAACCCTCAACAAAATGTAGTTGCTAAGGGGAAAAACAAGACAATTTGTGAGGCAACGAAAGCAATGATGTTTGACCAGGATCTGCCGAATTTTTTATGGGCAGAAGCTATCTCCACTGCCGTGTATATTAAGAACAGGTGTCCACTTGCTATCTTGAAGGACAAGACTCCTGAAGAGGTCTTCTCAGGGATCAAACCTGAAGTAGGGCATCTAAGGATATTTGGGTGTCCTGTGTATATTCATGTCCCTAAGAAAAAGAGGACAAAGATGGAACCCTCAGGAAAGAAAGGGGTTTTTTGTGGGGTACAGTGAGAACTCCAAGGCTTACAGGATTTATGTACCATGTCAGAGGCAAATGAAGGTAAGCAGAGATGTGACTTTTCATGAGGAAGCTGTATTTAATAAATCCAGAGAACTTCAACAGGAATCAGAAGCAGTTCAGCTAGCTTCACTCTCTTCTGAAAATGAAGAGTCAGATGATCAGAGGGAGGAACCTTGTGAAGGGCCAAGTAATGAGCCTCTGGAACCTGCTGAAGTGTTAGAGAGAACTCTTGAAGAACCTCCAGCCAAAAGGAAGCTAAGGTGGCTTAAAGAAATAGTGCAGGAAGCAGAAAGGATAACCGCTCCCAAAGGAACTTTCAGGGAAAGGAAGAGGCCTCATAGGTTTGGAGGCTATGTTGCATTGATGAGCAACATTAGTGATGTTGAACCTTCTTCATTTGAAGAAGCAGATAAATTACAAGTATGGAAGGATGCCATGCTTGAGGAATACAGGCCTATTATAAAGAACAATGTTTGGGACATTGTGTCGAGGCCAAAAGACAAATCAGTGGTTTCTTCCAGATGGATCTATAAGATCAAACATGCAGCTGATGGAAGTGTGGAAAAGTTCAAAGCAAGATTTGTAGCCAGAGGCTTCACTTAGAAAGAAGGAATTGACTACGAAGAGACTTTTGCCCCTGTAGCTAGGTATACCTCCATTCGAACTATTATTGCTTTAGCTTCCGTTTTTGGTTGGAAGCTACATCAGATGGATGTAAAAACAACATTCTTGAATGGAAAGATTGAACATGAGGTCTTTGTGGAACAACCAGATGGTTTTGTACTGCATAACAAAGGCACTCATGTATGCAAGTTAAGGAAGGCCTTGTATGGTCTTAAGCAAGCTCCTAGAGTTTGGTATTACAGGATTGATGGCTTTCTTAAAAGCCGGGGCTTTCAGAAAAGTGATGTTGATGCAAATCTGTACTTCAAGGTAAGAGGTAACCAACCTGTTATATTAATCCTGTATGTTGATGATCTCTTTCTAACAGGAGATGAAGGGCTAATAGCCTGGTGTAAGAGGGAGCTAACCTCAGAATTCGAGATGAAAGACTTAGGCTTGATGCATTACTTCCTAGGATTGGAAGTGTGGCAAAGATAGGGCGAGATATTTCTGGCACAAGGAAAATACATAGTGGATGTACTAAAGAGGTTTGGTATGATGGATTGCAAATCCATGTCTACTCCGATGGTTACCAACCTGAGGAAGCTGCATGATTCTAATACAGGTTCAGATTTGGTGGATCCCACCATGTATAGGCAGCTGATTGGATCATTGATGTACATGATCCATGTTAGGGCAGATATATGCTATGTAGTGATTGCAATGAGTCAGTTCATGATTGAACCAAGATAGAGACACTGGGTGGCAGCAAAGCAGATCTTGAGATATCTCAGAGGGACCATTACTTATGGTCTGAGATATACATCCAGTGGTGGTTTATTTTTGCATGGGTATGCGGATGCTGACTGGGCAGGAAGCCCAGTGGATCGGACGAGTACTTCCGGATACTGCTTCAGTTTAGGATTCGCTATGATCTCTTGGGCAAGCCGGAAGCAGGGATCCATTGCACAGAGTACAACAGAGGCTGAGTACATTGTAGCAAGTGATGCTAGCAAGGAAGCAGTATGGCTCAGAAAATTGGTTTCTGGGTTGTTTGGAGACAAGCTCGAGACGACGGTGGTTCACTGTGATAATCAAAGTTGCATAAAATTGATAGAGAACTCGATATTTCACGACAGGTCAAAATATATTGACATGAGGTACCACTACATCCGAGACTTGGTCCAGAGAAAAATTGTAAAGTTATAGTACATAGCCACGAGCGAGTAGGTAGCTGATATCCTGACCAAGCCTCTAACCTTGAGACAGTTTGTGCAACTGAGAGGCAAGCTTGGTGTGGTTGAGAATGACTCCCTCGCTAAGAGGGAGTGTTAAATTTGGCAGCATCGACAGTCATTCTCCAATGAGAGGCCATATGGGCCACCCTGAGGCTAGCCAGGGAGATTTGGAGAATCAACCAGTCGTGTGAGGTATTGACAAAAGCCAAGGGGAATGTACAACCTTTGTGAGTCAAACCAAAAGTCAGGACAAACGAGATGCTATGTGAGTCTAATACAAAAGTCAGGGGAAACGTACAACCTCTGTGAGCATAGACAGTCTAGTGCAAAAGTCGGGGGGAACGTACAACCTCTGTGAGCATAGACAGTCTAGTGCAAAAGTCGGGGGGAACGTATAACCTCTGTGAGCATAGACAGACTAGTGCAAAAGTCAGGGGGAACGTACAACCTCTGTGATCCTAGTCAAGCCTTGTGAGGCATGAGCAAAAGTCAAGGCATCTAGCAAAAGTTAGGTTGAATATAAAATTCCTATGAGCTAGAAACAAACGATATTCCTAATATTGCAAATGATATAAATGTATTGATCTAGTGCGTTGGCACGTGTAACATTATCCACCAT
>ML793661.1:227820-241050 GCA_009831015.1 Picea engelmannii | reverse complement strand
AACTCGACCAAGTTGATCGAGCTAACCCCAAACCGGTTCGACTTGACCCTCCCGTTGACTCAGGTGACCGGTTTGGTGATGAACTGGCCTATTCAAGGCTTGACTCGTGTTGATTTTTCAATAGGCTAGGTTAAGCATGAAGTTCATTCCATTTTAGCATTTGTCTTAACCATAAACAATAATGTTGCAGCAACCAAGATCACAAGAAGAAACACCATGCAAGAACACAAGAAGTATCCTGGGAAACCCTTCTCAACAACGGAAGAAAACCCAGCCAAATCCTTTGCTATATTCTTCAAGAGAAAGACCTTCACCACCAATAAGACCTAGCACACAAGAGGGGGCTCAAACCCTAGAAGACTAGCGCCCAAGAGAGGTGCGCACTTTTCCCAAGAAGATGTACTTGCTGAAATTTACAAACTCATATGAAAGATATGATTCCACAATGGGGAATCTACCTTTACTTATATTAGACTTGACCTATCAACATACGTGTCTATTCGCACAACAAGGCTGACCTCTCTAAGTCGCATTATAATTAATATTAACCAGATTAATTATCTTTTGCATTTATTATTAATCACATTAAGATGGGGTTGACCTGCACCCTTTACATTACAATTAGGGTTATAGGCAGGTCTGACTCTTGAACAATATAGCAAGGGATCTTGTACACCCACTAGTGCTCATCCACTAGGGGCACATCCATAGCGATGTCCATATCTCTGGCTCACTGCATTACACAGAAGAACCACTTCGTCACTAGTGCTAAACCACTAGGATCACGTTCACCTGTGCTTGTCCACAGACACGTCCACTCAACTGATCTTCTTTCCCATTGCATTACACATGAGAGTCATCTGGAGTTTCTCATCAACTCTTCTGCTCAGAGGAGGCTAATACATCATCTTCATTTCTGTTCTCATGACGATGCACCCAACACTTTGGGATTTCACACGTTCACGTTGTGCTCAACCAAAGGCACGTCCAACTCAACAGATCTCCTTTCTCACTGCGTTACACAGGAGACTCATTTGGAGTTCTTCTCAACTCTCTGTAAGGAGGAGGCCATCTCTGCGTCCCAGCTCTGTCTTAGATAGGAACCACACACCCCTCTCAGGGGCTTTCTCTCAGGTTTTTAAGCTGGAGAATGTCTCACATAGCTGCAATCATCAACATCTCTCAGGTTTGTAAGCTGGAGAATGTCTCACATAGCTGCAATCATCAACAACTCGGCCGGTTCAGCACCAAACCGGTCAACTCACCCGAGTCAACCGGTTTGGTGTATTGGTGGTTTCTTGTACCCCTTTGCCTATTTATAGGCTTGTGAAATATAAGAATGAATGTGTAGAGTTTTTGGGTTTTTTCAAGTATTGCTTAGGGGACAAATCTGGGCCATTAGCAGTGTCCATGCTACTTTGGATCATCTGGGCCTGAGCTGGTGACCATAACTTCTCTGGAAAGTTTTTTATATCTACTGATTTACTGGATTATATGATATTTTATGGGTTCTCTCTGCTACATCATATTGTTCAGTAGCTGTGATGATCGTTGAACTCCAAAAATATGTTGTCATTGTTGTCTAAAAATCTGCTATTTGGCTACTGTTAGTGCAAAATCTTCTGCCATTAGTGGTGAAATTGCAGTTGCTAGTGCTGATTTACTGCTGTTGTAGCTGTAAAAAGTACTACTGTTCATGCCCCATTAGTTCCAGATATCAGATCTGTTCATATTTCCATATTAATATTATGAGTTTTATTCTGTTATAATAGGAGATTTCTGGTTAGGCTCATAACAGTGGTATCAAATCCACAAGAACTAAGCCCACATGTAAACGAAGAACTAAGATATAAACCCAGTGAAAAATGGATAGGGAAAGTTGAAACCTGGTCAACATGGCTGATTAGGCACATGTATATACAATGTACATGAGTAGACTTTGCATATTTTGTCTCTAATGGTTTGGAATCTTTAAAATATATTATTTTTATAAATTTAAATATTTTCTATATTTTTTTCGTAAAACCGAGTGATTGGAATCAAATCAGTCTGTGTCAATCCTGAGTCAGTGTCCAAGTCAGAGTGGACCCTCGACTGATTTCGAGGCCAAGTCCGAGTTTTAAAACAATGGACAAAACAAGGGAAGGGGATAAACAATCTTAATCCTTCCTTAGGGTTTCTTAACAAAATCAATCAAGGATACAAGATAACATGCAACTATTAACCATCTAATGTAGCATCCACCAAAATATACCAAGAAGAAACACTGAAACTTGGAAGGAATGCTTACTATGCCAAGTTGCTTTGCATGAAGAAACCCTAATTTCATGAAATCATCCACCAAAACAAGAAAAACATCCACAAGACTATCCTCCAAGAGGTGTGCACAAGTACTCCATGATGAGAAATAAGAGTAGAGAGCTATAGAAGCGTTTATCCACAAGTGTGAGTTGTGATTTACAAATGAGGTAGCGCTAGCCTTTAAATATGAGGAAACCCTAGCACTATAACCCTCAGAAAGCCCTAAACATAAAATGTCCATGATACAAGGTGGATAGGTCATGGCCACCCCCCAAAATAGCCTCAAATAATAATAAGACATGCTAATACACCAAAACATCCCCTCAAATATCACACATGTGAGTGAAGATGCTCTAACAAGGGTGATGTCATGCTCTAGAAGGGTGCAAGATCCTCCAAAGGCCACGTATCATCATCAAAAGGTGCAAAGCAAGGGGAAAGGTCACACCCCCTCATGAAAGGTCATGCCTCATCATCAAAGGACCCCATCTCATCATCAAAATGGATGCCCTAGTGGTATAGTCAACCCTACCATCATCAAACCATCATAGCGCATGACGTCATCATCAATATGCTCAATGTCCAAGGTTGAAAGGCCAACATCCAAGGTGAAAGAACGGTCCATCATCTCTCCAAGGGGTGTCCGATCATCTCCAAGTGCAATGTCCTCAAATCAAATTCTAATGTCGCTCTAGGGTGCACTATTCGAGGTGCGGGCTTCCTACCCATCCTATAGCGAATTTGACCATATCTGCAATATTTGAGCTCATATGTCCATCGTCCAAGGTCCAGGAGGTTTGGGGAAGTGCCCCGAGGCATGTCCAACCATCATGAGGTATAACGTCTTGTATCAAGGATGCAATGTTCTCTGTGGAGTGCAAAATGTCCTGGGTGTCATGATCAAAATGTCCTCCAAAGGATCATGTCAAGTGCACCATGGTCAAACAAAGCCACAAAATCAGGTAAGACCAATAATCATGAGATACGAGAGTCATTAGAATCATACAAAGTAAGCCATCATTTAATACAGAAGCCAAATAAGCAACAGGTAAGACCAACAATCACGAGATACAAGAGTCATTCGAATCATACAAAGTAAGCCATCATTTAATACAAAAGCCAAATAAGTAATTCACATTAGGTATCTTCTTCAAACTTCACATTAGCTCAAGAATTTATGCAATTTGGCAAGTTTAGGTATGGGATGACCATCAAAAGACCCTATTAGGTGTGCCAGTAGCCAGGTAGAATGATAGTTCCCGAGAAAACCCATTAAAGTGTAAGTACAGTGAATGAAAACGTTTCGGGGTTACTTCATGGTGATGGAGTCATTAACTTGCAAGGCACAATGCAAAGTCCATTTCCATGAGCACCTTTGAAGAGGGAGTGCTTGCTGCTTGAGATACCCTTTCCTCGACAGTGTGTGTATTCCAAACCCTTTCTTGCTTTTTGATATTCATTTTATGCATTGCAAGTCCCCTATTTAGGTTTCAAGCACTTTATTCTTTCTTTTTCTTTCTTACTGGGATTAAGTCCTTTTAATTGATATGCATTTAGTGCATTAGGACTAGGGGCAATCACCTCATAATGAGGGGGTAGAGCTCAAGCTGACCTTTGGCTTTTGAAGTTGGTCATTCATTACCCCATCATTTCTTCTTTCTTT
The DNA here is from genome assembly GCA_009831015.1 of Picea engelmannii. Lineage (NCBI taxonomy): Eukaryota > Viridiplantae > Streptophyta > Pinopsida > Pinales > Pinaceae > Picea > Picea engelmannii. Next base: position 237,086 of record ML793661.1, on the reverse strand, counting down.
TACAACATTCTATCTTTTTCTTATTCATTTTTCCTATCAGCTGCATCAACCTCGGCATTCTAGCCCTTCTCATAGGAGGATGAACCATGGGCCTTTTTGGTGTACATGTAACAACCATTACCGAAGTTTAGTACACTGCAGAATGCCCCAGGATGGAGAGTGTTAAGTATGGGGGGGGGGGGAACGGTACGTTACCCCTATCAAAGCCTCCTAGTAGTACCCTTGTTTCCCAAGAGTGACAACATTGGACTAGGATACAAATGATGGCTACCAAGGTGAAACAAGGAAAAAAACATATCTTCCAAGCTTATGATTCATAATCTGACTTCAACCCATGATACTCACCTAAATGCCTAATGCGTTAAATATGACACTTTCTATGAAACAATGACTAGTGTACCTCACAATATGCTGGACCACCATCATCTGATGAACCATGCTGATTAGGTGTGATAAGTTGAGCTGAATGAGGAGGGAGGCATCTGAGTGGCTGCTGTCTGTGGTGAATACTGATCATCATCGCCATCGGGATTGCTGTCTTCATTGTGGGCCATGAGATATGATCTCCTCTAGTTACCCCTTGGCGAGAGGGGGTAACATTGTCGATTTGGTTATAACTAATCCCTATATGGCATCCAAGATCTTTAATTTTCTATCGATTCACTTTCACCTGTTGCTGTACTATTTATCGATATCCTTAAAATATCGTTGCCTCACACTCAGTTGGGGCTGTGTCATCAAATATCTAAGACTTCCATGGTTGGTGCACAATTAAAATTTCAGATAGTGCTGGTAAGCCCTTGAGGCATTTATTACTGCTAGCAGTTCCAGGTACAACGGATCATAGACTCTTGATCAATTTGAATGTTGGATAACTGTCATGATTTAAGTCTGATCAATGGCCTCTTATGCTCCAAATTCTGGAGGATTTACTTTGTTTCTGCATGCTAGGGGTGTGAGGGTTGCCCATTTGGTTATGTCTAATCCCTATATGGCATCCGAGATCTCTGATCTGCAATTGGTTCACTTGTTCCTGTTGCTGAACTATATATTGATATCCTGAAAAATCCCCCTACAACCAGCAGCCTTTTCCCGAAACATGACCTAACCACTCTATTACCCATATCCATTTTCATCATGAATTTGATATCTGTTCAATGAAATTGCAAGACAATCATTCTGGTATTGATAGAATACTCAACCCCAATGAGAAAACAGATGCCATTTCTAGTGTGATTCAGTCTGCTGCTCTGGATACATTTCTCACACAACACAAACCTGTAACCAGAGTAGAGATGGTCATTGTCCCTGCAACTCTTGGTTGGATGATGATTGTAAATCCCTCCAAAGATTCATGATTCATCACTTCCATTATTTGCCAATATCCATCTAGGAAGAAAGTGGTTAAATTATTTATTGCTATTTTCTTAGGCACTGCTTATGTTGGAAAATAAGAGAAATATAAATTTGTGAAGATTCAAAGCAAAGTCCTTCTGGGGAGTATTCCCTTGAACTATCCTAAGAATGGTTACTTTGATCTCTTGAATAGGGTGACTATTTTGTATTAATTTTTCTTGTGATCATCTGGCATGACACAGTTATGTACCTTGGCCTGTTTGGCACTTCTTTCAATAATGGGATGCTAAAAACACTTGCCAGGAGAGGAATACAGTATGAGGACTGTGCAGACAACTTAGTGTCAAAAAGAAGCGGTTGCTTTTGTTTGCAATTATGATTTAAAGTCTTGGGAGTCCTCAATGCCAAGCAGCGTGTTCTGTAGTTATTCAAGTCTAACGACCTTACTACCATTGTATGCTGTTTTCGTGTTCTAAATACTACTTGTTTGGAGCTAGATTGATGTATGTTTTAAGATAGACTTATAGCGGGTGAAATTGCATATAAGATAAGCATGCTGTGTAGGGCATTGTTTAGGAGATGCATTCTGTAGAAATGGTTGCAGGCAAGGCTTGGAAGATCTGTAAGAATTTCAATGAGAGCCTAAGAATTTATTTTTATATAATCTTATATTATCAACGTACTAGTTCACTCTTTGGACAAACAAATTTCAAAAGGGAATAAATCCATAGTAAAAACCTGTCCTATTTTCACAATTGAAGATGCCAGTCATATATGTAACATTTACATCTAAACAAGTGGGCAAATTTTTTGAGCATTTTCATGCAAGTTATCAATTGCATTCAGTTTCTTGTGGCTGAATATGATATATACATATCACAGTGTTCTATGAAAGAGGAGCAGGGGAATTATTGAATTCAGAGATTTGCAAATTAAGGTTATTGATATAATATGATTTGCTTAGAAGAGGAAAGTATTGGGAACTGAACTGATTAGGTGATGAGGTTGTTTTTTTCCAAAACCTGGGTAAATTTTGCCTTAAAGTTTGTATTGTGCTTGCTTGTGATAACTTCTTCAGGAATGATATTGTGACCACTGGTTGCAAGTGCACCTCTTAAAATTAGAACTTATTCTTGCTTCAATTATTATTGAATTAGACTGTACTTATAAATAGTACTGTTTACTTTCTTGTATTTCTATGAACTTTACATTTAATTACAAGTACTTATCTGAAATATGAAATGGTTGGCTTAGGAAGTAGAATATAGTGTTAGCATGTATTCTGGTCCTTGGTGTAGATTTGATGAAGTCCTTTATTCAAGTCCAAATGTTCAATAGCATCCACACTTTCTTGTCCAATCTGTCTTCAGTGTACTATCTATAAATGGTAGCCCAGAAAAGAAACTTTTAGAGTCCCATGTATCTAATTTGGTCGTTTATGGACAGTAATGTAATTTCTTAAATTCTTCTTTATTTACCTCTCTATTTACACTTCATTTATTACAAACTTGATGGTATGCTTTTCAGCTTATATTGAAAATTTGTCCACTCTTCACATTGTGCCTTTTTACTGGAAGCTCTTGATTTTTTCTTGCCTGGCCATTCTCAGAAGAAGCTATGCTGTCTAAAACAAGGGCTTCCTCAAAGATTGTTTTCTATAGCTGGCAGTTGCTGGTTGAGACTCCCAACAGCCTCTTAATCCTATTCTGATAACTTTGCTTCATGCTAAATCTTCTACTACAAGAGTGCAATGTGAATCAACTATGGGACAGTTTCATAATATACTAAATAGGTTTCTTTTCTATTATAATCATAAGTTCTTTATTGTTGTATAAGCTTCTCTAATGTTGTTTGTTTTAGGTAGACTAACTGTAAGTACTATTAGAATCCTTTTGTAAGAGCCTCCTTTGGCTGTTAATGTCAAGTTTTGGTGTAGATACATTATAACATTTTCAGTAACAGAGAGGATACTTATTAAGCTGATCTTCTATAAGCTGCTCTAATGTTGTTTGTTTTAGGTAGACTAACTGTAAGTACCATTAGAATCCTTTTGTAAGAGCCTCCTTTGGCTATTAATGCCAAGTTTTGGTGTAGATACATTATAACATTTTCAGTAACAGAGAGGATACATAATAACCTAATAGAAATCATGCAGTGTTAGCAATCTGTTACATTTTTCCATTTAAGGTTGTATCGATGGTGACTGTTAAATGTTTATTCTGCTTACTGATTCTACTTAAATATGCTGCTTTAATTTTCAATTTATTCATGTCAAGATTAGTCCCTCTTCTTTTGTTTTATCAAGAGTTGATTGGGAGTTGAATTCATTTCTCAAGGGTTATACATGCTGCATTCCAGGTTCAAATAGTTGATGGAGATGTTCCAAAAATTTCAAGTGTTTCTATACCCTTTGGGGTGGGTTTTGCTTCTGATCCAATGACCATGCGCAAAGGAGGAAGGCAGCTTCCTATGGAAGATGTATGCCACTGTGAATGGCCGCTTCATGGGATTCCACAGGTGCTTAATGTAGTCTGCCAACAAAATCGTTTTAACTTTTGCTTGCTCTCTAGGTAACATTATATTTCATCAAATCTCATTTTCCATTTCGACTATTGAAGCCATTTTAATTTGTGCAGTTTGGAGTATTTTGTATATTTGATGGACATGGTGGGGCTAGAGCAGCTGAGGCTGCAAGCAAGTTAGTCTGCTTTACTTATCTTGTACGTTTATAGGTTCTGGGATTGTAGTTACATGTAACTGTCAAAGCATGTGTAGCAATGTTTTGACCAGTGTCTGCTGTCAGATTTTCTTTTTCTAGAGCCATATTTTGTTGATTTCCATGCTTTTTTTTATGCTATTAACTAGCATTTCTTTATCTGTTTATTCAAGCTTGTATTTGCAACTTTTAAAAGTACCTGTCAACCATGATTTGAGAATATTTTATTTTTAATTTTTAATAATTTTTGCTGGTGAAACACCCTTTGTTTATATGGAGGTACTTTGAAACTCCAGTTTCAATAAATCACTCTAATGTGGCCCTTTAATGGGTGGGGCATGCTCGCTGGGACTTGAGCCTGGGTCATCATAGTTGTCAGTAGACTCAGTACTCCCACTTACCACTAGACCACAGCCTGATGGACTTGCAAAATTTTTATTGTTAAGTACAGTTGTCATACCATATACTATAATCAATATTTTTACATGGTTTAGTCTAGACAACTTTCAGGAAGTGAGATTGTTAACCAGCGAATCATCTCTTTTATTAATGCAGAATGCAGATTAACATTTTGCAATGCTCGTTTCTTCGTTTTCCCTGCAAAGAATACAGAGGATGGGCCTTGGATGCTCCCTTTTTGTAAAGTTTAAGCAGTTAGCAATTTATTATTAGCCAGTAACCAGGAAGAAAATATTATTTTTGGCAAGGATTCTTATAACCAGATTGTTTTCCAATTATAGGCATTAATGGAACGGCTTGTTTGGTTCCTGGAGGAACAGAAAGCCTTCTTTGACTGAATAATTCCCTGACCCTTTACTGAAGATGAGAATATCTTCAAAATTTTCTTGTATAAGGGCTGCACCTTTTAGGGTGATTGTTAGGCTCTTCAGTTTTGGATTGAGATCCATAGGGAAGTGTTATCACACAAGTCTGCACCAGCAGACCTGCCTAATAATTATAATCCCTCCAGTCCTGTCACTTCTAAATGCCTCTCCGTTCGGACTGCTGCATTTCTAATCTCAGGGAGGTGTCTCTAAAAGGTGTATGCTGCCATCTAATCAACAATTCTGCACAAGTTCCAAGACAATCAGGATTCAGTACACAAAGGACTCCTGCTTGGGCTGTCTGTAAACAGTCAAGAGCGAGGGTAAGTTCTAGTAAATAGATTTTAGTGGTTTAGATTATATCCTAGAGATAGTTGTAACAACAAATTTAATGGACATGAGTGAAGTGAACGTGCACCTGAGGTGAAGAAGATTCAAATAAGTGCACTGTAAACTACAATAACATTACAAAACAACTTAATCAATGACATCCAATAGGTTCAAAGAGCTAGAACAAAGCATAATTGTACCAAATCACATATTACCCAAGAGATTGACTGCATCGTAGCGAATCATATGTAACAGGCTAGCATGGATCTCCTTGCTTTCCGTGGAGGTAGTGGTCCGAAGAGTGGAAGACTGAAGAGCTATCTGCTGCTACTATACTATCTAGAGAAGACTAATATCCAACCCTTCTTCCCTCCACCTCTCTATATAAAGGAAAACGATGCATGAAGGATGATTCACCTTAACTGCCTGTGGAGGAAAGCAAGAAAGAACGCCACTTTTCTAATGACTTGCCTTGCGGTTTGATTGCTTTTTTTGCTGTTTTTCTCTTCTAGGTCGAGTTTCCCTCCAGACAGCTGTTCATATTGTTTTTTTTCTTTCTGCTTGATGGCTTTATTTGTCTGCTTACTACTCTCATACACAGAAACCTCCACGCCTTCATTTCTGTAGCTGCTGTTTTCTAAAAACTTCATCTGTTTCCCTTAAGATAGGTCAAAAACTCTGTCAAAATTACCCCATTTCAGTGCTGATTTCTTGAGGGAAAATTCTATATTAGAGGTTTATTCTCTGCTAAAATGCTGTTTAACTCATGTCGCGCACAGAAATTGCCAATTATTAACTCCTGTAGCTTCCAGTGAACCTCTCAACAAGGTAAAATGAATTTCACACATGCTAATTCATGGATGAGGTCAACCTACTGTCTTGCTTTCCCAACTTTAGCAACAACAGCTTTACTTATTTCCTTTTCTTTGCATGCAAGTATTGGATAAGAAAAGTCAAATTAGGCCTTTATGCTTGGCAAACTTGTCAACAGGAATCTTGTTTTAAGGCTTTTTTGGCTTGATACAATTAACAAATCCCTTTAGGCTTTTGTCTAGACCAAATTGGGAAGGCGAATTAGGTTTTTTGAAAAGTCAAACTTGTTGAGATTTGGGTACCTTGGAAAGTGGTCCCCTTGTGTTTGTGAGTTTCTAATTTCACGTTGACTTAGGAGTTTAAGTCAAAAGTGAAATATGTCACTTGAGTTATTAAAGTGACTTTTAATTCACTTTGTGGGTGAGTTAAAGGACATGAGGCAAACTAAGGAAAGTGGGTTTCCTAAGTGAGATTTTTGGATTAAATCTCACCAATTGATTAGACATGGCTAGATTGGATCTAGGCCATCGATCTTTTAGGGTTTGGCCAAAGAGAGACTAAAGGAGGGAAAAGGGTAAGGAAGAGGTTCATTTTTCACTTGAGAGATTTGAGAGGAGAGGAGGAGAAGAGAGAAGCTCTTGGGTGCATTTCTTGAGGAGAGGAGGGTGCATCAGGTCAAGAGTTGAGGAGAAGTCATAGCTTGGGTGATAGCTTCCTTGGAGAGTCTACCATGGAGGTTGGGCACCATCTTGAGTAGGGGTGCATTCTTGAGGAGGAGGAGCGCACATGCTAGTGAGGAGAGGCACATCTTGTGAGGAGGGTGCATCTAGCTTGGGAGAGGTCCCAAATTCTTGAGGAGTCTCACTTGTTGAGGAGAGACACACTCTAGAGGAGTGGAGGGCACAAGACAAGTAACAGCGCGCACCTTTTGTGGAGTTTTTGCTAGAGGAGGGGCGCACTTGGGCATAGTGCGCACCAAGCCTTGGAGGGAGGCACTCTTGTGTAGAGGGTGCAAGACCAAGGGAAAATTAAAGGCACAAGGCAAGGTTCAAGGTTCAAGCAAAGGCAAAGGCAAAGGCAAGCACAAGGAAAGAGGGCCAAGGCATTAGCAAGACAAGAAGGGCACACCAAGGCAAATGGTGCCTTACTTCAATGGGCTACTAGGCACATCTTCAAGGGACTCCAAAGCATCCAAGAGTGGTTGATATTGTACCAAGTTCACTTGTTTATGTTTTCCTTGTTGTACATTTTGCTTTGAGATCTTCTATATACATCTATCTCCAAATTGGTTTTCCCCGAGGGGGATTTTATCCAGGGTCATGTTGACCAAAAATACTTGTGTCCATTTTCATGCATGCTTAGATGTGTAGATCAACATTTTAGAGTTGGAGAGACCTAGAGGAGTGTTATTTGTTTTGAGTATATTGCATGTGCTAACCACCGGTTTGATACACTTGTAAGCGCACCTCAAAAGAGCACTTAACCATTAAAATTATGAGCATAAAGTACTTGACTGTTTGCCGTCCTAAAACAACAACAAAGGACAGTTTTGAAGATAAAACTTCGAGCCCAACAAGAGTTCAAAGACAAACCTGTTGGGAATCCTCATAGTACCTCAATTTTTCTTCATGGTATCAGAGCCTTGGTGGCTAAGTTTTACTGATTTGTAGGGTCACCTGTTATATATAGACATCTCTCTCAAATGCATGGGAATCCAAGCGAACTCTATCTTTGAAGAAAAAACAACCATATACTGATCATGTATCTATCTCTGATGGGAACCAACCTCTGACTCACACAAGTGCTAAACTCTGGAAAAATCTCTGAATGCTAGCCAAAATAATGCATGCTAGCTCTTGACCCTCAAGATTTTCAAGGGTGAAAATCTATGGGTTAACAGAACCTCACATTGAAATGCTCCTTAACCTCGTCCTCCCCAAAAGATCTTCAACTGAGCTTGGAGGGGAATTCTCACAACTCCAACGATTCCTTTAGGAAATGGATCTTCCTCTATTTATAATAGTGTTGCATGTATCACGATAATATCAGAATTATCGCGATATTATTGCCAAACTCAACCTCGCCGATAATATCGGCTTAACTTACCACAATAATTCGATATTTTGAAATTATCTCGTTCATTTTGATATTATTGCGGGTTGATAAAAATTATCGCCCTGCTAGGATTTCGACTGGTTTTTGGCTTATAAAATTGGTTTTTTGGGTTTTATTTGGTCATTTTGCAAACATTGCCTAGGGGGTTTGAGCTCTAATGATATTGTAACCATTTTCCATCAAGCAAACAATGGGAAATCCATAGTTTTCGTTGCCATCACGCAAGCATTTGTGGAGTGGGGATTGACTCCAATCTACCATATCCATTGAACCAAGTATGTAAACAAAATTATGCCCTCATTTTCTTTGTTTTTCTAGATTTAATATAGGGTTTGCAATGTCCATTATATATACCTAGTTTTCCCCCTCTTTAATGGAGGATTTAACTCTTATGTAGCTATGGTAGTTTAATTGTAGCATTTTTGAAGTTTGGATTTAGATTCTAAATTTCCCCCATTGTTTTTGTCCCATAGGTTTACAAATTTAATTAGTGATCCACACATTTCAAAATGCCAAAGCCATTGGACCCAATGTGGGAGTATGGTCTACCTTATGATGGCCATTACAGAATCAGGTTGAATTGCAAGTTATGTGGCATGGAAATGTTTGGCGGCATCCGTCGCATGAAATACCACCTTGCCAAAATCCCAGGGAATGAAGTGGGGATTTGTCCAACATCTACCTTGGAAATTGTTCACATTACAAATCAATCCATTTTTGCAATGGGTAGGAAGAGAGATCAAAGGGAATAACTCATGCTTGAGCTTGCAAATAGATCTACAAACAACTCAAGAGAGGGGGAGTGCCAATCTTCGGGTTCACTTCCACAATGCCTAGCCCTTCAACATCCACACCTTTCTTTGTGGCGAGGTCAGTGCCTATGGGGCAACCTTCTATTCGATCGATAGTGAAAACAAAGGAGGAGGAGGTCAACAAGATTGTGGCAAAATGTTTTCTATGGAGCAACATACCATTTAACATTGCCAATAACCCATCTACCATTCCATATTTGAAGCTGCTTCTATTGTTGGTCCATTATACAAGGGCCCTTCTTATAATGAATTGAGAGGGCCTCTCCTTAAAGGGGCAAAGACCGATTGCCCAAAGAGATT
>ML793661.1:171376-200713 GCA_009831015.1 Picea engelmannii | reverse complement strand
GAAGCAATGGGCTAGAAATATTCTCATAGGGTTCTGATATAGAGTATAACACAATATATGATTACTATTGTTAAAAAACATGATTGCAATAATCAACTGGGACTGCCATAGGTTGATCTATATTCCTTATACCTCTTGGTAATTGCTTATTACCTTGTATGATATAACTACACCTGAAGAACAAGGAGCTCTTAATTTAAAAGATGGAACTAAGCTCCATAATGTATGCTAAAATTTGCCTCAAACTTTCATTTCCTTTATAAGATAAGATTGAGCTAGATTATGAGGACCAACATGGCTGGCTACCTTCTATTATAAATTTAATAGTATCTTGAATTCCCATATCTCTCTTTCACTTTGGTGTCATTAGATAATAATTGGTCAGTGGACAACATTGATTGAGAAATATTGCCAATCCAACTGTAACTTTCTTGATAATTTTTAATTCAATATTAAATTTATGAACTATGTAAGAATTGAGAAACTACAACCAATGAACAAACGTTGACTTATATGAACTGCAGAACTCTAATTCTAATGATGCACCGGATGCAAGTGGTTATTTTATAGTCTGGTCTGTTTTGTATGCATTCTGATGATTCCATTTGATTTCATAGTATGTAGGAGACAATCAACAGTGTTCTTAGATTCGTGAATTTTGGTATTAATTCTGCTGAACATCTTCAGGATCATGCCGCAAAAGCTGGCTGATATTCTGTTAGTCCCTGAAAAAAGAGAGGAAGTGCTCTCTAATTGTGATGCGGCAGATGTTTTGAGAAATGCATTTAGGGAGACTGAAGCAGCGTTAGACCATCAGTACGAGGTTCACTCCACTTCCTTTTAACTTTTAGTGACAAGTCTCTATGATAATAATATGATTGAAGTTTTCTGAATTATTTTGGTTGAAGAATTTTAACTTCACGGCCTCTTGTGGGAAAATTCAAGGAGACACTGTTTTTTCTACTTATAATGTATGGGGCATCGATCTAGATATTTGATGGCAATTACTTCCCATTCATTTTTCAGCTTTTGTTTTTAACTTGCATTCACTTTATTTTCATTACATGGAAATGGCTTCTTTGTAAATATATCAGAATTTCTAGTATTGGATAAATATGAATTAAAAACAAAGTAGAAATCTTTTCTTTTTGACCTACTATACGGGCATATTCATTATAGTCCTTCTGCGTTTAAATGGAAAGGTATTTTAGACCATCTTTTGGTTGATTTGCATGCTGCGCTACCACTTTTCACTCTGAAAACAGGTATTCAAAGTACAGTGGACATGTATTATGCAATTTGTCCTTCCAAGTTTATAATACACACACTAGAGGTATGGGACCTAAGGTAGAGAATTGAATTTGTAGCATGCAGAAATCTTCTGGGTTTACCTAGAACTTGTTCTGTGAACTTAAGTCACCAGAATATTTTTATCTATGCGGAAATGCTATTTACTTTGCAAATTTTGTTCACATGCATCAATACAGATTTTTCAAGGACAATACTACATCACTGCAATACAATTGAGGGTGGACATACAAGTGAACATGAACAAAACTGGTTGTTGAAGCTATGCAATATATGGAAATAATGGTCATACTAAGGTTAAGATGGTTAGAAATACATAAGCCATTTCTCTCATTCATTTCGACAAATTGTTTAGGAGTTACTAAACAATGGGAATCAGCTAAGATTTGTTAAGGAGTAGAGAAACAAAAGTAGAGACTGATTTGTCTATGCTCGTAGCTTGATGAATGATTTAATCTGCTTTAGAGCAATCTGATATGATAAGAACCAGCCTTAAAAAACCTCATAATGATCTGAGGGAAAATGGCCTCAAATAACTTAAAGGCTATACTATATAGTATCTGCAGATGCCTGTAAACAAATTTCAAATTGCCTGCAACTTCTGAACCTTAAAATATGTTTGTGAAGTTTCTTAATCTTTTGGAAACATGTAAGAACATGGTAAAAACGTTGCAAGTGAGAGAGACTTTCTTTGTCTTAATAATACACTCATGTGACAAGTATGTCACTGTGTTCCAAATGCAAAACTGCATGGTGCACATTGTAATGAACCATAGTTCATTAACTGAATATTGAACATAAGGACAATGAGTTGAGATCCATATAGGATAATAATACGTAATTTAATTAATGAATGAGATATATAATTGATACAATGCCAATGTGACTGTGTACTTATATGCATTGTCTAGTCACGATGGTGAAGGGTTATGTCACTTCTTTTATTATCATTATCATCATTATTAATATTTGGGAGTCAAGACATAGCTATTTGAAATGTTTACAGCATGCATTTGTTTGTTCCTTATGAGTAATTCCAACATTTTCCAGGGTTGCACAGCAACAGTTCTCTTGCTGTGGTCTGATTTTAAAGAGGTTTTCTTTGCACAATGTGCAAATGTTGGAGATTCAGCATGCATTTTAAGGTAACTATTCTCAACTTTCCAATTAATATACTTGCTATTATTATTGCAGTCCCATTAGTGAGGTTTGGTCACTTGTGCACATTAATATTTAAATTAAATTTAATATTATTGTAATTAGTAGTTATGTATTCTTAAGAAATTATCAAAAGGGGCTTCTTTCACACTTCACTGGTTTTAGTATGCTTCCTAATGTGTGAAATCTGGTTTATGTGCATGCTTTAGAACTGTGTGAATACTGTAGTTGATTGGTGCAAGTTTGATGTTTTGTGCCTTTTCTGTTTTTTGATCCTCCTCACTCTTCCCTCTCTATTTTTTATTTTCCAGTGAGACACATTATCAAACAAAATGAAAGGAAATGCACTTTGTTATGTTTGGTGCAATAAATGTGTCTCAATCTAGACCAAGATTATAAAACCAAGTGATTTTACAGTTCTCTAACTTATTGTTTATATTTTCCTTTTTCTTTGGATTGTAACTTCTTGTTAAGTGGTTTTGAATTTGATAATTTGAATGGTACTTAAATGCTTTGAATATTTTATCGCACAATCTGTACTTGCCCAAAGCCCAAGGCAAGTGGATGCAAGATTGGCATAACAGGGAGTGACCTATCACTGTCACCTTAATAGGAAACCCCTTTCTATTTAGGAGTATGTCAGAGTACCCCAAGGGAGACATCCCCAGTGACCTGAGGGTTTGAGAAGGCTAAGGTAAAATATATAAGAAAGTCCCACCCCTCTCACAGGTCACTCAAGTCAGAGGTTCTTTGTGTCTTATAGAGATAAGGGTAAATAAGGTGTACCTTCCCAGAACAAGACAACAAATAGAAAAGAGTGCAATCTCCAAGTACCATATGATGTTAGTGCTTCATAAGACCATGAACCTTTGAAAAATAAGTAAGCTGATATAATATTGCAGCAATGTAATTATTTACGACAGCAATGAATGTTTTGTAACAGCCACAATAATTATGCCWTAAAAATGCTTGAAAATGACAAGAAAATATAGCTCTAAGTTGACAGAATGATAACAACTTGTCAGAAGCAAAATTGGCAATGTCTAATCAGCTTTTAATGTCACTTTCMAGATAAATTTGCTGCTGTTAGATGGCTGTAGCAATYTTTKGCAACAACATCAAGTTAGTCAATGAATTAGTCTAGTTTAAGGTTAGTAAAAGTTAGTAAATGTTTCAAGGAAGATAGTTTGAGAGTTGTTTGATCAATCAATCACTATAGTGAGTGGACTAGTGCCTTTATAGGGTAATGGAGTCTATAGATGACGGTTTTCTGCTTGGAAGAAATGACACAATGATTATACTTGCCTAAGGATAAGAGATGGATGGAAGAGGTGTTGACTTTTCAAGGCCTCAACATCCAAACCCTAAGAACAAACTTGCTAGAATGTAAGCAATTTTAGGCTCTAGCAAGATCTTCCTTSCTTAGACTATTGAATAAATACTAGAAGCAACAATTGACTAGATAATGACTTCTAAAGTGCTAGTATTTAGGGCTCTAGAAGTTTACCTAGGTCAAAATCCTCTTGGCAAGGTCTACCAAATGAAGAGTAAAAGAGTAGCAAATTAAGTCCTTTACTCTTAGGGTTTGTCAAGCAAGCAATTTCATAATCTTTAACATGAATAAACAAATTTACCATAAACCATTCAAATAAAATGAAGAATTGCAGATTTACTTACTTCACCAAGAATAATCAAGCCATGAAACCCTAGAATGCCAAGTAACTTCACCAAAAATGATCCAAGTTGCAAATTTTAACCTCCAAGAGAAGTGCGTCGAAAATTTCAGCCAATAACCCTAGAAGAGGGCCGAATTTCAGACCACACACTTGTATGATGAGTTCATCATGAAAAAATGAGAGTTTTCTCTCTCTATTTATATAGAATCAATGACCTTTAATTAAAATTTGGTCATAAAAAGGCCAACATGGACAATTTACATCAAAAATCCAATTTTTACATGAATTAAATGAATTAAACCCTAATTTCATCTCCAAGAGTGACGTCATGCCCTTCTAGGGTGACGTTAGGCCCCTAGGGTGGAACTTTGGGCCTCAAATGCAGAATGTTTGGCCTCCAAAGGCCCTGAATGATGCCACACGTGCCAACTAGCACACAACTGCCCTCATAAATGCAAACCCTGACTGTGGATGACGTCTAGTGTCGCAAAGGTGATGCCATGGGCTCCCAAAGGTCAACGTCCAGGTGGAAAGACAAGATCCCCCTGGGTCTAAGTCTGCCGGAGTGCCCTTGGTGCAAGTCCCTTCTTTCGTCCTAGTGCAAGTCTCTGGTGTCTCTCTGCCCCTGGTTGGGGTCACATCGTCCATCCGTGGGCTTTCAGCCCCATGGAGGTCCGAGCTAATCATTCCCCCATATGTACTTGCCCACCGAGAAACGTCCTGCAAACAACAAGTACGCTCTCCAGGGGTTCATAAGTCACAGGGATCATAGCAATGTCAATCACATCTAATAATCAAATTACCCAAACATGTGCATCAAACCCCCCTTTACCCAAACAAATGCTCAAAGACGTTATGCAGTTCAACAAGCCAGGTTTGGAGAAGGTCTCAGGATGTCCTATTGGGCTAATCCTCCTTAAGTTTGGGGTGTTTCCCTGGTGAGAACCAATCTAGGTCATGTAAGTGTGTGTGAAGTGGCATGGGGGAAGTGTTTGGGCACAGGGAGCAGTGATAACAGGGAAATGTAGGTCTTACCTGTGGGTGCCTTTGTAGAGGGCGAACTGCACTTTATCATGGATGCCATTGTTTCCTAGCCCATTCAATGCCTTTTATTCTTAGCTTTATTGCTTTTGGTCTTTTTCTTTCATGCTTCAAGGGAAGAGCTGGGGACACTATCCTGGCTTGGTGACCAGAGGTGACAATATTACCCACAAGCATTTCATGGGGATGAGAAGGCTGGCTCGTGATGAGACCCCCTTTCTCTTAGCTATGCCACCAAGAGCCACTACCCTGGTTTGGTGACCAGATAGATGGTAGTGTCATACTGCTACATGCCCATGGTCCTAATAGGCCGACTCATGATGAGACCTCCCATCCACCAACTAGTACCTTGAGTTTTGATTTATCTTATGGGTTCCCTTTTCTTACTAAGAGGATTTTTATTGCTTTCTCGGGGATCCTTGGGAGAAGCATCTCAAAGGTTTCATTTTGGCTTTTAACTCTTGCCAACTACTTTTACCCTCTAGGCCTTTAGCCCCTTCTTCCCACAAGGCAAGGTACAACCCTTCCTAGCGTGGAAGACCCAATGCCTGAACCGAGGTGGGGGGAAGATGAGAGGAATAACGATGGAAAGTGGTAAGTATGGAGGGAATGAACGATGACCTTTCATAGACCCACCTAGTGGCAACTCATCCTAAACGAAGATCAACTTACTAGGGCATCATGTCACCCACCCAGGTATGAACAAGTTAAAGAGCATAATTTCCAAGCGAACGCTATGAAATGAAGGAGAATTCAATGCAACATACTTAAGTGCTTCAATAATCAGAGTGACACGTACCATGATACTCGAACTCATTACCTTGTGGAGCAAGACTTACTGCTACTTCAGGACTAGGCTTGTGGGATGGATGCTGCTGTTGCTGATAAATGGGCTGCACCGAAGAAAAGATGGGCCCTCCGGGGCCATGCTCAAGTCATCCGGCTCTCAACACTCCATGTCTATGACTTGTGGGCCTTGAGACATGATCTCCTTAGTTATCTCTAGGATAGGGGATAACATGACATACACAAAAGGGATGGGTAACCAACCACTCCAATGATGCTTTACAGTAATGGATGGCTATGTGAAGGAATCCTTGTTGGCCATCTAATATGTATATCCACGTTGACTTTAATTTTATAAACTAGGAGTTATCATGCTATTGATAGGACAAAATACCCAAGTGTCGATAGTAAGGGTTAATCCTAGTGAAGAGGTCCAATTAAACTCTCCCCTATTTGGAATGGAAGGACCATCTGGATTAATGGCCCGAAAATGTTTTGATGAGCTTTAAAATGAGTTACAATATGTTCGTTTTAGTTTTCTGAGGACTAATAAATAGAAAGCAGATATATTATCAATCAGTATTCAAAATACACAAAATGTTGTTATGAGAGGTAGCTCTCAAAATCTTAAGAAAGATAATTGTTAATTCTTTAACTTTCAAGAAATAGTTTTATAGAAATTATGGAATTTAAACAGTAAAACTTCCTAGAACAAAAATCTAATCTAACACGGAAAAATGCTTAAGAGTTGGTTGAAGAAAATGGATTGAAACATATTGAATATTGTCTCAAGATAGCTTGCAATACAACAAGAAAAAGTCTTACGAAACATCCACACAAAGACTAAGTTGCAGAATTGTCTAGAAGTTGATTTGCATAAACAATCTTCTTTAGTGAAAAATCGATTTGGTCAATGATTGGTTTCTTCATTAATCAATGGAATAGAAATAGTTCTCTTACAATTCTCCTTCAAAAGCCGTACTATCAAAAGTCCTTCTAGCTTCCTAAATTCTATTATATATACAATTTTAAAAATTAGTTATAATAACCAATTTTAACTCAAGCCTTAGGTGATCTGGGCATTGCTTTTGTAATTACTATTTGATACTTTTCCCATTTTTCAAAAAGCATATTACATAAATTGTCATGTGGGAAAGTATGTTGTCTTCGAGGATCTTTCAAATTTGGCAATGGAAAGTGGATAACATTCCATATCTGAGGGCCTCAAGACACAATCTCCTTAATTATCCACAAAACATGGATTACATTTGGCTCCTACTTGGGTACATGTGCTCGCCGTATAGTGCATGAGAACCACAACATCTCCTAGTAGACCTGTGCCTGCAAGGAAACATCAAACTGTTAAGTGCAGGATGGCCTACTCATCCTTGGTCTCATATGATCATAATCAAAACCAACTAAGCTAGAAAAATAAAATTTTGACATTTTTTCAAAAATTTCTAAGCTAAGCATGAGATCAATATGCAAGTAGAGAAAAATGAAAATGAAATGCATTTAAACTAATATGAGCAATCAAGATGCAAATGCAGGAGAAAACAAAATGACTTAGCTACTTACCTGGGGTATGGGCCCTGAAGAAGTCATGTGCCATCTTGAAAATAATGTTTGAGGAGAGATCCATTTACTGGTAGTGGCATCCTCCTCCCTTCTGTTGTGGATAAGTAGAAAGAGTTTGGCCCGGACAATTCGTCTATTTTGTAGGGGCCTAGCTAGAGACTGTTGAACTTTTGATGCATCCCTAGTTTTTCTTTTCTTTTGTCCCACATTAGAACTTGATTCCCTTCCTTGAAGTCTCTTTGTCTTTCCTTCCAATCAAAAGTTCCTTTTACTTTTTCTTGATTCCTTGCCATTTGATCGAAGGCCATTCTTCTAGTCTCATCCAATTCTACGAGTTGATCGATTCGCCCCTGCAATGCTTCTTTATATGTATTGAATTGTTGGGTTATTTGTAATGATGGAATTTCGAGATTTATAGGAAAGCGAGCCTTTAATCCGTATACCAACTCAAAAGGAGTCCCCCCGGTGGAAGTCTTGGTAGTTGTGCGGTCAGCCCACAGGGCATACTTAATTTTGATGTCCCAACTCTTGTTGTTTTCCCCAACAATATTTTTGACAATGTTCATGATGTTTTTGTTGCTGGACTCTGCCAACCCATTCCCTTGACGAGAATAATTTGAAGAGTGTGATAAAACAATCCCATACTTGAAACAAAACAATTTTAGCGCCATTGAGCTAAAGGCTTTGGCATTGTCAGTGGTTATCTTAGCAGGGACACCAAATCTAGTGATAATCTTTTCCTCAAGGAATTTCATGACGACTTCTTTTGTTGCTTTCTTTGTTGGGACAACTTCCACCCATCTGGTGAAGTAATCAGTGGCAGTTAAAATCCATCGGTATCCGTTACTAGAATTGTCTTTGAATTCACCAATGAAATCCAATCCCCATTGTTGAACGGGTGCTTCCACAATGATTGGCTTAAGGGGAAGGGCAGGGAGGTGTTGTTTGTCGGTAAAAAATTGACCTGACTGACAAGCCCTAACATATCGATGTGTATCAGAGAGGATAGTAGGGCAATAATATCCTGCTCTCAAAATCTTATGGGCAGTGGTGCGTGCTGCGAAATGGCCCCCACAATGTCCTGCATGAAGTTCGATCATCAACTTATCAGAGTCTTCTTTATCAACACATCTGAGATTTACCCCATATGGGTTCCTCCACCTAAGACCATTCTCTGTTAGGAAATACTTCATAGCTTTGAGTCTCAGGGATCTTCTCTTATGTTCCACTAAATGATCAGGGCACGTGAGGTTTTTCAAGTAATAAATGATGTTTGAATACCATTCATTGTTTTCAATCTCACTTACGATGATGTTGACTTGCTCCTTCTGTCCTACCTCAATGGCCTCTTGATTTCTTTCTGTCATCATCTTTGCCAGCTCTTGTCCTTTAATTATCTTAGTTGTCTTGATCTCCAAATCATATTCCTGTATTTGTGACACCCACTTTCCTCTTGATCCAAGGTAATCTTGTTGTGATAAAACATCCTTTACAGCGGGGTAGGGGACAAAGGCCTTGATCTTGTTGTATCCCATATAAGTTCGGAAGTGTTTGAGAGACTTAACTAAAGCATAAGCTTGTTTTTCCGTAATGGTGTAATTCAGTTCTGAGTCTCTAAGATTCTTACTCATGAAAGCTATTGGTTGTTCATCCCCTTGATCATTCTTTTGCAACAACACACCTACAATGATATCTTTCGAAACAAAAGAGAAAATGATAAAGTCCCTGAAAAAGTCTGGGATAACTAAGACTGGTGCAATGATTATTGCCTCCTTAATACGTTCGAAAGACATCCTACCTTCACTTTCCCACTCAAAACGGGCATCCTTTTTAGTAACTTGTTAAGGAGTTTAACAATTCCGACGATGTTTGGGACGAATCTCTTGATAAAGTTAATTTGTCCGAAGAAAGATTGCAAGGCTTTCTTGTCTTTAGGAAGAGGGATTTTCTTGATGGCTTCAACCTTGACAGGATCTATTGTGATTCCATCTTTAGAATGATGTGTCCTAGTAACTTAACCTTGTCAACACCAAAAATTGATTTCTTAGGGTTGAGAGAAATGCCATATTCCCTACATCTCTGGAAGATAGTTCTTAAGTGTTGAATGTGTTGTTCCCTCTTTTTAGAAAAGGCGGTCAGATCATCTTGATATATCACTATGAGCTTTCCGATTAGATCTTTGAAAGCATAGTTCATGGCTCGTTGAAAAGTAGCCCCTGTGTTGGTGAGTCCAAAAGGCATTTGTAAATACTTATAGGTTCCCCAAGGGGTGGTAAAAGCAGTTTTGAGTTGATCATCCTCCTTTACCAAGACTTGATTATACCCCGAGAAACCATCAAGCATAGATGTTATAGCACAAGTTGTAGGTTGGGCAAAGCCTGACCCAACCACAAAAGCA
This sequence comes from Picea engelmannii, assembly GCA_009831015.1. Lineage (NCBI taxonomy): Eukaryota > Viridiplantae > Streptophyta > Pinopsida > Pinales > Pinaceae > Picea > Picea engelmannii. Next base: position 190,768 of record ML793661.1, on the reverse strand, counting down.
AGTGCTAAAACTTGGGAATCCTACACTCAATGTCACCTCGATGTAGGTCCCACACTTCAAGGGTGACTAGGTCACTCTAGGGAGGCGATCCCAGTAACCCTAGGGGGAATGAGATGTAGATGAATGGATATGGAAGTGGAGCCCCTAGAGGTCAAATCTAAATGGAGTGAAATGTGGGAAGAAATGCCTTGTAAGTCAAGTGATTGTTGTCCCAAAGGTATAGTACTTCTTTGGATGATTGTACCTGCCCGAGACACAAGAAAATCCAACTTGCAATGATATGTTAGTATGGATCAGCAAGTTAATCTTGCTGTCCCTAATTTGCAGCAGTAGATGACATTTTATATCAACAAGTAAGACATTCAAATCAGCATGTAAAGCATAAGATCAATCAATAATATATCAATGAGTATGGCAATCAATTATTACTGAAAAATGACACTTTGAGGCTAAACAAAGCAAGCTGTTGTAACATGTATTTTCTGCAGAAAATTGCAGCCTTATGGCTGTAGCATTCATTCACTTTTATCAGCAAATTACACCATCAAAAGATGCCAACAAGTAGCCCAAAAGATGCGCCCTAGTTAGTAGAGTTAGTGTGCAAAATTTAGGAGCTAGTCTAGGGTTAGTTTAGGAGTTAAGATTGAATTAGTAGCTAGGGTTATGCAGCCCTAATGGCTGTAGGTTAAAGTTTATAACAACAATTCAAGTAGTGAGAGAGAGGGGACATCCTAGTAGGGGAAGACTCCTCTCAATGTGGAAAACCCACTCCAAGCAAGAGATCCTTTAAAAGACAAAAAATCATGTTTCCCAAGGCAATGATTTTATATCTCCAATGCAAAAAAAAAATGACTAGTGCCTTTACTATTGGGTTAATGGAGTCAATTAAATGAACTAGAGATGCTACTTCCTTGGGGGTATAGATCCTCTTACATCACAAGGCAAGTATCTCTAGTTAGGGTTTGAGAATGAGGGGTGTAAATCCTCTTACTTCCTCAAATAAACCCTTGCAACATCAATGAACTTTAAGCAATAAATGATGGAGACTAGAGTGGGGGTGTAAATACTCTTACTTCCCATTTAGTCCCTAGCACAACAATCATTGACTTGAAAAAATGATAGCATAAGAGTAAAACACCATACCAAAATCAAGAAAAATGGTAAGATAATCCACCATAAAAGCTAGAAAGCATTCCTCCAAGGTTAGCGCTTCACTCCTCGATCAATCATTCACAAGAGATAGCCATAAACAAGTGCACACGAGACAAATATAGCCAAGTGTAGCGAAAATTTCAGATCCAAGTCCTCTCACAAGAGGGAGAGGTAACTTCAAATGAGATCTTATGCTCTCTTATTTATACAAAATGTCACCAAGGTGACTTGTCCACATATTAAGGGGTAAACCACAAGACTAGGGGTCAACAACCCTAATCTTGCCCCCTTTAACAAAGTAATATTAACAATTCATTTAAAATTCACTTTTGCACATAATAAAACCCTAATTTTAGTAGGACGTCACCCCTTTAGGGGACGTTTTGGCATTTGGAGAGGTCGTTGGTGATGGAGAAGAGTAGAGAGGCTTCCCAAAGCCACATGTCAAGCATCCAACAACTTCCTTCATGATGAAGGCTCAAGCCCCTTCAAAACRTCGAAGTGCCAATGTATGTCACCTCACCACCAAGCCCTAACCCCCTAGATGACGTCATGCTCAAAAAGGAGACRTTTTTCCTCTCCTAGGCAAAACATTTGGCATGTGGGGGCTAGGGTACATTGTCCAAGTCATCTTCAAGGCCTTTCAAGTTTGATTTTCCTCATCCATCATGCGRGCCCTTGGCATCCACCTGTGGGCTCCAAGCCCCATGGAAGCCCAAGCTAGGCTTTTTCTTCGAAAACTGTCCACCAGTTAGGTCCTGCAAAGATAAACAAGCACGCCCTCCAAGGATATCAAGTCATAACATCATGATAAGTGAATCAAATCAATAAATGAGCCATGCAACTGAGAGCGATTACCCTGGTTTGGTGACTAAATGATGGCAATGTCATACCACTAGATATTCATGGACATGATAGGTCGGCTCGTGATGAGACCTCCTATCCTTCAACTAACCTTCTAAGCATTCTTTATTATATTGTGGGTCCCCTTTACTTAAAGATAAGCGTTTCACTGCTTTCTTGGGTGATCCCTGGGCAAAGCATCTGGAAGGTTCATACAAGGCTTTTATCTTTTACCCAACATGAATCCCTCTGGGCCTTCAACCCCTTCTTCCCTTAGAATGACGGACAACCCCTTCTTGGGTCAATACACCCTAAAATCCCAATAGAATAAGGATATGGAGGGGAATAATGATGGAAAGTGGTAATTATTTTCGGGAACGGTATGATGGCTCTTTAAGGGAGTTCCTAGTAGCAAACCCATCCCCAAGGAAGACCACTTACTAGGGAACAATGTCAACCACCAAGGTGAAGCAGGGCAAAAGGCATAATGTCCAGGCATATATCATGAAATCTGGAGCAATCTAAGATACAACATACTCAAATGGCTTAAATATTGAAATGATGCTCACTATAATACTGACTTGTACCTCATGGAGCAATGTCCACTGCCTTTTGGAAGCCAGTTGATGTGATGGATACCATCTAGAAATCTGTGACAATCTGTGGTGGTGAGAGGGGTTTCCAACTGTGCAAAAGGGTACTGCTGGTCATGTAGTCTCTCGGCACTCCATATCTGCAACCCGAGGGCCTCAAGACATAATCTCCTTAGTTATCCACAAAATGGGGATAACAAATACCTATGTCAAGTCTTCTTTGTTCAACTATTTTGGAGCAGTCATCTTCCTCAAAACTTCTTTCTTGTTACATGTTTGTCTTCCTTGTTTTGAAGCATCACATTGTCTTCTTTGTAACTGAAACCCATATTGTTTGAGCTCATTTCCACCATGATTGCAATGGTTATGTCTTGGTCTTTCTTTTCTAATCGTCCTTTGTAGCCCATCTTTTTTAACAATTTTGAACCATTACCTTTAGCCCGCTTCTCAAAACTTCCATTTATATCGTTGTTTTATTAACTTATATTTGTCCCAAACATTGCAGGTTTTTCACTGCCCTCATTGTCGTCATCAAACAAGGGTTTATTAGGAAACAATCTTTTTCTGCATTTACCAGATGATTGCTCAAGATGATCATGCTCATCTTCATCGATTTTTCAACTTTGGCTCTTAAAGTATACTAGGAATATCTTCATTTGTCATTGTTTGTGCATCACGAGTCTCAAGCTTCCTTTTGAGTTCCTCAAACTCGATGTGTCATTTTGCCTTCACTTTGGTACTATTATGTGACTATCTACATTGTCTTTAATGAACTTTTGATTTAGATTTTGCAACTTTTTCGTTCAATTTTTCATCATTTTTAGTTGAGCAAGAGGGGCAAAACCCCCAAAGTATAAATATAATTAGCAAACTAGTAAATCCAATGTCACATGGGGATGCACTCCCCCAAGTGGGGGGCATGTCCTCCATGTTTTTCACATTTCTAAGATGTAGAACTTCAGTGGGGGATGATTCCCCACATCCCCCTTTTGGGGAAACTCGAGAAGATGAAGAGGATGGTGTTTCCCTTTTGTGGGGGTATCCTAGGCATTCCCCTTCCAAATGGGGGACCTTTGGGCACCTCCCACGATTTTTTCCCAATGGCCTTAAAAAATGTTGAATTTAAAAATATACACAAAAGAATCAAAACCCTAAAGGAAATGGGAATTTTTATTCCATGCTTTCGTTGTTCATGTTCGTGACTTGTCATTGTTTCTCGTATATTTAAATTTTTATTTTTTAAGGATTTTAGGGGGGGTCTCGTATGTCAGGGATCCTGACATTTCCTAAAATTTATGGAGTGTCTCCATATATCCCCTAGATGCATTACCCTATTCCTACTTTTTGTCGTCCTGGAAACTTGGTGGAAACCATGGCCCAAATATCAAAACTTCTAATACAATATCAAAATATCAATCAAGGGCAATGCCAAAATCATACATTTTACACCCAACGTTGAGAAATCCTTCTGTGCATGAAGAAGCCAAACATAAAATGGCCAAGAACGTAAACTTTCCAAATTTGAGGAAGAAGGGGATCAACTTTTTAAAGTTTGCTTGAATGACTAGAACTCTATTTGTCAACCATGCGATACTTATTGTATTGATACATTATTTATAGTAGTCCTTCACCTTTTGTGAAATGAATGTTGGAACAATAAAGAAACAACAAAAACCCCTAATAGTCATGATGAACTAAAGTAGCCACGACAGAAATCCATGGAGACATGCCAAACAAAACAAGTGGTAGTAAAAAGTAGCAAGAGAAATGAAAACTTGGTTGTTAGAATGACAAATATTCCAACAGAGTATGCAATTCTATTGAATACTGCTATTTACAGATTGATTAAACGCTCACATATGAAAACTGGTAGCAGTAGTAAATCTAGACACTATGCAAATGGCCATTAGTGTTATCCTCAAAATAGAAGGAACAAAAGAATCGAACATTCAACCATCTAACAGAGATAGGAGCATCTATAATGATAATGAAGAATCAAACCTAAATGTTAGGAAATTCTCTGCCTTCTAAGCAAAATCATTCAAAAGAAAAATATTTAATGTAGATATTATGGAAGACATGATTTCAATAACAAACACCCTAATAAAAGAATAATCATAAGAATAATGATTCAAAAGACAGAAAAACAAAAACAACCTAGTGGCTTGCTAATACCCAACAACCTTGTAAGACAAGTGGAGCCACATTCTGCACAATAAATCTCTTTAAGTGGGGAGAGTTGTGATGGCCCTGAATAAGGCATTCTAGTAAAATAAAAAACAGCTTTGTGCATCCTTAATATAGTAAACGATTGCCCACATCCACAGAAAAGTAATGAAATTTTAATGAGGAAAATAGGGCGAAGTAACTATAAAAGTGTGATTTGGCCCCACAAGGTGCAGATCCACAATAAAATAAACATAGTTCTACCTAGAATAGATTACATGATCGACTTATACAAGGACTACTTCACCAATTGAAATAGGGGTCAAGGACGCCTCATTTTCACACTTCATATCATGATTTCTTTCCTCATTTATCACACAGTTCTCCTTTATTTCTAGAAAAAATGAGATTGCTAGCATATTTAGCCCTTAATTTTGAAGAGCTGTAACTTTGGTATATGGAATTGAATGCATAGAATATAAACCATAAATTGTTCAATCCTGTGAAAAGATCTATGCATTGGCATTGAAAGAAAAGAATTAAATTCTCTCCTCTTCTACATGCAACATTTTGTTTGTTTTTTAAGGTTCTTCATCTTTATAATTCAACTTATGAAATAGAATGATTCTTAATGATTTCTTTTATTATTCTCCTTAGTATAAAGAAAATATTGTTCTCATAAATGCATAATAAATATCAAATTTAGCCTTAGAATTGGTGAACATAAGCACTGGCTTTGCTCTGGGTAGCAATGCCTTTAGGATTACCACCTTCTCGGGTTAATACCTTTTACTGTTCTTTACATTGGGGGTAGCAATGAGCATTACCTTTAGTGGTTACCACGTTTGGGGTATGATAATGTTTACTATTTGGCAATGTGGGTACAATATCTTTTATCAGGTTACAAACTTTGAGGCTCAACAACCTTAATTATTTATTATTATTCACCATATACAAGTCAGGATAGATATGTCAAGTTGGCAATGCGGATACCCCTCATTTTTTAAAGATATCTAAGGCGGGCATGTCAAATTCGATGATTAGTTATATCTATATGTTGGCAGCATAGAAGGAAAGCAAGTTTCCATGACAGAAGATCACAGGCTTACTAGTCTGTCCGAAAAAACCCGAATGCTGGAAATAGGCAAGCAGCTAAGAGATGGGGAAACTCGTTTATGTGGTAAACATTTAAGGCTTATTTTCCATTTACAAAACTAGGATTTATTTTCTTTTTGTATTGGATACTACAGGATTTAAGTTCGATATTATAAAAGTACCAGGATGCCAGGAATATTATTAAATGTACCAAGATGCCATGATTTGTGTATACCAGGAATGAACATAGCTCGTGTTCTTGGAGATAAATTTCTGAAGGAACAAGATGTCCGTTTCTCAGCTGAGCCATACATAAGCGAAGTTTTACAAATAACATGCAAAAGCGAAGCGCTAGTTGTGATGGCCAGGTGGCAGCCATTATTTTCATTTGTCTAATTTTTTAGAGCTTTTGTATGAGCTTGTCTGCTTTTTGTTTTTTTTCATTTTCTAACCATAATATTTCTCATAAGTTGTTATGTTTGGGATTGATGTAGTGATGGTCTTTGGGATGTCTTGAGTCCCAGAAGGGCACTGCAGCTGGCTCTTGAGGTAATTTGTCAGACCACAAGATAGTTCAATTGGAGAGATTTCTGAGTTGCTGGAATGCTTTCTTTCATGCAGATGTCGCTTCGTAGCATTTTTTTTAAAGCACATATTATGTTATCATAAAGAGCAATAAGAGTACATCAAGGATATCATTTGTTGGTTAGGCTTAATTAAATTGGCTTCCTCTCCCAACATAGGCAAGCAAAGCGAACATGTCTATCTTGGCACCAAACTCAGGGAAATAATATTTTCCTATACACACCCATTATGGCTGGCGATTGTGCAGCTAGATCAACTTTAAAAGCAATCAACTCCTCAAGGCAAAGCTGGTGTAATCATCAGTAATGGATGTCTTGCACCTTTCCCTCTAAAGAAAGGCAATCCCACTTACCCAATTGGATGCTGTCCAACCATCCATAAATCACCCAGAATTGTTCCCAACCAATAGGGACAATTATTCTTAAACCCTTTTCTGATGAGACCCATCCGTGCAGAGCCCGACCAATTCTGCAGTCCCAAAAAACATGTTTAAATGTTTCTTCCTGATTTTAAATACAGATCCCATTATGTTAGCTCTGATTTATGAATCCTAGCTTTGATAGCTAGGCTTTGGTTGACTACCATCCAGCCTGAAGCTGGGGACATTAAGGCAATTGTTTTTTTTCACATGGATTGACACCTTTGGATCCATCTATAGGTATAATGTCTTGCTATTGCGTTGCATCTTCCTTTGAAAAAACAGTACAAAATAGTACAGTAATGAGAGTGGAGGAGCTTTGTTGGGCAGATGAGTGAAAAGAAAGGAATTTTTTTTGGCCTGTTTTATCATCACTTCTCCAGCTACTCTTTGTTTATGTGCAGGTCCGTGAAGGGAAACACTCAGATGAAGTGTCTGATGTCCCATGTGCACAAAGAATAGCTAACTTAATTGTGAGAGAAGCACGAATGTTGCGAACAAAAGATAATACAACTGTTATTGTTTTGGATTTTGCAACTCTGAATGAATCCTGTAAAGTTATGGACCACAATTTTGAGACCATCAGCAGGCATAATTGATATATCATTCTTGGTAACAAGAGCGCGGTTGTAATTGTCTCTTTTTAATAGATTTTATTTCCTGTATATCATTTTTTAGACAATCCTTTTTCCCTTTCTTTGCAGCATTGGTTTTGTGATAATTCTGTAGTCTCCGGTTTCTAACGGTTTTGTATTGTGCATTTCAGTCGAACATTTTAGGGATTAATATGGTATTTGATAGTTGTCTTTTTGTCTGCAGAAAGAGGGAGAATATTGGCTACAGATGTTAGATCAAAATTATGGCTTAATTAAGCCTTTCTTTTTTGACCACTTGTAGCATGCTAATATAGGTGGTTTTTATATCTTCATGGAGCAAGGGAGGACAATTTGTGCCCTATGCAACTTCTATCTAAATTTAAGCAATTGCTAAATCTGGCTAAATTGTACGTTCTTAACAGTAATATCTAATTATGTTTATCGAATTCAGTCTAAGCTGCATTCAAATCTGGGGAAGTGGATATTATTGTAATTCTCCATACCGTAGTAGATGAGTCCTCATAAACCAGTTATCAAATGCGGCCGAATCGACCCCAATTATTCAGAAATTCGGTAGTTCGTTCTTCGGCCGAATTATTCAGTCCGAATCGTATTGAATTTGTATGAGTTAAATTCAGCGGTTCAGACTCATCAATTTCAGCGAAACCCTCAACCTAATTTCAGACTGAATAAGGGTTTAGCCTAAATTTTTCATCTGGTCTACAATCAGCAGTTCAAACGGTCTGAACCCAATGATCGGCAATCTCAAGACCTGCAAAACTTATGTCCAGATGGCAACAGTGATGCAAATACACTGGCACTGTTGGACCATGTGACCAAATCCAGGTTTGATAATGTGTATTTTGTAATCTTCAGAACAATACGGAGCTTCTCTAGTGGGATTTGGCGCTCTTACCCCCCTGAATTCTTCGATCTTTTTTTGTAAATTACCATAGCAGCTTTCCCATATGCCTTCTTCAGAGACATTCATACTTATCCTCAAGATGCCCAACGCCAAGTGTTCATACTAATCTAATCCCAGGGGAACCATATACGTATTACAAATTTAATACAATTAGGGCTAATCATATTCCACTGAATATGGCTTAATAGATCTTATTCATGTGAATTATTTGTAGCGTATCTACAATAAAATGACAGATTTTTTTGAAGTATTACAATTATTTGTGCGATTTATAGTGTACCGATTCTTTCCGTATCGTTTTTTTCATCCGAACCTACCAATTACTTTTGAATCTAGATTTATCACCATTAGAGTTGAAGGAATGCCACATTTATCTGGATTTTAAGCTGCAGACATTCTATGTAATATTGACCATTGGCTAAACTACTGAAATTTCATGAGTGATGTGATTATTTTTTATTGAGATGTTTAATTCTAGTTTTGAGTCAGTGAAGGGAGACTGGAATGTATCTTCATGTTTGTTAGGCATCCATGCTTTCCCATGGCTTTGGGAGGTCTGCATAGGCTGTTTATAAATTTGCATTCATGGTTTATATTGATTATAATTTTGCTCTTAGTCACTGGGGCACTCTCCAATCCCCTTCCTTAAGAGGATCCAAGTGAGCAATTTGAGAAGGAAGGTCAATGGTAAAACTTCATCATCCACCTTTGTATGCATTAAGGAGAGAATTGGAACTACCTGGAAGTGTGGTAGTGCTTTGAATAATGAGATTTCACATTGTAATTAATTAAAGATTTTACAAATAAAACAAGTTACATAGAATGAGTAGCATATACAATGGTTATGTTAAATTTTGTGTTTTATATATTATCTTATTCCAATATTATATGTTATTAATTTAATTCTCTAAAGGGTTTATTCCAATGTTATATGTTATTAATTGTCTAAAGGTTTTGTTCATGTATCACAATAACCATTAAATTTACAAAAATATAGCAATAATTATGGATCATTTGTAGGTATGTTTTTGTGAAAAAAATGTTTTTATAACTATCTTCATATGTACTACTTTCCCTAGACTTTGGTCTTCATATTATAATGATTTGTAGGCACATTTTTGTGGAAAAATTGCTTTTATAACTATCATCACATGTACTACTTTCCCTAGACTTTGGTCATATTATGATGAGGTCAATGGGTAACATAGAATTACTAGTTATCAAAATACAGAAGAATGCATAATAACTCCTCTATATAGACAATAAAATTGACCTTGGATGTTTCCTCTTTGTGAATTAGTAATATAAGCCTTCCAATATGTGGACTTGTTTTTGGTTGAGTATGAATAAACCCAAATAGACATCGACTATATGGCAATATTAGAGGGGTCACTTAACAAGCAACTATTTATCAATCTTAAAATGTATGTCAGCTAGACATATCACATATAACCCTTTAATAATCTATGAGTTCTGGGTTGATTAGTTTAAACACATACAAGTGGACATGGAGTAGATGACATTAGTAGAGGGGTAAAATGTATGCCAGTTAGACATGTCACATATAACCTTTCAACGATCTATGAGTTCTTGGTTGACGAGTTTAAACAAATACAAGTGGACATGGAGTAGATGACATTAGTAGAGGGTCAGTCTAAGGAGCGAATTTTGAATGTGTACATATATCCATGGTGGATATATTGGTACATTACCTTTACAAATTTCTAACTTAAGAAATTTTTAAATATTTCCTAAATAACATAAAAAAAACACTCGAGAAATAATGAAGTCCCCCTTCATTTGGGATTTATTTAATGACCAAAAAATAGTTTTAAAAATACTTGAAAAATAATCAAGTCCCACTTTATTTGGGATCAATTTTATGACAAAATAAATTAAAAAATTTAAAGATCCATAATTTGTTTTCCACGGGCAAGTGTTACAATCCCCTATCCCACAATAATTTATGTTTTTAAAAATAAAAATAAAAATTAAGGGCTTATGTGGTTGGGTTGTATTAGAGCAGACCTGAAAGAAGGAATTTTCATAGCACAGAAGAGCTCGCTGAGCAAAACAAATCCATAAGACTCTCCTAACCCTAGCACACCTTTTCCTTGGAGCAGTTTTCAGTTTTGACAAAGTTTCTGCATAAACTCTAGAAGTTGACATCATCCACCTTGTTGAAGGATGTTGGGCAAAGTAATACCATCTAGGAGCTCTCCCTAGGAGGGCACATCTATTCCCTAGATTAGAATTCCAAAATTTGAAGTTTGAAAAATTAGGGTTTCCTCATAAACCCTAAGTCAAGATGTCAAGGTAGCTGCAAAATCAACTTGAAGCAGAATTTCAACTTGACATAACGCACTCATTGGTAAGTAAAAAATCCTTCTTTGAAATTTTATTTCTTATCGTATTTTCGTCACTGAGAAAAATGACTACCAACACTAAGCTTGATGAGAAGCTTGAGGGTGATGGTAATTTCCGAGCATGGAAGTACATAATGATGCTCATTCTAGAAGATCATGACCTAGAAGGATTTTTTAAGGAGGAAGTTCCAGAACCAGAGGGAGATGAGGCCAAGGAAAAACACAAGAAGAGCTTGGTCAACGCGAAGAGAATCATTGCAGATTCCATCAAGGATCACTTGATCCCTCACGTCCTGTCTTTAACAACTACCAAGCAAATGTTTGATGCCCTATCCAGATTGTATGAAATAAAGAACATAAATCAAAAGATGACCTTAAGAACTCAGCTTGAGAGTGTGAGGATGCATAACTTAGAATCTATTCAGTCATACTTCACAAGGGCATCACATATTAAAGAGCAACTTGAAGCTATTGGAGACAGTAGAAGAAATCGAAATCGTAATGACCACCTTGAATGGTCTCCCAATATCATGGGAATATTTCATTCAAGGAATATGTTCTAGAAGGAAGCTTACGAAGTTCAACAGACTGTGGGAGGATTGTACTCAGGAAGAAGCAAGGCTGGCAACACGAGAAAAAAAACTAGCTGATGATGATCAAGCCTTAGCAGTGCATGCAAGAAAATGAAAGAGCAAGAAGGAGGATCAATCCCATTCCCACAAGAAGTCACACAAATCACACAAGGGCCAAAAGGACTACTCAAATCCCAAATGCTTCATTTGTCAAAAGATGGGACACATTGCAATATTTTGTCCCAACTCGAAAGATAAGGTCATAAAAGGAAAGTATAAGAGACATCACGCTCATGCTGCAGAAGATGATGAACCTGATCAGAAGAAAAATAAAGGAGATGATTCAAGTGAAGAGTATGTTTTGATTTCAACTCTTACCAGAACAATCGCCCATGGAAGTGACACATGGCTCATTGACAGTGGTGCCTCCAAGCACATGACTTGATATACGAACTCATTCTCAAATATGATCCAGAAGGATTCACCTCATAAGGTGAAACTATGCGATGATTACTAGTACCCCATCAAAGGAGTAGGAGAAGCAACCTACAGATTGGATTCCGGAAAACCCATGAAGATGAAGAATGTGCTATATGATCCTGGATTGAACAATAACCTCCTTTCCATCTCAACATTAGATGAGAAAGGATTCATAGTCTCTTTCGTAGATGGTGAAGTACTTATGTGGCCAAAAGGAAAACCATTGATGATGCAGTAGTGATTGGTGTCCAAGAGGGAGGCTTGTACAAATTGAAAGGACACTCAGATTCAACACTTGTACATAATATAGTGACTCTGTGTAAACTATGACATAAGAGATTCACTCATCTACACTACAAGGCATTACCGATCGTAAGCAAGATGGTGACAGTTTATCGGAGATTCAAGTAAACCATGAAAGCATATGGAAGGGATGCACACAAGGGAAGAACGTGAAGAACCCATTTCCAAACAACGACAACACATCAAAGGGAGCACTTGACACAATACATTCAAATGTATGTAGACCAATGTTAGCAAACTTATTAAGAGGGCATGTATACTATGTCTCATTCATTGATGATTACTCACGTAAAACCTGGATTTATTTCTTGAAAAATAAAAGTGATGTATTTAGAATATTCAAAGAATTCAAAGCTCTTGTAGAAAATCTCTCTGAAAGAAAAATAAAGACTCTGAGGTCAGACAATGGAGGAGAGTTCACATCTGATGAATTCAATACATTCTGCAAGGAAGTTTGGATTAATAGGGAGCTCTCTACTCCCTAAAATCCTCAGCAGAATGGTGTGGCAGAGAGAGAACAAAACAATAATGGAAGTAGTGAAAGCCATGATTCATGATCAAGACTTACCGATGCATTTATGGGAAGAAGCAACTATGACTGTTGTATATGTGCAGAGAAGAAGTCCCCATCGAGTACTTGGGAATAAGACACCAGAATAGATGTTTACAGGTGAAAATCCAGAGGTCAACAATCTAAGAATATTCGGTTTTCCAGTATATGTACATGTCCCCAAGGACAAGAGATCCAAGTTGGACCCTTTAGGAAAGAAGGGTATCTTTGTCAGATACAACAAGACATTGAAGGCATATAAAGTTTACATCCCTGGTCACCGACAGATTTAGACTAGAAGAGATGTTATCTTCGATGAGGATGCATCCTTTAATAGATCGAGACAAAACCATACATATGAGGTTCATGATGAGGAACCTGTAGCTCCCAGAGTTGCAGATACAAATGCATGCACTTGTGTAGTACCAAAAAAACATCTTGACGCGGTAGAACCACAAATACCTGTAGAGACGACTGCAAAGAAGAGAAGGCCAGCTTGGGCTCATGAGATTATTCTTGATGCAAAAAAGTATGGAACCCTGGATGGATCTTTAAGAGAAAGTAGGAAACTATGACCATATTCCAGTTATGTAGCACTGTTGAGCGACATCATTGATGCCGAGCCTACCATTTATGAAGAGGTTGCAGAGAAGAAAGAATGGAAAGATTCCTTGATTGAAGAGTACCATTCAATCATAAAGAATGATGTCTGGGATGTGGTCTCGAGACCAAAGGAAAATAAGGTCGTCAGTTCCAAGTGGATCTACAAGATAAAGCATGCAACAAATGGAAGCATAGAGGAGTACAAGGCAAGGTTCATGGCACAAGGTTCTCCTAGAAAGAAGGAATAGATTATGAGGAGACATTTTCTCTTGTGGCAAGATACACTTCGATTATGACCATTCTTGGGGTAGCTACAATGATGAAATGGAAGGTACATCGGATGGACGTGAAGACAATTTTCTTGAATGGTGTGATAGAAGAGGAAGTGTATGTGGAGCAACCATAAGGCTTCGAGACATATGACAGGAAGACACATGTGTGCAGGTTGAAGAAAGCCATGTATGGGTTGAAGCAAGCACCTAGAGCATGGTATGGCCGAATTGACAGTTTCCTCATGAGCTTGGGTTTCACCAAGAGTACAACAGATTCCAACCTTTAATTCAAGGTCGTGGATGGTGAACCTGTGATATTGCTACTGTATGTGGATGATATGTTTCTGACAGGAAATGAGAAGCTCATCATTGAGAGTAAAAGGAAACTTGTTGCAGAATTCGAGATGAAGGATCTAGGCATGATGCATTACTTCTTAGGTATGGAGGTATGGCAGAGACCGGATGGAATTTTCCTTAACTAAGGAAAATATGCAGTAGATATCCTGAAGAGGTTCGGGATGTTGGATTTCAATGCCATATCCACATCGATGGTAGCGAACTTGAATTTGTTGTGTGATACAAATTCAGAGACAGTGGATGCCACCATATATAGGCAGATGATTGGTTCATTGATGTACTTGACGAACACGAGGCCAAATATATGCTTTGAGGTGAACACATTGAGTCAGTGCATGGTTGAGCCTAGACACATTCACCTGATTGCAAAAAAACATGTGATGAGGTACCTAAAGGGTACAATTGATTATGGAGTTAGATATATCTTGGATCATGAGATAAGATTGCAGAGCTACACAGATTCAGATTGGGTAGTTAGTGTCACGGACCATAAGAGTACATTCAGATCTTTCTTTAGTTTGGGATCAACTGTGATCTCATGGATCAGTTGGAAGCAAACTTGTGTGGTGCTCAGTTCTGCAGAGGCAGAGTATGTAGCAACGTTTTCAACTTGTGGCGAAGCAATGTGGCTTTGGAAGTCGATTACATGATTGTTTGATCTCGAGTTGGAGGAGACATGTATCCTTTGTGACAACTAGAGCTGCATAAAGTTGTCAGAGGACCCAATGTGTCATGACATGTCCAAGCATATCGAGATCAAGTACCATTATATCCAAGAGAAGGTATAGAAGGGAGCAGTGAAGCTCCAGTATGTCCCTACTGACGAACATGTAGTATACGTGTTGACTAAACCTCTATCTAGAGTGAAGTTCGAGTACTTCATAGATAATATTGGTGTGGTACATGAGGACTTTTCCTCATGACAGGAAGTGATGTGTTACATATGTGACTCTAGGTGCATCATAGTGTGGTGCAGTAACAACAAGTTCATGTTCTGGCACTGACTGTGGCACCGGTCAATTTGACCTCGCACAAGGTCAGTAGACGCGGATCCTTTGGGGAGGGTGTGTGTTCCCAGCTTCAATAAGTGTAAATCATGGATCCTTTGGTGAGGGAGTATTTCCTTGATAGATGGAGGGACAACCTATGTGGTTGGAGGATGACTAGCCTGGGGATAGTGGTCAGACTCTGGGTCGGATTATTCCTAGCCTGGGGCTAGATGGGTAGTGTGTGGGCACTACATCACCCAACCCTCGTGGTTAGATTCTTGTTCTATGTGTGGCCAAAGGATTGGTGTGCCAACTAGGGGACTATCCTGGGGCTAGTGGTCGGACTTTGGGACGGATAGTTCCTAGTGAAATCTAGATTCCCAACATTGTGTGAGATGGAAGAAAGCCTCGCCATGCCTGCTGATCCCACTGATGAGATGCTAGTAATGTACTGGATGCATGTTGTACAGTTGGAAAAATTTCTATGACATATAGATTCGTGAAATGACAACAAGACAATGACTAGGTGTGCAGAAGCACAAAAGCAGTGATGATGATTGTGTCGAGAAGAATACCTTCCCCTCTAAGAGGGAGTGTTAAATTTTTGAGTAGCAACAAAATATATCATTATTGTATTGTAATTATTCATGCCAGCCCTATTGCGCCATTGTAAAGTGTCAAATGTATTTCATAAAGTTGTATTTGTTAAGTCAACCCTATTGTACTATTGTAAAAGGTCAAATATAATTTATAAACTGTATTTTGTAATGTTGACCCTATTGTTCCTTAGTGAAAGTGTCAGGTCGCCCCAGACCTAATTTTAGGCTAGCTAACTAGCATAATAGATGTGCTCGTTTAACCATAGAAATAATAGATGTGCTCATTTAACCATAGACAATATAGCAATATTGTCACCCAACCATAGGCCGAAGCCACCCCTGAGCACCTTAACCTTGACAGGGAATAATCCTGCAAGCAAACCCTAGGCCTAATAGCCAATCAATGTAGTGTACCTCTCTCTCTCTCTCCAGAGCTAGCATACAAGGCAGAAAGTCCAAACCATAACCGATAGAAAGTCTGAGCCTAAACCGAGAATACAGATTGCAGTAGTTGTCGCTGCAGCTACTCCCGAGACTTGTGCACTTACCCAGTTTCTGCAGTGCGCACTTATTCACTGCTGAAATTTCGAGCTGTGTGCGCCAAATGAGATCTAACTACTAGTATTTATACTATTTTTCCTGAGCTGTTTGGGCTGACTTCTCATTCTGGAAGCTAAATACTTAATATTAAATATTTCATTGAGCCGACTTGTCTTCTAGGGTTATGTTCAATGCTTTAGGGTTTCTTCTTGCTTCTTGGAATATTCTATTCTCGTTAGGGTTACACGTGGAGGTAAATACCTCCCGCAACTACCATAATATCAACACTCCCTCCTAGCTAGGGAGGTATTGAAGGCAATGGTCTTGAGCACAAACATACCATTCAACCGGTAGCATCATCATAGCCGTACACGCTATCTCATGATTAGATCACGAGCACCATTATCACTATCATCTGATAGCATCAACTGCATCATCTCTAGAAGCGATACTCCATCTGAGTAATCAGGCATGATGTTGAATAAGTCACTCACTCCACAAAGTGATACACATACTATTCTTCAAATCCGGACATACGTCCTATAAGAATGATTGTCCCAACAGAGATAAAAGCTACGCCATGGACTACATAGACCATTCCTATAGGAATGTCAATCTAGGACTATTTTCTAATCAAGTTATATGTACCATAGATATCTATCTCAACCTATATGCCTTAGAAAATATCCGTCCTGAACCATTTTCCTAATCGGGCCACAAACTGTACCTTAGGAAAATATCAGTCCATGTCATGTCAACAAACTGTGAACCTGGACCATTCTCCACAGAGAGAATACCTGTCCACCAACAATTTGTTCTATCTGGACCCTTCTTTGCCTGGAGAATGTCTGTCCATAAGCAAACTGACTATCCATCTAGCTGATAATAATTTTCAACACTACTGATAATATACATGGCAATCAGAACAATGCCATTCAATAGAACACAACTGTGTCTATCCATAGTAGTACATAACTAATATCCAGTGGTACACAACCACACCAAGTAGTACACAACTACTCAATCAGTGACACATAGTCACAACCAGTGGAACACATCCACCACAGTAGTATACATCTACCGTCTAGAGACATACAATCTCTATAACGATCATATCATCTGATATCAACTTGCACAAAAAACAATATCATGATATAAATTGAGTCATCTGGGCCATTCTTCCACTCACATTTGTGAGATCTGGAAGAGCATCTGCCCTCATAAGGTAAAACATCAGCCATGAGCTATCTGGACTATTCTTCTCAAGCACAGAAGAATAATTGCCCTGATTTCGGAGCTTGGACTATTCACCTAACTGGGCCATTCCTCCAGCACTAAACAAAGTGCAACCTAGAGAGAATGAGTCTGCCCTAAGGAATTCCTGTCCCTGATTGATGAACCTAGACCATTCACCTAACTGGGCCATTCGTCTGGCACTAAACAAAGTGCAACCTGGAGAGAATGAGTTTTCCCTAGGGAATGACTGTCCGAACCATTTCTATCTATGGTACATCAACAATCTATCGAACCATTTTCATTACAAAAATGACTGTCCGATCTGGACCATTTTCCGAATTGGAAAATGTTTGTTTGTCAGAAATCTCAAACCACTTTCCGAACTGGAAATGAATTTCTCATCCTGGACCATTTTTTGAACTGAAAAAAGATTGTCCATAAATCAATAACACATCAGTGCTCCCTCCCAACCTGGGAGTAATCTCTTCCTTTTTCAATAAGGAAGTCGTCTCCACGAGCTCCAACTTGTTTCTTGAGTACACAAATTTTTTCCATCTTGGATAGAGGCTTTACCAAAATATCTGCTATCTTCTCATCTGTGGAGATATATATTAGAGAACCACTTCTCTTTTCTGGACTTCATCACAGAAAATTTAATGCTTGATCTCAATGTACTTTGGTATGTCCAGAACACTAGGTTTCTCTGAAGGTTTCATATAGCTCTTGATCATTACAATATATCATGGTTGAATTTATCACTTTTGCTTCTTGCTAGCTCATGACATCGTGGCAAGGCTCAAATTGAAACATATCCAAGTAGCACTTCTTCTGTCATCATGAGAATTTGTCATGGATTAGTAATCCATCATCCTGAACTTTTGAGTAACCATTCTGATCTCTGTCATAGAAAGTTTTCACCACTCTTTTGCCGTGCATGAGAGGCTTTGCACCAAGTTGTTTGAATCCATACAAGATCTTCTTCCATCTGCATACAAGGGTCTCTTTCTAGTATACCTCAAAACCTTGAGGTTTCTCTACATACACTTCTTGTGCAATTACTCTGGAGAAAAATATTTTCATTCATCTGATGTAAACTCCAACCCATGGATATTGCAAAAGATATAATGGCTCAGGTAGAGGTATGTCTTGCTACTGATTTTTTATTATCATCGTAGTCTTTTCCCTCCATATGGGAGAACCTCTAGTTTTGAATCTCGTGATGCTTCCATTCGTAAGTCTTTCATACACTGTTCTTCATCACAACTTCCATTTCTTCTGCTTGATTGCTTCTAGTGGGTTCAAACCAAGCTGGTAGTCTTGTGATTCTCGATATAATGACTGGTTGTTATGGATTTTATTTTCTCTCTTGGAATCTTCATGTTCTTCCTCATGTTTCTCTTTAGCTCTTGGGTCCATGGAGTTTTCTATAGATTCCATGCCTTGAAGATTCAAACTTCTTCCTTTCATCATAGGATCATGGATGTGGATGGACAACCATGGATACTTTAAGGCTTCTTTTCGAAGAAGACTTCTTCTAAAGTCAAATTGAACACGTGCTATTTTTCATGGATGCTAACGTTGATGGGAACATGGATAGATACTTCATAATCCTCAATGGATCATATTATTTAGTATTAGCTCCCTCCTAATCCTTGCTTCATGCATGAATGAGTGCTCTTCTTTTGGAATTATATAATCAGATCCCTCCATCTAGGAGAGTCCATGCTTCCGTCTGCATCCTTATTTCCTTCTGCAAAGTGTCACAAGTCTTTTTATAATTTCCTTTTGATTGTTGACTTCTTTCTGTTTTTACTTCTTCCATGTTTCATCAAGTTTGATTCTGATTTCGTCTTATCTTGCAGCTGTTACTTATGTTAATAGCTTCCACAAGAATTGTTACCAAGGATTGTCAATGTACTTCATCTTTTCATGTGTATTTCTTGACTTGTAGTCATCGTGATAACAATCCTTATCTTGATATTATTCCATAGGTATTGTTTCTCTTTGAACATCTTATATTCTAAGAAATAGATATGCAAGATGTGTACAAAAACTATGTAAACATGGTATGTACAAGAATTATGAAGAATATTGTTACCTTTGTTAGAATATAGAAGATGGTGTGCTCGTTTTACCATTGACGATACCCTCG
>ML793661.1:144494-162960 GCA_009831015.1 Picea engelmannii | reverse complement strand
TACCATTGACGATACCCTCGTCACCCAACCACAGGCCGAAGCCTCCCTCCGAGCACCTTAACCTTGACCTGAGAATTCCTCCGGAAGCAAACCCTAGGCTAGATAGCCAAACAAAGAGCAGCGCATCTCTCCCCAAGGATAACACAACACAAAAGACTGATAAGATAGTCCCAAACCCTAGCCAAGAGATATCCAAACCAAATACTGAAACTTGTTGCTGTTGCAGCTGCAGCTGCAACCCTCCTCCAAACCTGCGCACCAACTGCAACTGCAGTGCGCACCAACTAGGAAAACTGCAGTCCTGAGATGTGACAAATGAGAACTGGTGCCCTGTATTTATACTAGTTCTGCCAGATTTGCTGGGGCCGACTTCTCCTTCTGGATAGTGTCTGTTCAGTATATTATTATTATTTTTGGCCGACTTCTTCTCTTGGAGGCTAATAGCCTAATATAAATTATCTTCTTGAGCCGATAAGGCTTCTAGGGTTATTAGCCAATTCATTAGGGTTTCTCTTACTTCCCAGAGTCTTCTATTCTTGTCAGGTTCACATGTAGAGGTAAATACCTCCCGCAGCTACCATAATATTAACAACCTTGTCTTAGAAGAAGAAGTTTGTTTTATCCTGCTTGGCCTTCTTTGAGGGTTTCCTTTCTTCAACAACTGATGCTTCATGTGTTTCCTTCCTTTTCTTGAACTCAGGACAATTATTCTTGTAGTGACCATATTTTCGACAGTTGAAGCATTGCATTTTTGACATATCTTTCTCTTGATTTGGTATCTTCCTTGAGCCAACTTCTTTTTATTCTTGAAATTATTGAACCTTGATGTGAAGGCTTGATCATCATATTTATTTTGGGGTTTCTCTTTTGCACTAATCCTTGATTCTTCTTGTTCACAACAAGTCCAAAGTTCTTCAAATGTGGGATAATCCTTCCTTGTGTTCATGCTTGCGACAAATGCATGGCATGTCTTGGGAAGACCATTGAGTACTATATTTATTAGTTCCTTCTCTGAAATGATTTCTTCAATGGATTGTAGTTGATCTCTTAACTGAGAGATTATCACAAGGTATGATGTTATGCTGTCATCATCATTCATTTTCATGTCACAAAGCTCATTCTTTAGACTCATTACTTGTCCAATGTTTCTGGCTGAGAAGAGGTTTGTTAGGGCATCGTACATCTTCTTAGATGAGTCAATATGGGAGATGTAGGGTATCATGTGGTCTTTTATAGATTCCACTATGATACTCGTGGCATTGATGTGATTGTCTTTGAAATTCTCCATAACTGCAACATTTTGAGGTTCCTTCTCTTTTCCTTCTTTGAACTGTGGTTCCACAATCTTTCCTTTCATGATATCCAACACTTTATTCTTAGAAAGGATGAGGTCAATCCTTGTCTTCCATGCTCTAAAGTTAGAAGCCCCTTCTAACTTGTTTTCTGACTTCATAGAGTAAGTCATAATGACTTTGACTTGGTCAACCTTTGACCAAAAATTCAAACTTGATGTCTTAGCTTGCTGAGAGTACCAGAAGGTGCGCTAGGATAGGGCGCACTAGGCTATCCAAAAATTAGGTCAATATCTTCACTTAAGGTGCCTCAACAAGAGGGTTAGGATTTCGTTACTGCAGCAAAAACTGGCTGCAACTACAACTGTGACTGAGCAAATCCTCCTAATCTATATTCCAATAGTTAGACTATCCGAAGATATGGTGGGACCATAACCTGTTAGAAATAATAGATGTTCTCATTTAACCATAAAGAATATAGCAATATTGTCACCCAACCATAGGCCGAAGCCACCCATAGCACCTTAACCTTGACAGAGAATAATTCTGGAAGAAAACCCTAGGCCTAATAGCCAATAAATGTAGCGTACCCCTCTCTCTCTCTCTCTCTCTCTCTCTCTCCAGAGCTAGCATACAAGGCAAGAATTCCAAACCATAACGGATAGAAAGTCCGAGCCTAAACTGAGAATACAGATTGTAGTAGCTATAACTACAACTACTCCCCAGAATTGCGCACTTACCTAGTTTCTACAGTGCACACTTCTTCACTATTGAATTTCGAGCTGTGTGTGCCAAATGAGATCTGGATACCTTTATTTATATTGTTTTTCCCAAGCTGTCTGGGATGACTTCTCATTCTGGAGGCTAAATACTTAATATTAAATATTTCCTTGATCTGACTTGTCTTCTAGTGTTATGTTCAATGCTTCAGGGTTTCTTCTTGCTTCCCGGAATATTCTATTCTCGT
The DNA here is from genome assembly GCA_009831015.1 of Picea engelmannii. NCBI lineage: Eukaryota > Viridiplantae > Streptophyta > Pinopsida > Pinales > Pinaceae > Picea > Picea engelmannii. The sequence continues at coordinate 160,701 of ML793661.1, read as the reverse complement.
CAGGGTTACACGCGGAGGTAAATACCTCCCACAACTACCATAATATCAACATGGTGCAATAACAACAAGTTCATGTTATGGAACTGACTATGGCACTAGTCAACCTGACCTCACACAAGGTTAGTAGACGCAGATCCTTTGGGGAGGGTGTGTGTTCCCAGCTTCAGGAAGTGTAAATCATAGATCCTTCGGAGAGGGTGTATTTCCTTGATAGCTGGAGGGACAACCTATGTGGTTAGAGGATGACTAGCCTGGGGCTAGTGGTCGGACTCTGGGCTCGATGATTCCTAGCCTGGGGCTAGTGGTCAGACTCCGGGCCTGATGATTTCTAGCCTAGGGATAGATGGGTAGTGTGTGGGAACTACATCGCCTAACCCTCGTGGTTATAGTCATGTTCTATGTGGGGCCAAAGGATTGGTGTGCCAACCACGGGACTAGCATGGGGCTAGTAGCCGGAGGAATCTAGCTTTCACTAGGATTGGTGTGCCAACCACGGGACTAGCATGGAGCTAGTGGCCGGACTTTGGGCCGGATAGTTCCTAGCGAAAGCTAGATTCCCAACATTGTGTGAGCTGGAAGAAAGCCCCGCCATCACTCCTAAGCCCACTGATAAGATGTTAGTAATGTACTGGATGCATGCTGTACAGTTGGAAAAATTCCCATGACATATAGATTCATGAAATGACAATAAGACAATGACCAGGTGTGCAAAAGCACAAAAGCAATGATGATGATCGTGTCGAGAAGAATACCTTCCCCGCTAAGAGGGAGTGTTAAATTTTTGAGTAGTAGCATAAGATATCATTATTATATTGTAATTATTCACGTCGGCCCTATTGCGCCATTGTAAAGTGTCAAATGTAATTTATAAAGTTGTATTTTTCAAGTCATCCCTATTGTGCCATTGTAAAAGGTCAAATCTAATTTATAAAGTATATTTTGTAAGGTCGGCCCTATTGTTCCTTAGTGAAAGTGTCAGTTCATCCTAGACCTAATTTTAGGTAGGCCAACTAGCATTTATAAGAGAGGATAGTGCCTCATTTGGAATAACACACAACACAAGCTCTCTAATGCAAGAGAAAAGTGCGCAAGTCTTAGAGGGAGGCGTTACTGCAACTAGGAGGTGATTTCGTAGAGGCGTTACTGCAACTTGGACTTATATTTTGATTGTAAACTTGTGTTGGATCTAACTATATAAGTGATTGATAATCTTTTCATTAAAGTTATAATTCTACGTATTTATATGCTATTATCCAACTTTGGGTTCCATTATTAACCTCTATGGATTAATTTTTTTCCCTGGTGTATTATTTTTCATTTTCAATGAGCTAATATCCACACTTAAGTGTTATGATTTACCTTTGGGTATTAATATTCACCTTTTGGTTTTTGAAATGCAGTTGCACTTGGAAGTAGAACCATAAATTAGTCAACCAAACCATGTCTATTTCGGTTTTATGACTCATGGTAGTGAATGTCATTGTTGTTAACCGTGTCTTTTAGCCATGGAGGATATGAGATGGTCATGTTCACATACCCACTCAAGGACGACATCTCATATGAATAATGTATCACCAATAGCCCTATAGGTTGGATAGGATCAATTGAAGTGGGAAAGAGAGAAAGTGTTGTGGTTATAGGGTGCCAAGGATACTACTTCATAACTCTTATCAAGAGCATCAATTATAATCATAATCAGAAGCCTAGTTGCAAAACACTAATCTCATATTAAACATGATTTCTTTATCCAAATGATGGTTTCAACCAGAATAACCAGCGCTTGCATCAACCAAATGTTGATTGCAAACGAAAACGAAATATACGAGACGAGTATTAAAAAATCCAACATGCAGTATCAATTCAAAAACTGATTCACAATGAAACTAATGTCATGATTAATGATGCAATACACGAGGTATACTATAATATGCTTAAAAATGACCAAGACAGTCGAAGAAATGAGTAATGAACTATTGAATATTCAACAGACAGTTCTTGCTATGAGATGAAAATCGTAGAAGTGAGTTAGCAAGAGGCTAGAATATTAGTTGTCATGATTTTTACCATGAGATAGGAGGATGCAGTCGACACGTTTTCCTTGTGTGAATATTTCCAATACTAAACATGCATCTATTTGATTAGTTGGCTAGCATAAAAAACATTTAAAGAATCGAGTCAGCCATATGTAGTGTGTCCACAAAGTACATAAGATTTTAACATGTTCGGTGAAAATTGTTTGAAAATATGAACAAGATTGTTATGAAATATCTGCGTAAACATTACGGGCCAACATAGAAAAAAATAATATAATTCATTTCTAAAGTTACAGAAGTAAAGGATAGTCAACAATCCAAGGTTTGGATTATGTATCAAAACACTCAACTGTTAGAAAAATACCATATTAGACTGCTACCGCTAAAGGATGCCATGAAGGTTGCAAATAACACTAAACCATGTGAATATGAGATGTAAACAAATATATAATTTATCAGTTTTTGAATGCAAAGAATAAAAGCATATTTTCATGTTAATAACATATTTCTTTAATACATGATTTCTCTCAAAAACCTTCATGTCGGTAGAAATTTATAAACTTCTATTTTCTATAGTTCGATTTAAAATCTTGTCTGCCATAGAGAAAAAAAAGTCCATTCCTTCCTTGAGAGGCCAAGGGTTGACGAGTTGATTCTTCTGCTTCATTACTCCTGCATTTCAAAATTTTCATCTCAATGTCTAGCCAACTTCCTTCATGTCCATATGCCTAGTTGTGTAGGATCTCATATCGAAAGTGAAAAGCAGATAGAAAATGATTTTGACCTATTTGATCATACTGTTGCTCTTTGAATAGGATCTTGAAAATACTGCAAAGATATAAAAATAGCCTCCTGTTAATTTCATGTAAATAATTAGTATGAAAAAACCCTGTTCATGAATACTTTAGGAAGTTTTAGTGCCATGGAAAACTAATTTTTCACTAAATAAATAAGGAAACAAAAATGGAATCGCTTGTAATGACATCCAAGCAGAGCCATAAATACCTTAGTTCGAATTGTTCGACTACCCTGTTTAGGGCATGTGTTTAGGTACCGATTGAACAATTGTGCAACATATTTTCCCTATGCATCATCAATACACTCAATTAATTTCAGCAATAAAAGAGAAACTAAGACATTGGAAAGAAGACACACACACATATATCCCTTCTGTAGCTTTCACAAATATTCTATTAAAACATTCTTCAAGTGCACATAAACCCATTCCAATCCTTGAGATATGACAAAACAAAGAAAATACAACTTTTGGATTAGCATAATTGACCAAACTTAAACCCTAGAAATGTCTACATATGGTTAGGAATTACTGAGCATTATTGAAAAAAAGAATATTCCTCATCAAGTTATGTGGGATATTTTTTAGATGACCACCTGAGAGATGTTGGAAGTGGTAGCTAGGGAGAGGGGGTAGGAGGGTGTGGGAGTGCCAGAGAGATAATTCCCAAAAACCCATGGGAGTGAAGCATCATGAGAGCATATTTTAGATATTTCAAAGCATATATATTCAAAAACAAAAAATGCAGAATGCCAAATTAGTTGCAAAAGTATGAAGACAGATTTTTGTGCTACTTATAGACAAATACCACATATTTTTGGAGCTACAAATGTAATATGTTACCTCCCTAGTTGCACTAGGAAGGAATGACAATGATACACAAATATTGAACAAGACACTTACTCAAATTCAAAGTCTATAAGTCCAGTTGGGCACTATTGCCCCTTAATTTTTCTTCTTCTTCTTCTTTCTATATATGCATGTTCCATACTGCCATTTGTGGAATTGTAATAAATGAGTTAGCATGGGGTATTTATTATGTAAAAGACTCATCTCCCCAAGACTTGGTCATTAGAGCATTACTCTAGAGTGTTTTTTTTCACTTGGTTAATTATTCCTCGCTTTTTAGCGATTTATAATTTTCTAATTTTTTTCACTCATTCCTCCAAAGTTGAAGTATGTTCTAATTGGTAGGCCTTGGTGTGTTATGTCTGATTCTAGTGTCTAATGTATATTACCATGCTAATCGTTTACCCAAAGTCTTATGGACATGTATTAGGTCTGTTTAGGATTTTTTTTAATATTTTTCTATCATTAAAAAATTCCGGTAAAACGAGAATTTTCCATGTACAATGATGTAAATATTAAATAAGTGGTACTAGGAGGTGTTATATGCCTCGTGGATTATCATTTTCTAAATTAGAATACCCTTTTTACCCATGTACCCATTTTCGAGAGAAATAATTGACTTTTGTTCATCAAAAATCAATTTTACTCGAAAAAGGTGAATAAAAGTTGAATAAATCAGCTCCCTATTACTAAGAAAACATGTCAAAAACATATTTTTGGTTTGTCTCCAATTCACTAATGGTTAGTGAAACTTGAGGTGAGTTGAAGATAAGTTAAGTGGCAAGTTCTCTTGAGTTGATGGATTTTCCAAGAGGAGATGCGCCCTCCCTTTCAAGAGGTGGCACACTCACGGAAAGATGCACCTACCTCTTGAGAAGTGGCACCCTCTCAATCCTCTTGCACTTGTGGCACCTCTCCTGAGTTCTCTTGAGATGTGGTAACCATCTAACTTCACACATGTCTCATTCCTCTCTTGGAAGGTGTGCCCCCCTCCTTGGGAAATGCATCATCTCTTGCTATTTATGCAACCCTCCTCCCTCATTTGGTTAATGAGAGTTTGGGCTTTGTTTGTATTATACTATTGTTGTAATATATTTATATTGGAATAAAAAAAGGCTTTTGAGGTTAAGAAGGTGGCTTGCACTACTTTTGTGGATGATTGATGTCATGTGCTAATCATATGGGGTATACTTTTGCTTAATTTCTTGGATTTAGATTGTTAATTTGGCCTTTGAAGGGGTGGTATCACCTAGTAGGATAAGATCTCATTAAGCTAATCAAGTTTTTAGGATCTTGTTTCCTTTTCACATTAGAGATATTTGATTTACATATATTTCCGGTTGATTAATATGTTATCCAAGTCTCTTGTGTGGGAGGCACCAAATATTTAACAAGTTTCTTGCAAGTATTCTTAAGCTCACATGTCCTCATGCTTGGAGAGGTGGCTAAACTAGCTTGTATCTCCCAGAAACACCAAGCTTCCTAAACACATGTGGGAAGTACTATGTACTTTTCTCCTTGTACTTTATGTCTAATTTCAATTTGACTTAAGAAATTTAAGTCAAAAGTGAAATTTGGTCATTTATGCCTAAAATGACTATTAATTCACTTTGTGGGTGAATTAGGAGACATAAAGTGAACTTAGGGAACTTAACCTAAAGTGGTTTTTGAGTGAGATTCTTTTTGAGTGATCACAACCTTATTAGATGGGAGATAGGATGATCTCAACCATTGATATTTTAGGTTTCCTTATGGAGGTTCAAGAGGGGTGCAAAGGGAAAATGAGAGCTCATGACTTCTTTTGCTCACTTGGAGAGTTTGAGAGAGAGCTTGGATATGAGGTTTGTTGCATTAGGTGAGGCTAGCTTGAGCACATCCTTTCATGGAGAGAGCCAACAGGCCTAGGGCCTTGCTTATTTACCGAGGAACTTCCACAGTTGAGGATGGTGCACTTGTTGAGGAGGGCACATCAACAGTGGGGAGGTCTTAGACTTGTCAGATTGTAGTGGGATCAATTTCATAGGGAGACCACACTTCAGTATCATAGTACTTTGGAGGGGTTTTCTATTCAGTGCTCACAGTTGGAATTTGGCTTAGTTTCAGTGGTCTTGGCAACATTCTTGAGGGGCGCACCATCCTAGGGCACACCTGCTTTGTTTGGACTTGTGTTTCATCTTGGATCAAGCTGCTATTGTATCATGTTCATCTATATTTTGTACTTGTTGTATTCTACCATCTATTCTTCTCATATATATACATATATTCCAAACTGGTTTTCCCCGGGGGGGTTATCCAGGGTCATGTTGACCAAAAATACCTGTGTACATTTTCATGTGTGTTAGAGTGTAGAACTTCTTTATTTTCAGCTGTAAATATATCTAGGTGTGTTACATTTATTTTAGTATGCATGTGCTAACCCTTGGTGACTAAAACTACATGCTAGAGCACCTAAAATTGTGAATGTAACCGTAACAAATTAGCAAGAAGTTCTTGAACTGTTGGCTGTCCTAAAAAAACTACAATACCTTCATTGGAAGTTGAAACTTAGAGCCAACTTGAGGTCAAAGACAAACCTAGTTGACAACTTGATAGGACGTGGAAAATCTTCAATTTTTCTCTTGTTTCATTAACTAAGTGAAGTCGAGTGTCAGGTGACAACTAACTAAGTCAAGGTCGAGTGCCTAGATAGAGGATTCAATTGTCAGGTGAAAACTACCCGATTCGAGACTTGCCCCCAAGGCCACACCCAGTGGATTGAATATTTCTTCCACATGAATCAAGGTGTGGATTAGGTGGAAACACAACCCATAGTAGGTTAATCATTATATCATCAACCATTTAGTACATTGATAACATCAACCATCTTGCAGTTATAAGTTATAGCATCAACATCAATTTTTTATGGATAACATTAGTCATCAACATATAATAGAGAACACCAACCATGAAATGAAATAAGGAATAATGACTAGAGTTATAATATGTAATCAATGTTCATATAATGTTTGAAAAATATGCCATCTACCCAATTTATAAAATAGATATTAGATTAAAAGTGAACATTGAAAAGTGAAAACACTAAACTAATAAAGGCAAACAATTCTACTATGCATTTTTATTTCCTCTTTCAACAAACAACATCTAATATTTTTTCTTGTGATCTAACAGTGGAAGTAGGAATTAGAACACTGGGATGAGCACCACCATAATCTAAAAAACCCCCACACAGTTGTGGAGGTAGTGAAGCTAAAGTTGATGTAGTTGGAATTCTGTCGACAATGGCAGAGGATGGGGGTGACATCCTGATTCTCAACACAATCAATGTCTTGGGACCACTAGCAATTTTATTTTCCTCCAAGCACTCTAAATCTATTGCTCCATCCTCCAAATTATCCTCCTTTGGATTGTTGTCCCAAGTCTTAAATGCTCTATCATCATTCATCACTTCACAATAATGGGACAACAACCTCAAGTTGTAATGCACATAAACCAAGATTTCTACCTGATCTACATTCAAGTTTCCCCTTCACACTATGGAATATATTGTGGGTGCACCAACACCTTGCTATACAATAAGTGTTTATAAGCCATGAAAGCACCCTCACCACTAAATGTTGCAATTGTGGGGAAGAAATAACATACATGTTCCACCATTGTACAAGATTGATCTTATATTGATCTTGTTAAAATTTTGGTATGCTAATTTAACCATAGACAATGTCACATCATTTTCACCCAACCATAGGCATTGATATATGCCACCCTCGAGAAAAATAACCTTTTCACGAAAGAGTTGTCTCATAGCTCAATTTTCAGTTATTTTGTCACTTGGACTAAGAGGACACACTTGTTGCATAAAAATGTGGGGAGTGGATAAGTTGGCACTTGTGGGTGTATAAAAATGTGTGGGATAGTGAAGTGCCACTTGTGGGCATGTGTTTGCTTACTTGCCACATGTAGAGTTTTATACTTGTGGACCCATCTCCATTTGTAGATCTAGTCTAGGGTTAGGGTTTTACCTTACTTGTAACTCACTCTTCATACTCTATAAAAGGAAGAGTGCATCACTTCAATATTATTAACAAGTAGATAGAGGAGAAAACCTAGAGATAATGTAACTTTGTATAATTCTTCATTTGGGTTGATGTAGCATGGAGAATGTGAAGCTAGGGTTTGCTAGTTTTCAACTTGTGTTGTCTAACAAGCCTTTGTTATGCTTGTGAGACACTGTAAGGGTTTTGCATCTCCAATTTGAGAAGAGATGAAAAATTGGGATGCCAAATTTTGTTTGGGACGAGTTGAAATGTTTTTTCATTTGTCGCTTGGGATGCATCAATTTGTTTTAATATAATCATCTTTCATGCAAAATGAAAATATATGTGTTTCTAATCCTAAATAGTGTTGAAGATCTAATTTTTGGGTGAATTTATTGTTGATTTATCAAGCCGATGTAAAGAGAAACTAGGCTAAATGCTATGGTGATTTAGCATGCTTAGTGCATACTTTCATAACTGATTTTACTGTTGGTTTAGGTGATGATTTCTAATGTTATTTCTATATCTTATTTGTGGGCTAGATCTTTCCCTAATTGTTGCTAAAAGGATCTAACGATTATGTATTTATCATGTCTACACTCCATACATTGCCTATGATTATTTGTTGTTTCATATTTCGAAGTATGAATAGGGTTTCCAGATAAATCAGTTTTAGCTTATCATTTAACACATTTTTTAGTGCAAATCTATGGCTTTATTTGAGGGATAAATTCTATCATGGTTGTAAGGCCCTCAAAATTCCACAATGTCAGGATATTTAGACACTTAGGAGTTAGTTAATATCAACTTGGTCTAGTGTGTCGTTAGGTAAAAGTGTGTTCCTTTAGTATGCATTTGTAGTTAGAAAATCCGACGGTCACAATATGTTCCCAACATTTAGTGATCTGATGGTTCATATTCTCCTCAATATTAACGACTACATTGATCCATGGCTTAACACTCGATTGGTCCATGATATCTATTTGAAGAGCATGTAGGGTCATTTTTCGATGATCGATTGTGAGAAATTCTCTTGCAAATCTCTCTGTAATCTTTTTCTTTTGCATTGATAAATTTCTCTAAGTGGCCACATTAGTTGGGGTCGTGGATGTTTCCCTGTAGGGTTTTACCACGTCAATGTTGAATTTTTGATGATGGCTCAAGAACATGTAGTTTATTTCAATTTATCATTAACTTGAACCATAAACACTGCAACAATAATACACTAGCTGTAGTAAACCAAGATCACAAGAAGAATAACCATGCACAAGACACCAGAAATTATCCTGGGAAAAACCCTTCTCAACCAAGGGAAAAACCCATCAATCCTTTGCTATATTTCCAAGAGAAGATCCTCCACACCAAAAACCCTAGAGCACACAAGAGGGTTCTTCTATGACTGAGAAAGATGGTGCCTAATATAAGTGTGCACTTCAACCCTCCAATTTCAAACCATGCGTTTTTGTGAATGAGAGAGATGATCCACAATGGGGATATATCTCTTATTTATACATGAACTAGCACATCAAATGGATCTGTCTATTGGCACAACAGGGCCGATCTATACAACTGAATAATATAATTAATCTTTACACAATATTAATTATCTTTACATGGTGGGGCCGACTTGTATCCTTTACAATACAAATTAGGGTTCTACCAAAGTCTTACTCTTTGACAATATATCAAGGGATTTCACACATCCTCTAGTGCTCTACCACTAGGGACACATCCACATGTGCTCAACCATAGGAAAATCACTCTCAACATATCAACTCGACTAAGTCCATGGGACTACTATCTGGAGATCCATCTCAAGTCGACTCAACTAATTCCATATGAGTTCGACAAGAGACCATATCAAGCCATCTCAACTGAGTCCAGAGGAGTATGACACACCCATCACATGGGATTTCTCATAGATTGTCTCAATTGAGTCCAGAGGAGAATGACCTAGAGAATGTATCATGAAGCTGCAATCATCAACACCCCCTCTCATATAGGGAGGCATTCTCCACCAGGCCAAGTCTCTCACGAAAGTACTCAAACTTTGTCCTAGCAAGCGGTTTGGTGAATACATCTGCAACTCGCTCGTGTGTGGAAAGGTACTGCACATGTACTTCTTTCCTCTACACCATATCTATGATGTAATGGTAGTTGATATCAATGTGTTTCTATTTATCGTGAAACACAAGATTCTCTGAGAGCTTCACACAAATCTGGTTATCGTAATGGATAACAATGGAATCCATCTCTTGTCCAAATAACTCTTCAAGGAGCTTCCAAAGCCACACTTCTTTGCACACTGCCACGCATAATGCAATTTACTCTACTTCTGCGGTACTCAAAGTCACATAAGTTTGTTTCCTACTGCATCAGGAAACCATGGAAGATCCCAAAGTAAAACAACAACTGGATGTGCTCTTCCGGTCCACTGCGCTCCCTGCCCAATCTGCATCGGAATATCCCTGCAATCTCATGTCTACATCGAAGGAATATCTCATTCCATAAACAATTGTGCCTCGTAAATATCTTAACACATGCTTCATTGCTATCCAGTGTGTTTGTCTCAACTGACTCATAAATTGACCGAGTACACTCACAACATAGCATATATAAGGTCTGGTGTTAACGAAATACATCAATGATCTAATCAGATGTCTGTAAAGATGTGGATCAATCTTGCCTGAATCAGAAGAATCCTTGTTCATTTTCTTCAGATTCATCACCATCGGTGTAGGCATGGACTTGCAGTTTTTCATCCCAAATTTCTTCAATATATCCACTATGTATTTTCCTTGACTCAGGAAAATATCATTAGTCCTCTGCCACACTTCTAGTCCCAAGAAGTAGTGCATCATACCAAGGTCCTTCATCTCGAATTCAAAAGCCAATGCACGCTTGATTTCAACAATAAGGATTTCTGAACCGGTGAGGAATTAGTCATCAACATATAGGACCAAAATCAAACATAATATCCCACACATCATTCTTCATGATGGACTAATACTCTTTGGTCATGGAATCTTTCCAAACCTACTAACCTGTTGCTTCTCCATGACAAGAAGGCTCAATATCAATGATGTGGCTCATAGATGAACCATAGCTCAAAAATATTTGTGGTCTCTTGCTCTCTCAGAATGTACCGCGAGGAGTTTCATGTCCCTATGCCTCTTGCAGAGTCTGTTGAGCCCATGCAGGCCTTTTATGTCCCACTGCAATGTCTCTGGGAACATCAATTGGAGCTACGGGATCAATTGGATCAAACTGTCTCCCTATGAACTGTTGAAGGGGGAGAAGGTATTGTATATTATTTCTTCTCAAGTAGTTTTGACACCCTTTGAGTCAAGTGACTCCCTTTGAAGTCGAAAGGATAAACATTTGTCCTGGAGGAAATTATGACATCATCCTTTTCCTGTGTTGCTATCATGGAGACATCCCATGTCTTCTTAGGTCCTCTACTGCCTCTACACTACTTTACTAAGCAAGGAGAAATATGGGCTCCCATACTAGGATAACAACCAAGATGACCTCCTGTAGGGATAACAACCAGAATGGCCTCATGTACTAGGATAATAACCAACCAAAGAAAATTTGGACTCTCGTACCAGGGATCATGGTCCAAGTCATGAGGGCTCCCATATCAGGGATAATACCCTTCATTATAAAAAAGAAAGCTACTACATAGTAATGATGAAATCAATTAAGGAAAGTAGTACAAAAATTACCTTAGTCTACAATCACGCTCAATTGTTTCTTTTGGTCCTTCTGAGAAAGCTGAGACAAAGAAGGAATCCCCGTCGTTCTTGCTTTCATTCCTTGACTTCTTTTGAGGTGGCTAAAGTTGCTTTCCTTTATTCCACAAAGGAAAATGATTCACATAGTGATAAGGGCTTGAAACCTTGCACATAACTAGCTGCAAGTCTAGTCTCCTTGATGTCTACTAGAGCTTGAATAAGGTGCACTTATATCACACACTCAAAATTCACGCCAAGAATCATTCTTGAAACAAGTTTTCAGAAATTTACCTCAAAACGAGAATGTCTTCAAACTTAGAATTATAACTTGGCTGGTATACTTCCTATAGACAACCCTTAAATTATAGAGTTTTGTACCAAGAAGAGAAGTCTTTGACTTCTGAAATTTTCTCTAAAGGATAGCCTTAATTCTACCACAGAATAGGCCTTAGAAAAGACCTTAAAATCTGCCTTATTACTTGTTCAAAAAACAACCAAAAAACAAGCCCAAAATTTTGTCACAAAACTGTCTTTTAGATCTGCTTCAAAAAATTGTTATAATCACTGGACTTAGATTCACTTAGTGCTACTACAAATTTTTCATAGAGTACTACTACAAATTTGTCATAGAGGACTATCACAAATTGTCAAGGAACGAGCCTTAGAACAAGCCTGGAGTTTACTTCAGATTTTGGCTTTGTTCACTTGAGACTAGCCTCAGACCTGCCAAAAATATGCCTAAGATCCACCACCGTGAATGCCTCAAAAACACCACAGGACTCCCTCAGATATATTATTGTCATAGCCTCAGATCTGCCACAAAAACTCAGTCTTGTAATCACCCTCAGATTAGCCTTAGGTATGCCTCAACACAGGCCTTAAACTCTCCCTTAGGTTTTCATAAAAAATGCCTTAAACTCACCCTTAGGTCTTCTGTTAGGGCTCCTTCTAGCTGTGACATCTCTATAGGGGTGCTCCATGCCGTGGTCTCCCTTTTAAGACCCTCAACAAGGCTCGACCAAGGCTAATAGGCCTGCGACCAGTCTTAAACTTCACCACAGGGTTTAAGAGAAGGTTCATCCTTTTCCTTACACTAGCTGCAGGGGTTTAGCAACCCTCAAACTCCCACGACCTGCCTTCATTTACTATGCATGAATTCATCTTCAAGAACACTTCTCTGATACCATGTTGATTTTTTTATGATGTCTCAAGCACATGTAAATTGTTTCAATTTAGCATTAACTTGAACCATAAACACTGCAACAATAATACACTAGTTGCAGTAAACCAAGATCACAAGAAGAACAACCATGCACAAGAAACCAAACATTATCCTGGGAAAAACCCTTCTCAACCAAGGGAAAACCTAGCGATCCTTTGCCATATTTCCAAGGGAAGATCCTCCACACCAAAAACCCTATATCACACAAGAGGGTGCTTCTATGACTAAGAAAGATGGCAACTAAGAGAAGTGTGCACTTCATCCCTCCAATTTTAGACCATGCATTTTTGTGAATGAGAGAGATGATCCACAATGGGGATATATCTCTTATTTATACATGAACTAGAACATCAAATGGATGTGTCTATTGGAACAATAGGGCCAACCTGTACAACTGAATAATATAATTAATCTTTACACAATATTAATTGTCTTTACATGGTGGGGACGACTTGTACCCTTTACAATACAAATTAGGGTTTTAACAAAGTCTTACTCTCTGACAATATAGAAAGGGACCTCACACATCCTCTAGTGCTCTGACACTAGGGACACATCCACCTATGCTCAGCCACAGGGACGTCACTCTCAACATATCAACTCAACTAAGTCCATAGGAGTACTATCTGGAGAGCCATCTCAAGTCGACTCAACTAAGTCCATAGGAGTTTGACATGAGACCATCTCAAGTCATCTCAACTTAGAATAGATGAGCATGACAAGAGACCACACATGTCATCTCAACTCAGTCCATAGGAGTATGACACACCCATCACATGGGATTTCTCATAGATCGTCTCAACTTAGTCTAGAGGAGAACGACCTACAGAATGTCCAATAAAGTTGAAATCATCAATCGTCAAAACATCGGTGTGTTGATCTTTGATTTGGTTGTGTGATTGGTTACTAAAGGTGTTCATACTCTATTGGAATACATGTGTTGTCGAACACACAAGGACTACCTTCAAATATGGAGGAACTATGATGTGGATTTCTTCTTACTCCAAAAACATTATTCATAATCTCTCCCTTTATCTCTTGCATTAGAGTGAGTCATGGACTTGGACTTACATTTTGATTGTGAACTTGTGTTGGCTCTAACTATATAAGTGATTGATAATATTTTCTTTAAAGCTATAATTCTACATCTTTATATGTTATTATCCAACTTTGGGTGCCAGTATTAACCTTTATGGATTACTTGTTTTCCCTCATGTATTATTTGTCATTTTCAATGATCTAATAACCACACTTAAGTTCTATGATTTACCTTTGGGTATTAATATTCACCTTTTGGTGTTTGAAAAGCAGTTTCACTTGGAAGTAGAACCATAAATTAGCCAACCAAACCATGTCTATTTCGGTTGTATGGCTCATGGTAGTGAATGCCATTGTTGTTATCAACATCTTTTAGCCTTGGAGGATATGAGAAGGTCATGTTCACATCCCCACTCAAGGACGACATCTCATATGAATAATGTATCACCAATAACCCTAGAGGTTGCATAGGATCAATTGCACACAGAGAGAGAGAGAGAGAGAGAGAGAGAGAGAGAGAGAGAGAGAGAGAGAGAGAGAGAGAGTTGTGGTTATAGGGTGCCAAGGATACTACTTCATAACACTTATCAAGAGCATCAATTATAATCATAATCAGAAGCCTAGTTGCAAAACACTGTTCTCATATTAAATGTGATTGCTTTAGCCAAATGATGGTTGCAACCAGAATAACCAACACTTGCATCAACCAAATACCGATTGCAAATGACAACGAAATATACAAGACACGTATTAAAAAATCCAACAGGCAGTATCAAGTCAAAAATTGATTCACAATGCAACTAATGCCATGATTAATGATGCAATACACAAGGTATACTCTAATGTGCTTAAAAATGACCAAGATAGTCCAAGAAATGAGTAATGAACTATTGAGTATTCAACATGCATTCCTTGCTATCAAATGAAAATTGTAGAAGTGAGTTAGCAAGAGGCTAGAATATTAGTTTTCATGATTTTTAACATGATATAGGAGGATGCAATCGATACATTTTCCTTGTGGGAATATTTCCAATATTGAACATGCATCTATTTGATCAGTTAGCTAGCATAAAAAAACATTTAAAGAATTGAGTGAGCCATATGTAGTGTGTCCACACAGTACATAATATTTTAACATGTTCGGTGAAAATTGTTTGAAAATATGAACACCATTGTTCTGAAATATCCGCGTAAACATTCTGGGCCAAAATAGAAAAGAATAATATAATTCATTTCTAAAGTTACATAAGTAAAGGATAGTCAACAATGCAAGGCTATAATTATGTATCAAAACACTTAACGGTCGAAAAAATACCATATTAGACTTCTACCGCTAAAGGATGCCATGAAGGTTGTGAATAACACTAAACCATCTAAATATGAAAGGCAAACAAATATATAATTTATTAGTTTTTGAATACAAAGAATAAAAACATATTTTCATGTTAATAACATGTTTCTATAATACATGATTTCTCTCAAAAACCTTCATGTCGGTAGAAATTTATTATTATTTGATATATTATTCATTGGATCAATCCCCATTGTGGATTGATCATGTCAGCTATTGTAATAGGACCAAATCTCCTTTTGCGGATTGGTCAAATGATAATTATAATAGGCAAAAAAAGAAGCCGGCCCCAACAGATATTGAAGAGGCCCCAGAACATATTAAAGGTGGTTATAACCACTCAGTTGGAGAAGTCGGCCCTGCCAGTGAAGATACACTTCACATGTGCTAGCCTAATATAAATAAGGAGCCTAGCGCCTCACTTAGACACACAACTCACTTGCTCATTGAGAGACAAGTTTCAAATCTGCTGTTAGAGAAGAAGGAGAGAGAGTGGCGCATATCTGGGAGAGGATCTTCTGCATTAGTTTAAGAGATCTCTTGGCATTGTATTGGATATCTATATTAAGGAAGTTTTGCTGGGTTTTCTTCCCCTAGAGGGTTTCCCAGGATAAATGTTGTGTCTCTTGTGATTATGTATTTCTTAGTGATCTTGTATTATGCTATTGTTATCTAATATGAAAAGAACTATAATAATGGCTTAAACATTAGCATGGTATCAAAGAAAAGCTAAAGAGAGCATCTTTCACAAGAGAAAAGTGAAAAACATCATTGTTGCCATACATGAAAATTAGGGCTTTTGTTGGAAAGGTATTTCAGCCCTAAAACCACCTAGAAAAGTGCGCCCTCCCCCAAGGATCATTTTGGCACCTTCAGCGCACCTTTTCAGTGGCTAGATCTCCCGGAAAGCGAAACCCTAGTTTCACAAAGTACCAGAAAACCAGAAAACCAGAGTACCAGAAGTACTAGAAAGCCAAAAGCACCAGTCCATAAATCTGTAGATTAAGTTTGAGGGGGTAAAAGTTGGATTTTCGAAATTCTGACTACACCAACATACTCACCTCAGCTCAGCGCATCTATTCCCTGGATCAGAATTTCAAAATTTGAAGTTTGAAAAATTAGGGTTTCCTCATAAAACCCTAAGTTG